>CAMZMU010000107.1:105155538-105580610 GCA_947311845.1 Poa pratensis | reverse complement strand
TCGTTAAATGGTGTGAACCGTTTCCGTAGATATCGGAGAGAAGGTGATCACAGGCCATTCTGTCATATGTACACAACTCGTTAGATGCATGCATGCTTAGTTAATTTTTTGTTTGCTTTAATCTTTCTTCTCTCTTATGTACACAAATCTTTTTTCTTACAACTCTTATTTGACTTATACTTTTATATGCGTCTTGTGTACAGAGAAAAGGGGAAGTGGTATGTGGTGTACAAAGGTCATGTTCCTGGAGTCTATGTAGAGTGGGAAGACTGTAAAAAGCAAGTGAACGAGTTCAAAGGCAACAGCCACAAAAGCTACAAGACTAAAGCCGTGGCGGAAGCTAGGTATTCCAACCATCTACTTGAGGAAGAAAATAAGAACCGGATGAAGTCTAACATCATCGTGAACAACCACAACATTTACGATAGTAAAGCGGAGACAGAAGCTAGATACTTGCATCACCTGCTTGCGGAAGAGAGGAAGAACCAGATGAAGTTCAACTTCATTGTGATCCCCTTCTTACTCATCATTATTGTCATTCTCTTGTATAAGATTGTGGTTTAGATGACACTAGCTAAACTAGCGCGACTCTCGTGTATGAAGCATTTGGGTACTTTGTCTAAATTTGGATACTTTGTCTAAGTGTTCCGTTTGTAATGCATATGTGTGATGAACCTACTATTTAATTTGGTCTTATATCTATTATTTGTGCTTCTCAATGTTCTATTTGAGTTGTTTATACTTCTTGTATCTGTATATACTGCTCATATACCTGTATATACGGCATATATATACTGCTGCAATAAAAAATAAAAATAAATAGCGCTGGCGAACCTGTAAACTACCGCTGGCAGTCAAGGTCCTCTCACGCATCTGTACCGCTGGCGAGCGGAGGATGTACCGCTGGCGATCGTGCGCACCGCCAGCGCTGCGCGAACTACCTCTGGCGGTCGGGAGCCGTGTTCGCCAACGGTACAGTTTCGTACCGCTGGCGACACGGGAACGGCCAGCGGTAGAAACTACCACTGGCCATTTTGTACTGGCGAACCCGAATTCGCCAGCGGTAGGCTAAAAAAAAGTCGCCAGCGGTAGGGGTTTCCCTACTAGTGTGAGCATCATGTTTGACCTTGTAGTCAGCCCAAGCATCCTCTAATTTTGGAATGATCAATGATGAGTGATATGTGTCAACCTCGATAGTACTCTCTTCGTTCCTATATGTAAGACGTATAGTGTTTTGGGAAAAATCCAAAACATAGAGTTTATTGCAATTTATGGACAATTTTATCCATCCAAAAATGATTTACAATCTCGAACGTATGAATTTTACGGATTGATTTTATTTGGTGGCACTCCTCTCTTCCGAATAAGTTTGCTTGGATTTACGAAAGGTTTCTTTGGATTTCTTAAAACTTTGCAAAGTTTGCTTGGGTTGACGAAAGGGTTGCTTAGGTTTAAGAAAATGTTGCTTATTTAATTTTTTTATTCCTTATTTAAAATTTAAAAAACAAATAAGTTTACCGTATAAAAAAAACCCATGTCTTAATATTCGTGCAGAAAACTATACGCCTTACATACAGGAACGGAGGGAGTATATGTGTGTCCTTTATGACGGATATGTGTGTGTGTTATGATTGTTATGTGTTCATCTACTTGTGCTGTTATTTTGCCATTTTGTAAAATTTCTACTATACTAGTAATCTCACCATTCAAATAAGTGGTGAGACTACATGACGAGGTTATACCAAACAGGTACCCTACCATGAGGGTACCTGGTGCACGTAATGACTAAAGCCCAATTGTTAACAGTCCGATGAAGCCCAGCAAGGAAGGCCCAAGACGAAGATTGCTTCCCAAGTTAGGCTTAGTCGGTTGTAGTTTCCTTATCTGTAAAGTCTAGTCGGTTACGTACCTGAGACCCAGCCCCCTATATAAGGGCTGGGAGGGTGGCCGATCAAGGACACGCAACATCGGAGCCCTCAAACCCTAGCGAGATCAAACCCTTGCTAGACCCTTGTAACCGCAACATATTCCATCATCAATACAGACAGACAGGAAGTAGGGGTGTTACCTCAGTCGAGGGCCCTGAACCTGGGTAAATCCCGCTTGTCAGCCGACGATTCTACCTACACTACGCGTTCTCTACCTCATAACTCTAGCCCTAGGTACCTTACCATGGGTATTGCCGAGGACACACCTCGTCACTACAACAGGTGGTTGACAAAATATTGGTACTTGTGTTTCTCCTAGATCTTCGGCCTTTTTGTTTGGTCTTTTGCTTCTCGAAAAACAAAAGCCCAAAGCATGAAGCAGCGGAACGGCGTGGGAGGTGCTTACCACAGCTTCTCACTGAAATAGCGAATCGTTTTTCCTATTACCCACACATTTGCTGGAAATTACGACGACGCTGCCACCCGTGAGCGGAACTGGTTCTTTTACTTTTCCTTCGCACACTTTCTTTCCAAGTGTAGCTTTTTATGTGAATGGGCTAATACTATGTACGGGTAAGATACACCCATCTCACGTAAATATATCTTGATTCGAAATAATCTATACATCAAATATGTGCACGTCGGTGAGTAGGTTTCATTTCGTGATCGGTCTTGAGTTTTATAGACTGGGATGTCTCATTTTTGTGACTGAACTTTACACCATTGTTAGACAAATTTCGTCGAACTTACCACCGTAGATCAATTGTTTGAAATTTTCTTTCACAAGTAGATCGATTTACCGCTTTCCATTACTTACATGCTACAACTTTTTTCATTTTGGCAAACATATATGAATAGACTTTGTACTATACATATGCACGCGTTTATAATCTCCTCGTAGCTCTTTTTTTTATATATGTGATGTGTTATGATATTGCGGATATATATGTAATGCTCGTATGAATAAATACGTGTTTCAATTATGACATATAAATAGATAAATAGACATGATTTAGCCTAAACATTCTAATTATGAATTATATAAGTCGAACGCAACTATTCCCCTTCAAATTAGCACCTATATAACATCTTCAATACCCAGAGTCATTTTAGGCATTTCAATCAAAAAATTAAGGGAGCTGCCAGAATCAAATATCGTCTTCCAACAACTGATTCCAACAGCTGCTTTCTCACAGCCAATAGGCACAGCTAGGGATGGCAATGGGGCCCGTTCCCCGAAAACCCGTGGGAAATTCATCTATTAGCAGACGGGTATGGGGAACTTTGATCCCCGCCATCTTAAATGGGGATGGGACTAAAAGCTCTCCCCATCCCCGTTCCCTGCTATACCCGTTATCTACTCGTAGTTATATAAATTTATATGTTTTTATACGAAATACATTGTAATATTATGTCTAACATAGTGTATTTTAATAATATTTAACATATGATCTAATCTTTGTCATTTTTACCACATACCTGCTATATAAGTTGCGTATTTTCGGGTGTGAAAAGTATAAGTTCATAAGTTATAAATAAAATTATTTAAAATTAGCCTCTTAGTGGTGAACCCGATACCCGCCCAACCCCGGTGGGGATGGGGATGGGGAAAAGTCTCCCCGATTGTTAAATGGGGATGGGGATGAGAAGGCACTCCCCGGTGGGGAGCAGACTGATACGTCTCCAATGTATCCATAATTTCTGATGATCCATGCTTATATTATACCCATTGCTACATGTTTTATTTACACTTCATAGCATTTTTATGCATTTTCTGGGACTAACCTATTAACAAGATGCCACAATGCCAGTTCCTGTTTTCTGCTGTTTTTATATTCCAGAAAAGCTGTTCTGGAAATATTCTCGGAATTGGACGAAACAAAAGCCTAGGTCCCTATTTTTCTGTCATGTACACGGAGTCCGAAGGAGACACGAAGAAGGGCACCGGCCACACCACGTGGCGGCGCGGCCCCACCTCCCGGCGCGCCGTGGCATGGTGTGGGCCCCTCGGGTGCCCACCGACGTCGCCCCTTCGCCTATAAATTCACCTGTTCGGGAAAACCCTAAATACCCGAGTCATATTCCACGAAAAGTTCCAGAGCCGCCGCCGCCGTCAACCATATCTCGGGAGGGTTCTGAAGCTCTTCTCGGCACCCTGTCGGAGAGGGAAATCATCACCGGAGGGCTCTACATCGCCATGTCTGCCTCCGGAGTGATGCGTGAGTAGTTCATCCTTGGACTACGGGTCCATAGCAGTAGCTAGATGGTTGTCTTCTCCTCTTGTGCCATCATGTTTAGATCTTGTGAGCTGCCTATCATGATCAAGATCATCTTATTGTAATGCTACATGTTGTGTTTTGCTGGGATCCGATGAATATTGAGTACTATGCCAAGATGATTATTAATTTATCTTATATGTTATTTATGATCTTGCATGCTCTCCGTTAGTAGTAGATGCTCTGGCCAAGTAGATGCTTGTAACTCCAAGAGGGAGTATTTATGCTAGCTAGTGGGTTCAGTCTCCATTTAATCTGGGGGAGTGACAACAACCTCTAAGGTTGTGGATGCGCTGTTGCCACTAGGGGTAAAACCGCGATGCTTTGTTTAAGGATAATTGTGTTGCTTACATTATGCACTTTACTATCTGTTGCTTGCAACTTAATACCAACGGGGGACACGGATGTTAACCTGAAGGTGGATCATTAGTCATAGATGTTGTTGGATAACGGTCTATGTATCATGTTGTAATGCCCAATAAATCTCATAGTAGTCTCATGTCTTGTACATGCATTGTTATGCATTCTCTATTTTGTCAATTGTCCAGATGTAATTTGTTTATCAGCATGTTAGTTATTTATTATGGAGAGACACCTCTAGTGAACTGTGGACCCCGGTCCATTCTTTTACATTGATACTGCAAACACTATTCTTTTACATTCTCTGCAAACAAACATCATTTTCCACACTATACGTCTAATTCTTTGTTTTCAGCAAACCAGTGAGATTGACAACCTCACTGTTTCGTGGGGGCAAAGTATCTTGGTTGCGTTGTGTGCAGGTTCCAAGTCAACAGTCAGAACTTCCTCTTCAACACTACTTTTTCTGGCGCAGTTGACACCTTCAAAAGTGTCTTCATCTCCTACTGGTTCGATAACCTTGGTTTCATATTGATAGAAAACTTGCTGCTACGCTCATCATACCTTTCTCTTGGGGTTTCCCAACATACGTGTGTTTTACACGTATCACAAAACCGTTGCCATCCCTAGGCACAGCTGTTTTTTCACAGATCAAACAAACAGGCCCTATCTTTCTGACTGGGCAACGTCCTGAGAACTGACCGGGCATGTCCTTCAGTCGCCAACTCCCATATCGGCCCGGCTAGCTGATGCAGCTTGGCAAGAGGCCAGCGTTGAGCGGCCCAGCACCGCCACCGCACCGAGCAAGGGGAAGGAACCAAACCGCCACCTCGCCGCCGTGGTCCGGTCACGTGGCGCCGCCTCCTGCCTCCTCTCCCCCTCTTTCCCAAGCACCGCTCTCCTCCGCCCTTTCTTCCTCTCTGCTCGGTGGGACGCGGAGCTGCGTGCATGCATAGCCGATGAGATCGCGGCCATGGCGGGCCCCACCTCGCGGCTCCTCCTCCTCTCCCGCGGCGCCGACCTCGCCCGCCACCGCCACGGCCTCCTCCTCCTCCGCTCCCTCCAGCCCTACGGCGTCGCCGCCGCCACTGATCCATCCCCGCAGCCCCTCCCCGCGGCGCCACCTGTTAGAAGGTAATAACAGAAACGAATTCAGGCCCATTTGCAATTTTGGATGCCCCGTGTTAATCTCAAATTAATAATATGCGTACACATAGAGGAACAAATTCAGGTCCATTTGGCATTTGGAATTTCGGATGGACCCTGCTGTGTTTTTGTCAAAATGCTCGTCATAATGTACGTAGATATGGAGGAAGAGAGAAGGCAATTGCATAGGCTTACTGTCTGTTTATTCCACTGTCAGTTTTACTGCAACGCTCTTTAAGTTTTCTTTCTTATTCGGCACAGCCAAATTGCGGCAAACAATGTAAATGGTAACTCCCTTTTGTCAGTTCTGGGGTTTTCATCCATAGGTAGAAATCGGTATGACTCAAGTCGCTGCATGCAGAGCCAATTGTACTATGTGGCGATCATCTAATTATGTATGCGTAACGATGCACATTATCTTTGAAATGAATGTTGTGCAAGGATTTCAAACAGATCTCAAGATGACTGTATACAACTTGATCATCACTCCGATAAGCTTTGTTCACCCCTAGCTAGCTTTCTTAACCTCATTAGAAATTCCAGTTAATCATTTCGGATCGAGCAATGTTATCTTGTTTATTCCATTTGGTAAGCGGAGTTGCAACCTGAACAAAAATAGCTAGTTAAAGGAATAAAAAAATAATGCTTTAACTCCGACTTCAGGTTAATTAATTCTAGCCTTATTGTCTAAAGACATGATCTGGAACTCGTTTCCTGTTTTGTAGCTATTCAAGTGCATTCACAAGTGTGCATGGTGGGAGGCCATCATCAGAATATGCAAAGACCAGAAAGGAGTCACTGGAAACCCAGTTTGGTAGAATCTTGGGGTCAAGTTCTCGTACACTCGACTTTGGTCCGTTCCTTGCCCTATACAGGGCAGCAACTATTTCTTTTCATGTTGTGAAGCTCACTTTCTGGCATTTATTGCTCAGTGACGTGCATAAACGAGCTGAGAAGGTAGTTCTTCTTGTCCCTCTTTGCCTTCTTTTCCTTTACATACTTGTTCTATTGGTGGAGGAACTGAGTTCATCTCTGTGGTTGCCATTTTGCTTATTTCAGTTCCGAGAGACCTTGATACGCTTGGGGCCTTTTTACATCAAGGTAGGCCAGACCAATGTTTGTGGAAAATGATAGACAATGGGAGATCTCTACGATGTGACATGACTTAACCTTTTATGTTATATTTTTTTTACCTTTTCTGTATTGTGAATTTTTGATTGTGGATATTGAAATGATACTAAAATATAAGATTTATCATGCCTATCAGAACCTCTGCAATTAGCATAATCTTTAGTCACATCAACCTTTACTATGTGTGCATTTGTTATAGTGGTGAAAACTTGTGGATTGTATCTCGTTGTGCAACTGTACGAACATATGGTCTTGGTTTGTTTATTATACTGTCTGTAAGATGTCATGCTTTTCCGTAGTCATTGTTGAGAGTTTATAATTTATCCTTTATCTGAACCTTTCCCACCATGCAGCTTGGACAGGCATTGAGCACTCGACCTGATATACTGCCCAGCGCATATTGTCAAGAGCTCTCAAAGCTGCAGGTAGCATCTCATAGTGTTTTACATGGTTTCATTTGACTGCCAATCAACACAATTGTAAGGATATGTGTTTTTATGCCTAGCTTTAGTATTTTTTTTTTGCACCTGAATGATGAGGCCAAGGATTAGAGATGGAGATAGGGACCTGGAATCGAGGAATCGATATAGGATATTGGAAAGTTTAGATTCTAAAATGGCAGTAGCTCAAAGTTTTATTGCAAAATGACATTTTCTGTAATTAACAGCCCTAAATCAAAATCTTGATGCTGATAACTCGTTGTAGTAGCTTTTATCTTTTCTTGATTTAGTTATTAATTTTATGTTCGCTGACAACCATCTTATTAGGATCAAATACCACCATTTCCAACCCGTATCGCAGTCAGGACTATCGAGTCTGAACTGGGCACTCGAATTTCTGATCTATTTGCTGATATCAGCCCAGAGCCAGTTGCAGCAGCATCACTCGGGCAAGTATACAAAGGTTAGTTGTATAGGATAAGGGTTTTTGTGTTATCTTGTGAAGTTGTGATCATCCTTGTTCTTCTCTGGTTTTATTTTGCTTCCTTTAGCGTATATTTCAGACCTTAGTCATCCAAATTGAAATGCATCCCTTTGATATTTCAAGTCATGCAGCTCATCTACACTCTGGAGAGCTTGTCGCAATAAAAGTTCAGAGGCCTGGAATGGCGCCCTTGCTGACTCTAGATGCACTTCTTTTTAATATGATTGGAGGACAGCTAAAACGATTTGCTAAGGCTCGCAAAGATTTACTGGTAGCTGTTAATGAAATCGTGAGTTTTCACATCTTTCTCACTCTGATCTTAACCCTTTGCCCTTATAATTTCTTAATTCCAAACTGATTAATTTAGTTGGGGTTTAAGTTGGATTTCCCAGATTCCCTTAATCCATAGTGTTGGGCATATGCAGTTGTATACTTTCGTAGCTTTGGATTCTGTCCATTTAAGCGTGTGATGGATTATTCACATAGACTATTTTCCTTAGTTATACGGTGCAATTAAGAGTTCCACTTAAGTGTGCGGTGCTGAATTAAGGATGACATGTATCCACGTTGGAGACAAGCAAGAACAATCAACCTAATCCCCCCCCATGTCTACCCAATCCCTCACAGCCGCGTCGTCTGGCTATCTTCTGCACGGTAGTTATTCTGTAGTGGCTCTAAGTCCACACACAAGTATATCGTATATGTGCATTGCTCACCTTCTCCATCAGCTCAATCTTTTGGGTGAACTTGGTGATGCATGCCTTTCAATATGGTATCAGAACCAAGAGGTCTCGAGTTCAAAGACCTAGCTGGCTCAATTCTTTCAAAAATGCAGCCCACTTTTGGTCCACGTTTAGATGTTGAAGTACAAGTGCATTGCCCACCTGCACAAAGCTCGATCTTTTGGGTGAACTGGCTGATGCGTGCAATTCTACAATATGCTTCTTGGAAATATTGCCAAGGGAATTATATTTGCACCAAGAAAGTTAAACATTATTTATATGATGATTTGATTGAAACTGATGTGCTCTTCTGTAATACATAGCTTATTTAATTTTTGCCATGAATCCATTGGCCACGCGCTCTGGTGATTTTTGCCAGAGAGTGGGTTCGAGCCATGCTTCACTAACCAAACACTTGGACTTTGATATCCGGTGCGTTATAATTAATTCAGCATCCTTACCTTTTGTTTAACAGGTTAGGCACATGTTTGATGAGATCGATTATGTTTTAGAAGCAAAAAATGCTGAAAGATTTGCGATCCTTTATTCTCATGGTGAGTTTTGGAATCTTCATTTATTCAGTTTGTGATTGTCAGTATGGTTCTCTAAAAATATATTCTTGGCATGGGTTCCAGTCCCATTTTCCCTTGAGCATTATATCTGGACGAGTAAATGGTCAAATCTCTTAACATCAAACATATTTTCAGCTGTGAAGGCAATGCATATTAATTGACTATGCAACTCTCTGTAAGGTCATGATCTTAGTTTCTTTTCAGGTTCAGGCGGTGAAGGCAGGACAAGTATCAAGGTCCCAAAGGACTACTGGAATTATACACGTAAATCTATATTAGCACTGGAATGGATTGATGGGATCAAGCTAACCGATGCTGAGCGCATTAGCAAAGCTAATCTAAACAGGAAAAAGATGATTGACGAGGTAAACTTGCAGTGTTCTTTAACTAGAATTATATACCGACATTGGTACAACCGATACTATCTTGAATTGTTTCCTTAACTTGTAGAAGGTGTTTGGTTCGGCGAATTTAGCCCTCAATTGGAATATGGCGTAAATTGAAACCTTTACTCACCTTTGGTTTAGGCAGCCTGTAATTTGTTTACAGGTAATCTGATTGCAACGCTATTCACGGTCGATACCACTCACCCCTCACCGGAATCGAGAACCACAGAGCTGGCGAATGAGTCTCATTCGGCTCTCCTGCTATTCTGTCCCACCATATCATCCTCTCCCATGATCTTCTCCCGTTCAGCCATGAGGTAAACGATATCACATTGGAGGCTGTTGGACGCGTTCACGAGGAAGCGGAAGAGGCTGGAGATTCCGCTGAGGAAGCAACGTTGCTTCATTTTAAATTCTTTATCTTGGATCGGTTTAATTAGTAGATCTGCTTCGTCTTTCTTTTGCGCACGTGTAGAATTTTTTTCTGTTATTACTACGAGTTCTTCTGAATAATTGATTTGGTTATAAAGTTGCAATCAGGTTGGTGATTTGTGATTCGGTTATTTCCATTTTGTTTGTGTTCAAATTGCCAATTTGGTGAGTCTTTTTCCTATTGCTGAGTTTTACCTTCAGTACAAAATTTTATTACGTTACAGTCTGCTGAACCATACAAATTCTCGTTTTGCTCCCTTCTCTTAACTTTACCAGGGTAATGTCATTCCATTCGCGTTTACAGTACAGTTCCTGAACCAAACACCTTCTTAGTACCTTAGGTCTGCATACTTGCATAAAGTTAATTATTTTTGTATGCTATGTTAGATTAGCTACAGGGCCTTCGACTTTTCTGTATGTGAGCTTACCTGTTTTGAGCATACTGACTTGTTCGTTATGTTTGAAAGCTGTCTGGCTGGCTTCATTGGAAAGCCATGTTTTTATTTTGTCTGCTTGTAATTTATATGAACTTGACAGGGTCTCTATTGCTCGTTGAGACAACTTCTTGAAGATGGGTTTTTCCACGCAGACCCCCATCCAGGTAATCTGGTGGCAACTGCAGATGGATCTCTTGCATATTTTGACTTTGGTATGATGGGTGATATTCCAAGGCACTATCGAGTAGGACTAATACAAATGGTAAGCTGCCTTGATCTTTATGCCTTTGGCTATGTTTGTTGCTTCTTGCTTGTCGGCTATTAAAGGGTGATTGATGGTAAAACCAGATATATTTGACGCTTAAATGATATGTGGCCATAGCTATGATATATTTGTAATATTTCAAATCTATTGGGTTTAAGCTCTCATTTTATGGTCTTCTATGGCTGGAGAAGAGTTTGCTATAAGTATTTTTAGAATAGGTTTAACATTGATAACCTTGTTTTTTTAGGGTTATAACCTCGTTTCTAATGCTAGACAACATTTACTAAAAAAACGGATGTGAAGCATTAGTGAGAGATTGTCTACTGAATGGTAACAATGTTTCACAATTATCACCACTTAGTATAGGTAGGTCATTTGCATGTATTGTAAGTCAGTAGAAGAGAAAATGTTTCCGTATGTACCACAATAAATAACTAAATATAGAGCCAAAAAGCAATATAGATGTGATCATACATGTGGAAAATTTAAGCTACTTACATGACTTTTGGATTAAGAACATAAATGTTCTGAGTATGTTTTAGTGCATATGTGCTACCATGTAAGCAGGTACTCCCTCCTTTTCTTAATATAAGATGTTTTAGATATATCACATGTTGACTAGATACGGATGGAAGTGAGTGAACATACACACTAAATAGTGTCTAGATACATGTAAATGTGTGTGAATCTAGAAAATGGTCAAAACATCTTATATTTGCGAACGGAGGGAGTAGTAGTTGTTTGAGGAAAATGACGCATATTTTTTTCTGAGTTCATATGCCCTTTGTTGGTTTCATCTGTCGCCCTTTCTTCAAATATGAAATAGAATTTACAGGGACTGAGCTCACTTGTTTCAGCTTGTGCACTATGTTAATCGTGACCCCTTGGGCTTGGCGAACGACTTCCATTCACTGGGATTTGTCCCCGAGGGAACAGACCTACATGCAGTTGCAACTGCATTGAGGGTTGCTTTTGGTGATGGAAGGAGGCAATCAAATGATTTCCAGGTTAGTGTTCTTCATTCCAGTATATGTCCTCTTGTTATGATAATTTGTATTCTGTGGTGCAGTATCAAAATCAGTGGATGTAGTGCAGGCATCTTATTCATAGTTGAGACTTAGTAGTGAATACATATGCTATAGGCCTTAGCTAGTAGTCTTAAAAAACAGGTCAAACATGCAACACTCGTGTGGAACTTGTTGAGTGAAGAACCGAACACGTAAATACCAAATCAATATCAATAGATCTACCATAAAATATATTTTCCATACTGTGTTTATTCAGTATTGTAGTTGTTGATATTACCTTCTATATATTCGGTCAAACTTAGTATGCTTTGACTTCTGACTAAATTTATATGCCTTACATTTGAAATGGAGGTATTTGGAACGACAATTTGTGATGTACCTTGAAACCTATATTAGGCATGGTATCAAAGATTTAGTCGAGCAATGCCATTTTCTTCTGTCCATGCTCTTGCTGTTGCTGTTTGGACATTCTGTTTCCTTGTACACACTGTTGGTTGACTGGGGCCTCTACCACATTCTTATTGTCTATGCTTGCTGCCTTCATATGCCCCTTCTGTTTTTAGTTTCCTAACCTGGATGAGATAGTGCATTCTAAATTTTCCTTCTTACAGGGGTAATGAACCATCTGTATGATGTCATGTATGATTTTAATTTCTCCCTTCCTCCGGATTATGCCTTGGTGATAAGAGCACTGGGTTCTTTAGAAGGGACTGCAAAAGCACTGGATCCTGATTTTAAAGTTATTGAGAGTGCATACCCATTTGTCATTGGGAGGCTCCTTGCAGACCCCAGGCCTGATATGAGGAAAATACTGAGGGAGCTTCTTATATGTGATGATGGATCCATCAGATGGAATCGACTGGAGCGACTGGTATGTTCTTTTGGTTCTGCTTCCTATTTCTTGTCTTGTTGGAAACTTGGAATTATCTGCAATGCACTCTTGATATTTACAAGCTAGAATAATTGCCATGTTTGCGATGACAGTCCTTCATGGTTCTAATTCTCAGTACGTTTGGCCCTTCCTTGTCATGAGCATGAATAATAATTTGCGGCAGTCTCTTATTACCCTTGGTCACTTGGAAATTGAAATATATATTGTATTAAGACCCAAAAAGATACGAATACATCCAGCTCAACAAACTACAATAGTATTTACAATTTTCTGTGTCAGCCATTATACATCAGCTGACAATGGTACTGAAAGAAATACATCATAATGCTGGTTTTGTATCACTAAGAGTTAATCTATTTGACAGCCGTCTGGTTGGTATTCTTGTGCTATTTAGCTTTTTCTACTACGTTTCATCACTAATATTCTTCAGTATTCAGATTGCAGCTATATCTCAACAGTCAGCAGAATCTTCAAACAAACAGGGAGACGAAAATACTGCTAGCAGTTCCGAGTGGAGATCATTCGATATGCATTCTGTTGTTGCAGCTACAGAAGACCTTTTTGGTTTCATTTTATCGAGGAAAGGCTGGAGGGTTCGTGTTTTCCTAATCCAGGACATTGTGAAGGCTTCGGATGCGTTCTTACAAGAAGCTACATTTCCAGGTATATTTGATGAAGAGGGAACTACAGGGGAGCAGCATCCAGAGGTTAGTCAATGTTTGTCTGAGCTGCATGAGTTACTCTTTACTGGCATTGCATATCATCTATATGTTACTTACTATACTGCCTAAGTGCTTATATATTGAAGATTTCTTCTTTTGAACATGTAGAGAAGTAAAATGATCAGAAGGTTGATTAATGGTGTTCAATCTTTCCGTCAAGCAACCAGTCTGGCCCCAAATGCATGGAGTGCGATGCTAATCCGTTCTGTCCTGAAACCGGAATCACAAAGGTTCATTCTTGATGTATTCCTAGCCTTGGCCAACCATTCCCGTTATAAGGTTCCAGAAACATGCTGGATTTGTATGTCGAGATATCTGAACTACTTGGACAAAAAATCGAGACAGGTGTAATTAAGAATGAATAATATGCAGTCTGATAGTGATAGAAATTTAGCGTTCAGCAGCTAGTATTTGAATCCACTAAAAATGCCGCAGCTCATTTCTGATAATCTGAAAGTTTTTTTTTTTTTTTTTTTTTGCGGGGAAAGACACAGGATTACATCGGCAACTTACAGAAAGGTCCTCGAAAGAAAGGAAAATACAATCCAGCCCTTCTGCAAGTTGACCACGCCGGAGACGAAGACGCTGTCGGTGGCGCGCCGCTGCTCAACCTCCACTCATTGCCTTGGACCAGGAGCCTCCCCAAGCCAGCGGGAAGTCGCCGATCACCGATCCCGAAGAATCTACGCCCGAAGTCGCCGTCGTCGTCGCGCCGAAGATCCCCTGCATCTTCCAGTCGATCTCGCACCAGATCCGCCGTCCCGCGCGATCCGGCGAGGGGAAAGCCGAGCCTGGCAGCTCCGCAGAGCTGCGGACTCAGCGGCGGCAGTGGGTCGACGCCAGAGCTCCGGAGAGCGCCACCGTCGAGGGGAAGGACCACCACCTGCAAAAGCAAAACCGGCCGCGCCTCCTCCGCCATAACGCCGCCGGCAGCCACCCAACTCACACCTAGCCTACGTATGTACACGGATCCGGCGATTCCCCGTCCTCCCGCCGCCGGAGCGACGCCGGAGGGGGGAATCGCACGGATCTACGGCGACGCGGTGGTGCGAACCGAGGATTCCAAAAGACGCCCCTCTCTACTGTGGACGGGGAGGGGTGACGCTCCAAGGTGCTGTCTGCGCTCTGATAATCTGAAAGTTGCAATGGAGTTAATTGTCTTATTTGATATTGCGGCTGGTTAACATCACTTATCGTCAACATCATCATATGTATAAAACTTTCACTACTCTCTGGATTCCTGTACGTGGTAAAAATGGTTATGTTGACAAACCATGTTGAGAAATGTTGTACGAAAGGGTCCAACTTTACTAATCCGTCCGATCTCTAATAATTGTCTCTGATTTATCACAAAGTTGTACTCCTGAAATTCACCTTTTATTGCTTTCACCTTACTTTGCACATTTGTCCAGCTGTATAGCTGGATGGAGGTACGCATACGAGCGTAGTGGCAAATATTGTTATGCCTGTCCATTGTTTTGCTCTCTCTATTAGCTGAACATATTTTATGTGCTGCACTGAGGTGAGATCTAAGGGCAATCACATCCCGAGTATCACCTGTTCATGATCTAACCCTCTAAATGGCAGCGAATGGAGAGTAGTGAAGCGGTCCTGCCCTGTCAGTGTTATGATAAAGAGAGGCATGTGAGCGCAAAAGTCATCTGTAGCCCGGCCTACATGTACCCCTAATTCCTGAAAACTGTATTTCTAAGTTTACCCCTAATTCTTGAAAGCTGTATTTTAAAGTTTCAAAATAAATAAATCATGATGTAGCCCAAATTGTGTCATACAATTGTACAAATTTTCAATCAGAAATTCTTTTTATTTTGAGCTATGTAAAAATGATAAATTCTGACAACATTTAGAGGGGGTTCACACACCTAGATCTAAAACTTTCCGCTTTCATAGATTTTTTTAACTTCGAAATTTGTTTTTAAATTGTAAAATAAAGGATTACATGTAGCTCGGGCTACAAAACACCGCTCTTGGCATGTGAGACACTTTTCAACACATTATTTGATGGCTAGTGTGGGGACCCCGGACTAGCTGTCTGAAATACCCTTGTGCCTACAATATCAGTGATCCCATGATCAGTGTGTCGCTGAGCACAATTAAACTGGTATCAAGAACATCCATAAATAAACGAATGAATTTACTTACTTGATTGAAGTCATAACCTTCACCAGGTACTTGCAGCGGAAATCATCAAACAACGTGGAGCCCAAGTCATTTGCCACAACCCTACAGGCAGTTGACTGGGAAGTGCCCTAGTTCGCAAAGACGTCGTTATAGTCCTCCTCTTCATAGTGCTCCTCGAAATCTGGCATCGCAATAATGCCAGGGACGAAACCATTATGAGTACATTTGAATGTACTTCGCAAACTACCCCTGGCATCAACATGCACTAGCATCATTTTTATTTTAATAAAATCTTTGGTTTTAGAAAACATCTCTATATCTTTGTTGAAAAAGAAATCGATAGATTTTTGTTTAATAAAACTTTGTTTTGAAATCTCTATATCTTTATTGAAAATAATAGACTTTTGTTTAATAAAACTTTGTTTTGAAATCTCTAAATCCTTATTGAAAAGAAGAGACTTTTGTTTGATAAAACTTTGTTTTTGAAATCTCTATATCTTTGTTGAAAAAGGTAAGAAGAATTTTAGAACTTTTCCAGAAAACCTAATCATATTTATTTTTCCAAAAACTCCTCCTTTTTCCGACCATAGCCCTTCATGGTCAATATTTCCTGCCAGCTCATACCGACCCTTTGGTATAGCTGCATATCACAATTCCACTTTGTTTTCCGAAATCATCAACATTTGCACAAGGACTTAGGACAGCCTTCCAACCGTCCATTACCGGGGACTCGGCTATTCGAATAGTTTTACACTCTGCAGAGGTAGTACGCTTTACCCACACCCTTCCGGCAACTCATCGTGTCAGCCACGTCCCGCCATACAAGGTGTATGCGAAGTTGAGTAACCGACCATAGCCTTTCCTTTGCTCACACTAGTACAGGACCCTGCCGCTACGACACTTTCCATCGACACCCAGTCTAGTTTCCCGTCGGAAACACTAACTGTGAGGACTCGTAGTTCTGCCCGGCGGATGTATATTACAGTTTCCTGTACAACCTTCTATCCTCCACCGAGGACACATGTCAGGGGTAGGTCATTAAATCAACCCCTCATGGAACGGAGTCATCTCCTTTGTTGAGGTATCCCGCACTAGCATGAGCAAACTATATGACTAAGCCATGTCCCATATTTGGGGTAGGAGTGGTCGCACAGGGTATTGTTGGTCGTCATAGTACTAAGTACGCATTGTGCATAATTCGAAAACATCATCATTCTTTCTTTACCACCATCTTGGATCACACCTTATCCAACCAAGGATAATCAAAGGAGTTTTTAGTAAAAAACATTTTTATTTACCATCCTATAATTTTATAAGCACTATTGTGTGCATATTCATATGTGGCAAAATGGCTTTTCATATATTTTTCGAAAACATGTGCTTTGTATGAAACATGTATCCCAAAATATCGTTGCAATTATATAGGGGTGCAAAGCTCAGAGAGTAGCTTGCCTTGCTCAACAAAGTAGCCCTGGTCTTGTTCTTCTTGTTCAACAAAACCACCCTCCTCGATCACTCCGGCAACGTTCTCTTCTACTCGCAACAATCAAGCAAACGCAAACAATTACACAACTACTCAACAGAACATCACAGAAATGCAAACAAACATTCTACAGAAAGCTACTGACCTAAGGAAGACAACTCAATTGGATTTGACTTAAAATGGGCTACTGTTTTCCCTACACAATTATTCTAGTCCAGAAACTTACTAATCAAGTTTTAGTGACTATCGTAGTTCTGTTGGCTACAAAAATACACCCTTTTAGTTGCATAGAGTACTTATTATTTGTGATCTAACCCAATTGGATTTAGTTCATTTGGACCAAGCATTATTCAACTAAAAATAATCTAGTCCAGAAGTGTCAACAAACTTTAATCTTAAGCTAAACAATTAAAGTTGCTTAATTAAATCTACAAAAATTAGGGTGGATAAAATACTGTAATACTAAGCTAACAAAATTGGATTTACTATTTTTAGATTAACAGAGTAACAGAAACAAACAAACAAAGCTAATTAACTTTCTGTACTGTTTTAGTTAGCATGCAATTAATACTAATCTAAACAGGATGAAACTAGTTTAAATGCACAGACAATTTCATAAGATTTCCAGAACAATTTGGTTCAATTTATTTGGACAAGTAATTTGAGAGATATTGAATTTCAAAGTAGAGTGCAGTACTGGATTTTAATTTAAACAGAAATTCATGTACAGGATAATGTTGAAATTGCTGACGGGTGGGGCCTACCCGTCAGCGGCTCAGTGGATAAAATCTCCCGCGCTGGAAAAGATCAAATCTCTGACGGGTGGGGCTAGTCCGCCAGCGGCTCATCTAACCAAAGCGTTACATGACCGTCGGATTGGAAATCGACGGCCTGCGACAGGCGCGCCGGCGGCGACCACAGACGGGCGGCGCCGCCGTGCTTTAGACGGCCGAAGCGGCTCGGGGGCTCACCTAGGGGCTCCTGGCGTCGGTGGAGGTGGTGGAGGACGTGCGCGGGGACCTGGGGCGGTGGGTTCGCGGAGTCGTGCGAGTCGGGGACGTCCAGAGCGGCGACGGCGAGCTCCGTGGTGTTCACGGCCGCGACAGCCCGACGGCGGTCTCCTGGAGGCATCCCTGTGCACAGAAGAGAGAGAAGAGATGCGTGAGAGCATTGCGGTGATAGAGAGAGTAGAACAGGGGGAGGGCAGAGAGGAGAGAGGGAGCGGAGCATGACCGTGTTGTCTGCAACCTCAAGTGGCCGAGCGTGTGCGTGCCCGGCACCATGGCCGCGGCACGGCAGCGGCGCTCTCGCCCTTCTGGCAGAGCTGGAGATGTGGAGAGAGCGTAGGGAGAGTAGGGAGCGAGTGTTGCGATAGGGAGAGGCTCGGGGGTGGTTTTTATAGCCGGAGCTCGACTCATGGTGGTCGGGGTTCACAGGAGAGATAGGGGGTGTGGGGCTACGCCATTAGCGGGCTAGGGAGTGCACGCCGGTGTTGGGACGGCGTTAGGGCAAACGGGAGGGAGAATGATGCACTGGGACGACCTCAGTGAGCTTGGGGTGGTTGGTGGCCGTGGACGCGCGAACGGTGTTCGACGGAATGCAGTCGTCACGGTGGGCCACCGGGGGTGACGTGAGCGTGTCTACGGGGTCGAGGAGAGGCTGGGGAATGTCCACGTCGAGCGGTGCGTGCTGGGGTGTGGTGGTGGTTATGGATGGCGTCGGCGTCGACATGGACGGCCTCCGCGGGATGGGCGTGGGAGATCTTGCGGCAGAGGGCAATCCGGCGCGTGCTGCCGTTGCCCAACGGGCGAGGGAGACTGGGGCAGTGGGATGGTGCGGCGTGGCCAGCTCGGTGCCTCCTTTTTCTTCTCTTTTGCAGGACAGGAGGAGGATGCGACCGGAGGGGAGAGAGGAGTGCAGCCAGCAGCTAGCTACCGAATAAGCTCGGTCACAGGGGTGCTGCGCGGTCTGGAGTGTGAGGGACAGGGAGAGGGGTGAGTTGTGAGTGAAAATTGATCAAATTTGCTCGAATTCATCTCGAATTCGAGTGGGTTCAACTTTCGCACACCAGGTGTTCGACAGAACGTCTGAGGGGAATTTAAATTCAAATTTGGATGAATTCTTTTAATAATTTGTCTCATAGGGATTTACCAAAGTGTGTGGTATATTTTCTTGAATGTTTTGTATAAGTGAAAAGTAGAGTTCTTGATAATTCAAAGAAGTAAAGAAAGGTTTAAGAATTTGAAATATAAGTTTTTGAATATAGGTTTTGGGGAGAGAAGATATAAGAATAAGAGGTGATAGATCATATATATCATCTCTCCTCTGGATGTTTGTAAAAGAAAATATTGCTTTGTCAATTTTGTAGGAATTTAGATCAGATGACATGTAGTGCCCTTGATTCCAATTTATTCTCGAGTTCAAAGTTTTAATTAATTTAAAGAAGCAACAAGATCAACAAGGAAACAATCCACTCGGAAAATCAAGAAATCAAGATAAGCAAGGCACAAACATAAAATGATCAACGACACACACAAGTCAAATTACAAACATAAGGTAGTCAACAAATTTCAGAACCTTCAATATATTTATGTGTTTGGGTGGTCACACTTTAACCATGACAAGATGATATTAAGGATGCTCAGCTAATAATTTTATTTGTCAAAAGGTTTTGCTAGAGAAAATATATGGGATGATAAGTTTCCGAGTTGCATTATTTTCAAAGGATGTCCAAAATAGAGGTTTTGAAAATAAGAGCTAAATACTAGAAAATTATCAATGTTGAAATATAGGTGGGGGATAATAAATAGATCTCAATAGTTTTACAAAGAATTATTTTTATAAATACTTTTCCTTTACCAAATAATAGGTATTTTTGGTTGCTAAAACCAAAGCATTTTTGAAATGGAACTTTGCCAAAATAAGAGTGGAGAAGATATATGGAATATTTTTCTTGTCATGACATGATCACTAGGATTAACTATAATTTTATCTTGGTTGGTGATGCATGTAGAATGCATACATGAACTTTGCACTATATTACTTATATTCCAATCATATTTGCATCATATAAGGGTTATATCAATGTTTTATCATGATTTTGGGAATATTTTATTGATTTCCTATTTTTATGGAATTAACCCTGCGCAGACAGAAAATCCTATTTTCTATATTTTGATATTTCAGGGACCCAAACGACGTCCAAATCACCTGCAAATTTACGAGCATCATTTTTTGGAAGGAAGAAGACTTGGGAGCGAAGGAAGCGAACAAGCGGAGGCTCGTGGGCCAAAAGAGGGTGGCCCACGCGTCCAGATTCCCTGGCCGCGTGGGACCCACCATCTCGGGCCTCGGAGCTCCGTTGTCGTCGATCTTTCCTCCACCGGCTCCGTCTTGACCTAAAACCGACTATAAAAATAGTCCCCGACGCCCTTCGGAAAGGAGCGCCGTCGAAACACAGAAACACCGAAACAGAGACCTGGAGCTGCAGATTGGAGGGGGAAAACTCTGGCGGGGCGCTGCCGGCGTGGTCTCCATATCCTCGAACGACTTCTCCACTGTCTCCATGATGAAGAGGGAGTAGTCCACCCCTAGACTATGCGTTTGTGGAAGTAACTTATGTATCTCTCCTCTCTTGAGCTTCACTAATTAGTACCGTATGAGCTGCTGAACATGATTACGGCCATCTATGTAATACCTATGTGGTGGATCTTTTTATGAGTTAATATATGTTTGAGATTGCAATAGTTTTGTTTCAGTTATGAAAGTAGATGCATATTATGTACCCCGTTCCTATTTACTTGTTTTGATCAAGCATGTTTATGAGAGCGTGTGTGGTGTGATGTGTGCATTAGTTGAAGTAACGGGGGGTGGCTAGTGCGGTGAAAGTGAGAGAAGTTCCGCGATCCACTTGGGTATGTTTACCTTACTTTGTTGCCTCACTAGGGATAAAGAAAAATACCTTGCTACAGGGGTTGTGGGTGACCATGCCACTTCTCCGTGACTAGATCTAGCATGTTCTTATTTTAACTTCATGTCAAAAGACTTAATGATATACTCTGATTTATCTTAATTACTGAGGTGTTATGATTTAGTTCGCATCTTGGTGGAGTATAAGAGAGACTAATAAACAAAAGGTCTCTATGTTAGGACGTGATGCCCATATAATTAGTAACTTGTCATAAAACTTGTATGTTGCAATCTCATATGTCAACTCTAGTGTTACATTGCCTGCCACTTTATTAAAGAGAGAGTACATTTGTGAAACCATGAACCCCCGGTCCATTTTTAATCATTAGAAACACCTTTCCAACCACTTTTACCACTTTTACATTTTCTGCCATTTAAAAATCCGAAAATACAAAAACACTTTTACATCTTGCATTCATCATATAAAACCCAAAAATATCATTTATCATTGTTCCCACCATCCTTGCATGTTTATTTACCACCACTGCATATTTATTTCTTGTTTGCATTGCATATTATTATTCTCACACCTTGTGCTTGACAACCACTAGGTGAGGTTGAGGACCAAAAAAATTTACCTTGTTTTGTAGGTAACCAAGAGAAGGATAGGAAGATAAATATTTCACTACTGATTCCCCGAGAGTTCGATATTAAACCCTCGAGTCACCCCTCGTGGGGAAAACCGTCTTCCATATACTACACACTCTGCACTTGGAGTCTCAACCTAACCCATTTACTTTTCACGCATGTAACTACGTGAAGGGCCATCAGTTGGGTCCTTAGCTTAATATTTAGTGGCCAAACAATCCAACAACAAGTTACACATGGTCAAACAGAGCAATAGCAAGGGAAACACAAACATTAGTGTAGCTTTTCGAAAAGTTTTTGTTGCTTCTGAATTTTGGGTATTGTAAAACTAAGTTTTTCTTAGTTCCAAAATTTGGGGTGTACAGCTAGCATTCAACCTTGGAGGTACCCATGTTGTGTATAGCATCGAGACTCCAAAGGCAATAGGAATTCAATTGTTAGGGAGAGATAACTTTTGGATGAATCAATAGAATGAAAAGGAGCCAATGCAAATTCGGGATCAAAACATTAGACCTTTTATATAATTTTTATTTATTTGTAACATATTTGATCTAGGAGAAAATACATTTAGAAGTATATATAGGTAAGCGTAAAATCCATCTCAAGATTAGTTGTTTCGTGCGGTGTCAGTATTATAGGCTTGTGTTTCAACAAAACTTCATTGGCCAGAACAAAACGATTTATACCTTAAGTCCTCAACTCGGCAGAATGTCGAGATCGTTGTCCTCACGTCCTTCCAGTTCTGAGACGGCAAAGTCGCTCATAGATGTGACATTGGACGAAGGATGACTCCGAGTCATTGGCGGCCTCGTCTCGCTCTTCCTCCTCTTCCTCTCCTCCCAATCGTGTTTCGCCATTCTTCCTTCCCCTTGCCTTCAGAGCCACCTACTCCTCTCTATATCTGGGACAAGAGGAGGAGGAGGCTGACGCCTCTCCTCCCACGAACGTAGCAGCCTGCTTGTTGGTACTCTCCCGGTGAAACTAGTAGCATGAGTGTCACTGCCACCAGGTTAGAATAGTGAAGAGTAGGGGATGAGAATGTAAAATGGTTAGGGTTATCCTAGGGGTTACGTGTATCGCATATCCCTTGATGAAAGAGCATTTCACTCCCTAATGGTTTTGGAGCTAATGACAACACACATTATCAGATATCAAGTGATTAAGCTTGATAGGTACTCAATGATGGCACGCGTGGCTCGGTGCCCCCAATTCACTAAAGAAAATAACGGTGTTTCATATGCCTATTTGTTTATCTTGGGTATAGCAACTCCATACTATCTAGAGGGGGACCCGCTGTGGATATGATGGGGATTCGTTTAAAACGCACACAAAACCAAATGCACCCCCACAGCCTTCCTTCTCGGAGAGATAATCCAAGGAAAAGACAGTAGGCGGTTTCCCTGACCAGCGGTAGTACCGGGTCGTGCAGCGGTTGTACCGCTCCTCCGATGAATTGTTCTGCTGCTGCACTCTAGGTGCGTCATGTGGCGCAGTAGTACCGCCTTTGGTATCACTGAAGAGGAATTTGACTCTGGATTCCTCACAATACCCATATGGTACTGAGCTAATACCACTGTTCAAATTAATCGATTTATATTTGAGATGTGTTCGACGATAATACCAGGCCAGGTAGCGGTATTACAACATATGGGAGTCAGTGGTATTGCTATGATAGTGTAGTCACTCCTGGGCTGCGTAATGCCTTTGGTGCCACTAGAATACCAAGCTGTGCAGTTTTTAGCACATATCGGTCAACTTTCGAGACCCACTATATAAGGAAACCTTGTTCCCCAAAGGAAGGTTGTGACTCTACTCTCTCTCTCCACCATTGCTACAATCCATAAATGCCTAGACCTTCCACTCCATTGAGCCAAACACCTTGTTTCTTTGAGCAGTGAAGGAGGAGATCTGGATCCCCGCAGAAGGAATTTTGAACCCGCCCACTTTTTCCTTGTGGATCTTCTTATCTGTTGGGTTCGTTGGAACCCTAGCCAGAAGAGAGTATTCTTGGGGCTCCACCTTGGTACACAAAGCTCCAAGAGCTTGTTGGGAGCCTCCAAGTGTTGTGGACTCGCTCCAACCCTTTATGTACAACTTTGGCCAACACCTTCAATTCTATCTCATAGTAGATTGAGCTCTCACCACATGGAAGAGACTCAAGGAGAACAGGGTGAGCACATCCATGCTATTGGAGTGTCTAGCTGGCTCTACAACCCTCCAACGAAGATGTACTTCCGTCGGGAAGGAACTTCGGGAGTTATTTCTTCGTGTCCACTATTGCGGTTATGGTTTGCCTTTACTATTAGTATTCCGTTGCGCATTGTGCATTGCATGTTAACACATACATTGTTCATCTATTTGCACATCTAGTCAACATTGTGTTACTTTTATCCCTTAAAAGAAAGAAAAGTAAATTTTTTGATTGTCACCTACTCACCCTCCCCCCACTTCTAGCCGACCATACCGACCTTTCACTTGTGGGCATATAGACTAGCTTCCCGATTCATGACACACAAGTATAGGGGGTGTATCGTAGTACTTTCGATAAATAAGAGTGTCGAACCCAACGAGGAGCAGAAGGTGTTGACAAGCAGTTTTGATCAGGAATTCACTGTAAATACTAGCAGATAAGTTTTTAGGAGTTTTTGATATAGCAGATAAATAAAGTACAAGTAAATAAAAGACAGTAATAATAATTGCAGCAAGTGGCCCAATCCTTTCTACAGCAAAGGACAAGCCGGTAGGTTTACTTATGATGACCAAACGTTCTTGAGGACACACGGGAATTTCGTCAAGTGCTTTCGCTCCATATGGTTGATTAATCTTCATTGTTTTGATAAGTGTTGTGTGGGTGAACCTATGCTAATGCACCGCCCTTCCTAGGACTAATACATACTTGTGATTATACCCCTTGCAAGCATCCGCAAATACAAGAAAGTAATTAAGATAAATCTAACCACAGCCTTAAACTCTGAGATCCTGCTATCCCTCATGCATCAATATACCAACGGGGGTTTAGGTTTCTGTCACACCGGCAACCCCACAATTGGCAACCGAATACACAATGCATTACCCTAGGCCCATAAAGGTGAAGTGTCATGTAGTCGACGTTCACATGACACCACTAGAAGAATAACACCACAACTTAAGCATCAAACCATTAAATATTACTCAACATAATTCACTACTAACATCAGGACTTCTCCCATATCCTCAAGAACTAAACGAACTACTCACAAGACATCATATGGAACATGATCAGAGGTGATATAATGATGAATAACAATCTGGACATAAACCTTAATTCAACGGTTTCACTCAATAGCATCAACCACAAGGAGTAATTAACACCGGGAAAGTTTCCCCTATGAACTAGACAAGATTCAACCCTAGATGTTACAGCGGAACGGAGTGGAGCGGTGGAGATGATGATGTCGGCGGTGGAGATGATGATGATCCCAATGAAGTCCAGCTCAATGACGGTGACGATGGCGACGATTTCCCCCCTCCGGGAAGGAATTTCCCCGGCAGATTTCTCCCTGCCGGAGAGCTTTTCTCTCTCTGGTGTTTTCCGCCTCGTGGAGGCGGCGGAATATTTTCTCGACATCCCCCCGTGTGTTAGGGTTTCTGGGGGATGATGTTCGCGAAGGGGCACCGGCTGAGGTGGGCCAGGGCCTCCTTACCACGTGGCGGCGCGGCAGCAAGGTGGGCCGCGCCACGACATGGTGAGGGCCCATGGTGGCCCACCTTGGCCTCCCCTTTTGGCTGCCTCCGGCATCTGACAAAATAGGAGATTCAGGATATTTGCTGCTAATTGTTGATCTTCAGAAATACTTCGTCTTGACGGTCCTTTTTCCAGGAAATCCTGACTCCGGTGGTTAATTCTCCCATAATCATCAAACATGCAAAATAGGTAAAATAACATAAGTATCATCTCTAAACATGTAATATATCAATGAATAACAGTAGATTATGATATAAAATAGTGATGCAAAATGGACGTATCAACTCCCCCCAAGCTTAGACCTCGCTTGTCCCCAAGCGAAAGCCGAGCTTAGTAAACTAGACCACAGGTTTATGGAGTGAAGTGTCGATAAACAAAATACGGACAAGAAGAATCACATTTGTTACTACACAAGTCATCTTAGACAGCAACTTCCTTCATATAACATAACTTGAAACGAGTAAAGGGAGTCACAATAAGGTGCATAGAGAAAATCGTAATTGGTGATGGCAAACTTTATTTCTTGGTCAGAGAACAATTAACAGATTGTTCTTATCTTTCAAGCAGAGTCTTTATATTAGAGCTTATATTGCAGAACTTACATGCTCAATCATAACGGTCTCCTTATAGTCATTGATAACTTTCAAAGTTATATTCATTCAGATAAAAGCTTTGTGCTAAACAAGGAAACATAAAAGACATGATTGGAAATATCAACATATAAATGGTTGAATCACAACAACTCAAATGCTTGCTTGAGATAGAAAGGAATAGGTTTACTGACTCAACATGAAAGTAAAAGATAGGCCCTTCGCAGAGGGAAGCAGGGATTAAATCATGTGCTAGAGCTTTTAAGTTTTGGAATCATATAGAGAGTATAAAATAAGTTTGTAGCTATGTATGTCGTTGTCAACGAATGGTAGTGGGTGAAAACAATATCTCCCATGTCATCTAGACTTTCAAGAGCGGCTCCCATGAAGGACGTTATTTCTACCCAAGGGTAGATCATCCCTCTTCTCTTTTGTTTACACATGCATTTTTATAAATTGGTATGACACTCCTCCCAACCTTTGCTTACACAAGCCATGGCTAACCGAATCCTCGGGTGCCTTCCAACAATCACATACCATGGAGGAGTGCCTATTTAAATAGTTTAACATTTGGATTTGCTTCTGATAAATCATGGCAAAACATGTGAAGAGAATTAAGCAGTTATAGTTGTAATTAATTGGGACTGGGTGAAAGGGATCGGTATGACACCTAGAGGGGGGGGTGAATAGGTGCTACTCCAAATTTTAGTCTTTTTCAATTTAGGCTTGACACAAAAGGTAAATTCTCTAGATATGCAACTACGTTGAATTTACCTATATGACAGGCTAGCAACTAAGCACGATACATAGTAAAGGCGGTAAACAAGGATAGAGGTAACCGAAGTGAGAGCACGCGGAGACACGGAAGTATTCCCGAGTTCCTCCTTTTTAGGGGAGTACGTCTCGTTGGAGAGGTGTGAACCAACACAATGGTTCAACAGCCACAAAGGCTTCACCCTCTTCTCGGGTGAACCGCACCACAAAGGATTGGTTCACTTCAACTATCGAAAACCTTCAAGGCGGAGTCCGGAGCCTTTACAACAACGATTTGGGGCACAACCCACAATGGATTGGGGGCTCCCAAACAGCTATAATCTGTCACAAAGACAAGCAAGTAAGTACAACAATGGGCTAGGTTTTCCTAGTGGAAACCCTAGCAAATGGTCCCTCAAGTGAATGAGGGGGAAATGAAGAATGGCTTGGTGAAGATGTAGATCCGGGCCTTCTCCTTCAATCCTCCAAAGATCAACACGTTTGGGTGGAGGGATTGGGAGATCTAGCAAAGCTTGTGCTTGTGTTAATGGTGGTCTTCAATGGTGGCCAAGCACTTGTCCAAAGGTAGGTGAAGATGTATTTATACCCCCTTCCGAAATATGGCCGTTGATAGGTAAGTCATCGTGCAGGGAAAGCTGGACGTCGAGCAGCCGACCTTGGGGCCGGCCTGGGCCGGCTGGAGGGCTAGCGCACGGCGCAGACATGGCCGGCCTGGGGGCCGGCCTGGGCCTGCAGGGGACCCGATGCCTCCGGCCTGTAGCCCGACCATGGCTGGATGGAGGGCCAGCGATGGAGCAGACACGGCCGGCTGGAGGGCTGGCAGGGGGGCCGATGCCTCCGGCCTGTGGGCCGGCCTAGGCCAGCTGGGGGCCGGCCGACACGCTGCAAATCTTCTCCCTTCACATTTCTTTTCGACAACTTGCTATTCTTCCCTTTTTGCATAGAAAGATACACACTAGTATACTTTTGTTTTAGACACACATAATTCCTGTAGATACTTAGCGGTATGTTAGAAACTTCCAAGTGTTGTTATCAAACATCAAAACAAGATTAACAGACTATGTCCTTTCAATCTCCCCCTTTTTGATGTTTGATGACAACAAAAGGATTTGCAAAAAGATATCTCATTTGAGCAACAAAGCTTTTTGAGAGAAGCTCCCCCTCAAACTTATACGCCAACAAGGTATATAAGAATAAAATTGCTCAAACAAGAACAAGAGACAAGCATGACAAAGATAATATGTGAGAAAAAGATATGCGATATTCTCACCATAGTTCTTATATGAGTAGAGCAATTTTCTCACCATGGGCTTCATATAGAAATCATCTTGAGAGATTATCACCTTGTAATGAACTCCACATAATAGGAAATAAACCGGGGAAGTCCTTACAATAACATAATGGAGATCCATAATATCCTTACAATAAACCATGACATAAGTTTCATGATACATAGCAAATAGAGTTCACTTAAAAACAAGTTCGATGCAAATGAGAGCAGGAAATATGAAAACGCAAATGGATGCAAAGCATGAATGCAAATCCCCGGAGATCCCTCTCCCCCTTTGGCATCAAGACACCAAAAAGGGAGAAAGCAACATGAAAACCAAGATCACTCATCTTCTTCCTCTTCCTCCTCATCATCAGAACCATCTCCCTCATCATCAGAAGCATCAGTAGCAGGTGGAGGTGGAGCGGAGCTAGACTTACCGGGATCACCTTGCCAAAAAGGATAAAGAGAGGAGGCGTCATCGCCAAACCAGTGAGTGTACTTGTTCCAAGCCATGAATGTATTCTCTGAGACTTCAGGTGAGCTGGCGGAATGAGCGATACCAGAATGATCCATGAGAGCATGGTTATTACGGATGATGGTCTTCTGCCTGTGATAAGATTGGTACGCTTCTTTCCGTTCTTCCTTGGCAAAATAGTTCATCATCTTGAATGCAGCAAGAATACCACCCTGCTTCTTAGGAGGCACAACATCCGCTTCTTCATCCTCATAGTCACCACAAGAAGGCGGCCAAACCGGACCATCCGCTGGCATAGGATGAACAACAATAAGAGTAGGATGATACATCTCGAATTGATCGACCACACTAGCAGGCAACTTGGTGTTGAAGAGAGTCTGTAGGAGCGGACCATAAATGGGAACCTGGTTCTTGAGAACCACCTGTTGCATCTCTTGCCATATATAATCAGGAATATCAAGTTGCTTGTTCTTCTTTTTCGGATCAACAAAGTGATGAAGGCAATTAACCATCCTGTCACGAACCATGCCCTTTTCCCCAAACTTGCTGGCAAGACAATTCCTCAAAATGCTGTGAACAACTTTCCAATAAGGATACATGTACATTGTCTTGGGAATCTTCCCACGAAGCCCTATCCCGGGAGGATAGCAATGACGGATCCCAGACTCAGCCGGAATAGGCTTCGAGAGATGAAGACGAACATAGCACGGTGCAACCTGCAGTTCAGAGAGACCAAAGAGTGCCCCAAACTCCGCAAGAGTAGCTGAACACTTAACATTTGCACTCATCCAAGTCAAAGTCCTCTTACGCTCAGTGGAGAAATGCACTGTAGCATAGAATTGCTAAAGAAGATCAGGAGAATATGGAGTACTAACAGTCATGAGCTTCGAGATTTCATGAAAATCCATAAGTGCCATCACATCAGGCCAAAGTTCTCTAACATTGTCAAGGTTGAAATAATCCGTGGAAACATGAGCATTCTTTCTCACTACAATGCGTTGATGAAATACTTGTTGATGCATCTTGCAATAGAATCTGCTATAATCTAGACATGTGGGCTCTCCAAAGGCATAAGGATTGAAAAGCAAGCGATCTTTCTTGAACTCTCTAGCTTTCACTTTGACCCAAGATGCACATACTGGTTCAAGAGGATTGACAGGAGGCTGCTTGCCCACCTTCTTCTTGGGCAGTGATACGTCTCCAACGTATCTATAATTTCTAATGTTCCATGCTTATATTATATCAATTTCTACATGTTTTATATGCACTTTTATTCATATTATGACATTTATTGGACTAACCTATTAACAAGAAGCCACAGTGCCAGGTCCTGTTTATTTTGTTTGTGCATTGCAGAAAAGGTCAAAAAATGAAAGTGCTCAGAAAAATCTAGAAATATTCCAGAAATTCTAAAATGCCAAAAGACTACATGGGCCAAAAGGATAGCTCCCGAAGAGGCCCAGAAGACCCCGAACTACGCTAGGGCACAGACCAGAAGAAAATCTTCTGGTCGCGCTGCCACATGGTGAGGCCGCCTCGGGCGTCCCCTCGCGCCGCCCTTCGGACTATATATTGCCCCCGTCATAAAAACCCTAACCCCGAAGGATTTTCCCAAATTCCACCCGTAGCTCCGCCACCATCCAGAACAAGTTTCGGGGGACAGAAGTCTCTGTTCCGGCACGCTGCCGGGACAGGGAATTGTCCCCGGATCCATCTCCATCGACTGCACCGCCATCTTCATCGCCGTTGCTGCCTCCCATGATGAGGAGGGAGTAGTTCTCCCCCGAGGCAGAGGGCTCTACCGGTAGCTATGTGGTTTATCTCTCTCTCCCATGGTGTGATCTTTATGTGATCATGAGCTTTGTAATCTAGTTGAATAAGTAGATGTTACTCTTCATCTATTATGCTACTCAAGTGATTTTATTAATGTGATCTCCGGAGTCACCTTGTCCCACGGTGTGAAGATGACAGTGTGCGCACCGTGTGTGGCTCTTAGGCTAAAGTTTGCATAAATACTTATCATAAGTTATAATTTGAGTTGGATGTCTCCATGGAATTGTGGTGTTTGTTTACTCAGACTTTGAGGTGTGCTTTTGCAGCCCTACGCAATGAATTGGTGTTCGTTATCCAACCGGAGTGTTGTTCAGAGTAGCATAGTGAAGAGAATATGTTTATGTATTTAATTATGATGTCATTGTTGAGAGTGTCCACTAGTGAAAGTATGATCCTAGGCCTTGTTTCTAAGCATTGAAACACCGTTTACAACAAGTTCTGCTACATGTTTGCTTGCTGCCATTTTTATTTCAGATTGCAATTACTACTTATAATCATCCATATTACTTGTATTTCACTATCTCTTCGCCGAACTAGTGCACCTATACATCTGACAAGTGTATTAGGTGTGTTGGGGACACAAGAGACTTCTTGTATCTTAATTGCAGGGTTGCTTGAGAGGGATATCTTTGACCTCTACCTCCCTGAGTTCGATAAACCTTGGGTGATTCACTTAAGGGAAACTTGCTGCTGTTCTACAAACCTCTGCACTTGGAGGCCCAACACTGTCTACAAGAATAGAAGCGTGCGTAGACATCAAGCTATTTTCTGGCGCCGTTGCCGGGGAGGTAAGTGTTGGAAGGTATCTCCTTTAGATTCTGCAATTATTTCTTTTTGTTTCTTGTTTTTATTTTCACTAGTTAGGCTTAATGGAAAACAACAAAAAAATTAGAGATCTTTATGAACTTTATATTGAATTAGGACATGATGCTTTTGAAGAGAAAATTAAAAAACCTATGGAGGCTTGTTTGCATAATAGTGATAGCAATGTTATTAGCATGAATTCTTTGAACACCATTATTGCTAATGCTATGGAAAAGTCTAAGCTTGGGGAAGCTGGTTGTGATGAATATGATATTTTTAGTCACCCAAGCTTTAAGGAGGAAATTTGCTTTGATAATACTTTGCCTCCAATATATGATGATTATAATCATTGTGATGTTTTCAGTCCACCTACTATTGAGGATATAGTTTATGTTGATTATGATATGCCTCCTATATATGATGTTTACAATGATGGATATGATATTTTCAACCATCTACTATTGAGGATAAAAATCATTTTGATTATTCTATGCCTCCTATTTATGATGATTACAATGATGGATGTGATACTTTTACTCTCACTATTACTAATGATACTGTTTATGCTTATGTGGAGAGTAATGATACTTTTATGCATATGGATCATGATAAGAATGTTTCATGTGATGGTTATATTGTGGATTTTATCAATGATGCTACTGAAATTTTTTGAGAGAGGGAGACATGGCTTCATATATCTCAATAATATTAAGTCTCCTCTCTTTTTGTTGAATTTTTTGAAGTTGCACTTGTTTTATCTTTCTATGCTAGTAGCTTCATGCTTCAATAATTTGTTTTCTTACAAGATTCCTTTGCATAGGAAGTGGGTTAGACTTAAATGTGTTTGGTATTTGCTTTTTGATGCTCTCTTATATTCAACTCTTATACATATGAGAGCATCATCAAAATTTCATGCCTAGCTAAAAGGCTTTAAAGAAAAGCGCTTGTGGGAGACAACCCATTGTTTTTATTTTCTGCTATTTTTATTTTATTGAGTCAAGGAGCTTGCTTACTTCTGTAACAACTCCTTTGTATCTTTATTTTATTGCATTGTTGTGCCAAGTAAAGTCTCTAGTTGAAAGTTGATGCTAGATTTGGATTTCTACGCAGGGACAGATTTTTGCTGTCCACGGTTTTGAGCTGTATGCACTCAGAAAAATTGAACAATTCTGAAAAAATTCACGCATGATCCTTATATATGTACGCAACTTTCATTAGTTTTTAGTTTTCGAATCTGAGCAACTTAAGTGCCTCGAAAAAATTCGTCTTTACAGACTGTTCTGTTTTTGACAGATTCTGCCTTTTATTTTGCATTCTCTCTTTTACTGCGTTTGAGTGGATTTCTTTGCTCCACAAAACATCAGTGGCTGTAGCTAATGTCCAGAAGTATTGGAGATGATTGTGTCATTACAGAACATGTGAATTTTTGATTATGCACTAACCCACTAATGAGAATTACTCTGAGTTTGGTGTGAAGGAAGTTTTCAAGGATCAAGAGAGGAGAATGATATGATGATATGATCAAGAAGAGTGAAAAGCCTAAGCTTGGGGATGCCCCCATGGGTCACCCAAGCATATTTCAAGAAGACTCAAGCGTCTAAGCTTGGGGATGCCCAAGGCATCCCCTTCTTCATCAACAACTTATCAGGTCATCTCTAGTGAAACTATATTTTAATTCTTTCACATCTTATGTGCTTTACTTGGAGCGTCTGTGTGCTTTTATTTTAGCTTTGTTTTCTGAATAATTTGGATCCTAGCATTCTTGTGTGGGAGAGAGACACGCTCCGCTTTTTCATGTGAATACTCATATTCTTCACTTATATTTGTTGAGTATTCTTGACTAGCTACTGCAATGCTTTTAGCTCCTGTTTTTCATGCATCTCTTGTTCAGAGCTGTTAGTTCTTGTAGAGAAGTACTCTCTTGTTTCATTGTTGTATTATTTGGAGAGTTTGTGTTGAAATAAGTTGATTGGTGTTTGGTTGGAAACAGAAAATGCTACATGTGGTAGATGGTATATTGAAAAGACATATCATTCTTGTAGATCATTGTCTTGGATAATTTGATGTTTTGCAATTGTTTTGAGCTCTCAAGTAGATCATGTTTAAGCTCTTGCATCATGTAGTTAAAGCCTATTAGTGGATAACTACCGTAGAGCTTGTTGAAACTTGGTTTGCATGTTTGGTATCTCTAAGGTCTAGATATTTTCTGGTAAAAGTGTTTGAACAACAAGGGAGACAGTGTAGAGTCTTATAATGCTTGCAATATGTTTTTATGTAAGTCTTGTTGTACCAGTTGATATCCTGTGTTTGCTTCAAACAACCTTGCTAGCCTAAACTCTGTACTGAGAGGGAATGCTTCTCGTGCATCCAAACCTTGAGCCAAAACCCATGCCATTTGTGTCCACCATAACTACCTATTATGTGGTATTTCCTGCCATTCCAAGTAAATACTTCATGTGCTACCTTTAAACTATTCAAAACTTTATTACTCCTTATTTGTGTCAATGTTTTATAGCTCATGAGGAAGTTATGTGGCGTTTTCTCTATCACCTTGTCATTTACTCATGACAGACTTTCACCAATGGACTAGTGGCATATACATCCGCTTATCCAATAACTTTGCAAAAAGAGCTGGCAAATGGGGTGCCCAGTCCCAATTAATTACAACTTTAACTGCTTGATTCTCTTCACATGTTTTGCCAATGATTTATCAGAAGCAAATTTTCAAAGTGTTAAACAATATCAAATAGGCACTCCTCCATGGTATGTGATTGTTGGAAGGCACCCGAGGATTCGGTTAGCCATGGCTTGTGTAAGCAAAGGTTGGGAGGAGTGTCATACCAATTTATAAATATGCATGTGTAAACAAAAGAGAAGAGGGATGATCTACCCTTGGGTAGAAATAACGTCCTTCATGGGAGCCGCTCTTGAAAGTCTGGGTGACAAGGGGGATAGAGTGCCCACTGCCATTCGTTGACAACAACAAACACCTCTCAAAAATTACTTTATGCTCTCTATGTGATTTCAAAAACTTAAAAAGCTCTAGCACATGATTTAATCCCTGCTTCCCTCTGCGAAGGGCCTTTCTTTTACTTTATGTTGAGTCAGTTTACCTACTTCTTTCTATCTCAGAAGCAAACACTTGTGTCAACTTTGTGTGCATCAATTCTTATATGCTTGCTTATTGCACTTGTTACTAGCTAAATACCCGTGCGTTGCTACGGGTAAAGCGTAACAAATATTATGATATACCATCAGTGTAGTTGAACTTCTTGCCACTGAAAAAACCTTGGAAAGTGATTAGTTATTCCGTTTATTGAAAAGAAATTTCACTCCGTCAGACCTTAGCGATTAGCGGAACGTGGTAAAACACACCACCGGTTTTTTTTTCTGAGCTGGAGGCGCCGTTTTATTAGTCATATTCAAATTTAGTTTAATTTTATAAATTTTGATAAAGTTGGAAGAAACTTAATAATTAATCTCCGAACGTACCAACATTTTACTTGAACCGAAATTCAAATCTTGAGATAAATTGCATGTGAATAGAAACTTACCAAACCTACATGATCAGTATGGCCTTGATCTGCATGGTCGACATCCCACAGTGCAACCACTCTATGCCTCTATCGTATTGTATCTGCAGATCAGTTTACTGTTTTCTACATGAGAAAATTCCTTTGACCGAATGTCCAGATGTGCGGAGAGCTTTTTTATTTGGATGATCCTCCTTGGGAGCCGACGGGGGAGAGCATGCAACTTACGCACATAAGTAGGATTTAAATATGCTTGATCAAGTGCGCTGCTTGTACGGACTAATTGAGTACGTGCATGTCTAGTGGGACACGTGGGACGTGACCTTGGCTTTGTACGGAGTACGTGCAAGCAGCTTTGGCTTGATTTGCATCCGCGGCCCGAACGCGACGAGGCGCGCTGAGTACCGCTGGGGACTCCTTTGCATGTTCTTTTTCTGCGATCGTTTCCCCGTGGGGTGGTCTTTTACCGATGGATGCCGCGACGTACGGCAACCACCGGTCCCAATTTAAACGTAAACGATCCGAACTCTTGGACATATTGCATGAGTCCAGCCCGTACACGTCTGTTTGGGACGCTATTCCTACTCGTAAACCTCGCATGGATCAAACCGTAGGAGATTGTATTTGATATGGATCAGACGGTTAGTTGTTTGTCTATGACGTACCATCATCACCACCTTTAGCCATATTATATAGTAGAGATATTACTTTGTGTTGACAATTATCCATGAGATATGCATGTTGAAAGTTGAAAGCAATTGCTGAAACTTAAATCTTCCTGTGTGTTGCTTCAATGCTTTTATTTAGAATCTATTGCTTTATGAGTTAACTCTTATGCAAAGCTTTTTGATACTTGTCTTGAAAGTACTATTCATGAATCTAGCTTTCACTTTGACCCAAGATGCACGTACCGGTTCAAGAGGATTGACAGGAGGCTGCTTGCCCACCTTCTTCTTGGGCAGTGATACGTCTCCAACGTATCTATAATTTCTGATGTTCCATGCTTATATTATATCAATTTCTACATGTTTTATATGCACTTTATATCATATTATGACATTTATTGGACTAACCTATTAACAAGATGTCACAGTGCCAGGTCCTATTTATTTTGTTTGTGCATTGCAGAAAAGGTAAAAAATGAAAGTGCACAGAAAAATCTGGAAATATTCCAGAAATTCTAAAATGCCAAAAGACTGCGTAAAAGGATAGCTCCAGAAGAGACCCAGAAGACCCCGAACCACGCTAGGTCACAGACCAGAAGAAAATCTTCTGGTCGCGCCGCCACATGGTGAGGCCGCCTCGGGCGTCCCCTCGCGCCGCCCTTCGGACTATATATTGCCCCCATTATAAAAACCCTAACCCCCGAAGGATTTTCCCAAATTCCACCCGTAGCTCCGCCGCCATCCAGAACAAGTTTCGAGGGACAGAAGTCTCTGTTCTGGCACGCTGCCGTGACGGGGAATTGCCCCCGGATCCATCTCCATCGACTCCACCGCCATCTTCATCGCCGTTGCTGCCTCCCATGATGAGGAGGGAATAGTTCTCCCCCGAGGCTGAGAGCTCTACCGGTAGCTATGTGGTTTATCTCTCTCTCCCATTGTGTGATCTTTATGTGATCATGAGCTTTGTAATCTAGTTGAATAAGTAGATGTTACTCTTCATCTATTATGCTACTCAAGTGATTTTATTAATGTGATCTCTGGAGTCACCTTGTCCACGGTGTGAAGATGACAGTGTGCGCACCGTGTGTGGCTCTTAGGCTTTTTTGCATAAATACTTATCATGAGTTATAATTTGAGTTGGATGTCTCCATGGAATTGTGGTGTTTGTTTACTCAGACTTTGAGGTGTGCTTTTGCAGCCCTACGCAATGAATTGGTGTTCGTTATCCAACCGGAGTGTGGTTCAGAGTAGCATAGTGAAGAGAATATATTTATGTATTTAATTATGATGTCATTGTTGAGAGTGTCCACTAGTGAAAGTATGATCCCTAGGCCTTGTTTCTAAGCATTGAAACACCGTTTACAACATGTTCTGCTACATGTTTGCTTGCTGCCATTTTTATTTCAGATTGCAATTACTACTTATAATCATCCATATTACTTGTATTTCACTCTCTTCGCCGAACTAGTGCACCTATACATCTGACAAGTGTATTAGGTGTGTTGGGGACACAAGAGACTTCTTGTATCTTAATTGCAGGGTTGCTTGAGAGGGATATCTTTGACCTCTGCCTCCCTGAGTTCAATAAACCTTGGGTGATTCACTTAAGGGAAACTTGCTGCTGTTCTACAAACTTCTGCACTTGGAGGCCCAACACTGTCTACAAGAATAGAAGCGCGCGTAGACATCAGGCAGCTTGCCCTGCTTTGCCGGAGGAGCCACTTGCTTCCTTGCGTTGCACTTCTTGATCCTCTTGGACTGGGGCTCGGAGGAGGACATGGCATTGAGATCAACAAGATCATCCAACCCCTCAAATACATTGCTGTTGCCTGCCCTGCTGGACTGAGGAGGAGGGGCCTCCAAATCATCTGGCCAATCATCCATCCTTCAACCTTGGAGGAGCTTCAAGAACACCAACAATGGAGGAGATCTCCCCAAAACAAGCACCAAAGGAGAAACTGTGTGGACAGGGAGGAAGATTGGGTGGGGGGGAGGTGGAGGAGCTCGAGGTGGAGTTGAGGCCGGCCATGGAGGAACTCGGGTCGGGGAACGATACAGACAAGGAGGAGCTCGGGTCAGGGAACGCGTGCGAGAAGAGGAGCTCCAGGCGACGCGCCGGCCTAGCAGCCGGCCTGGGCCGGCCAGGAGGCTGGGCATGGACCCGAAGCCACCGGCCTACCAGCCGGCCTGGGCTGGGCGGGAGGCTGGGCGAGCACCCGACGCCACCGGCCTGGCAGCCGACCTGGGCCGGCCAGGAGGCTGGGCAGGGACCCGAAGCCACCGGCCTGCCAGCCGGCCTGGGCTGGGCGGGAGGCTAGTCAGCTTATTTCTGCACCACTCTTCCCGACGACACGATTTCTGCCCAACTTCCCGAAGACACCATTTTGTCCCGACTTCCCGAAGTTCTTCTTGAATCTTCAAAATGACCTCTGAACAACCATTTGAGTGATCCGGGGGAGATGCAAAACATGATGTAAAACATGATGATGAAATCGTCACACTTCCAATGGATGAAAACAATGAAAACACGCAAAAAGCGACATTGGAAGTGATTAGAAGATCAAAAACCGATATGTATGCAATGAAAGCTTGAATAAGATCCAACTCTTCAACAAGAAGAGGGCGATGGCCTAGGCCACCATGTATGAGTGTATGTAGTGTGACACCGCGAAGATATATTTTGGGTTCACCGCCACTACTCGTCATTTAAGCTCACAATTCATAAAATGAACAATATAGAGACAAAATGAGTTCTTACTATCGGCATAATGGGGAGAGGGATAGTCCAATGTATTAGGACCGCACTCCCCCTATGTCCATGCCTACACCTAAACCAAACATATAGCTAAGATATAGGTGTGTATGCAAGATAGTCAAGCGATGCTCCCCGAATCTACGATATTTTAGCTCATGCCTCAAATAAGTGAACCTTGCTTCATCAAGTGGCTTCGTGAACATATCGGCAAGTTGGATCTTCGTGGGAATATAGCCAAGCTCAATGTCACCCCGGTTGATGTGATCACGAATGAAATGATAACGAATCTCAATATGCTTTGTTCTTGAGTGCTCCACCAGGTTGTGACCAATCTTGATAGCACTTTCATTGTCACATAAAAGAGGCACTTTGTCACAATGGACACCGTATTCCTTTAAAGTTTGCCTCATCCATATCAATTGAGTGTAAGCACTAGCGGCCGCCACATACTCGGCTTTGCAATTTGAAATTGTGATGTGATGCATATGCAAGAAGGATACGGATGGACTCAAGGTGAGCCAAGGGAGCATAGGTCTCGCCAAAATCAATGCCTTCAACTTGAGAGTACCCTTGAGCAACCAATCTTGCCTTGTTCCTCACAACCATTCCATGCTCATCTTGCTTGTTGTTGAATATCCACTTGGTGCCTATAACATTGAGGCAATCTTTTGGCTTCTCCACTAGATTCCACACTTTGTTGCGCTTGAAGTTGTTGAGCTCTTCATGCATGGCTTCCAACCAATCCGGATCTTCAAGAGCTTCATAGACCTTCTTTGGTTCCACCATAGAGATATGGGCTTGATGTTCACTAACGCTTGCCAATTGTCTTCTTTTGGTGACCTTGTTCTTTGCATCACTAAGGATAGCATCAAGATGAAGACTCTTTCTTTTCCAATCTCTTTTGACTCTTTCTTGACAACGAGTTTCAATATCCTTATTGTTGCGAGGAATAATCACTTGATCATCTTGATCATTTGAGTCCCCGTCTTGACCGGAGTGGTGACCTTGATCATCTTGATGCACATCTTCAATGATAGAAGTAGATGGTTGATCTTGGTCTTGACCTTGGCTAGTGTTGACAATAGGAGAACTTGGTGCTTGTATAGCCTCTTGGTCAACTTGAGGAGGGTCTTGAACTTGTTCTTGGGTAGGTATATCATTTGCTTCCATAGAGGGTGCCGCTTCAACTTGTGATGATGGAGTCTCCACTTGAGTGGAGCTTGGACTTGCTTGAGAAGGCTCAAGATAGACTTCGATGGGGCGATAGAAGCCAACCCCCATTCTTCTTATTGCATCTTGAGGTTCCTCATTATCTGCATCACAAACATGAAATTGCGCCACTTGGGAGCCGTCATTCTCATCGAACCTCACACTACAAGATTCCACAACTCTCCCTAAGGATTTGTCGTAGACTCTATAAGTGTGAGAGTTCACACCGTACCCAACAAAAACACCGTCTAAAGCTTTAGCTTCAAATTTAGATAAATGAACACCTTTGATTTTGTAGAAACACTTACAACCTAACACACGGTAGTAGGAGACATTGGGCTTGTTGCCGGTAAGCATTTCATATGAAGTTTCCTTCTTTCCTTTGCGAAAGAATAACCGGTTGGAGGGGTGACACGCCGTGGAGATGGCCTCGGCCCACAAGAAGAGTGGAGACTTAAACTCCTCCAACATGGACCTTGCCATATCCATAAGAGTCCGGTTCTTCCTCTTGGCTACACCGTTTTGTTGAGGGGTACACGCAGCGGAATACTGATGACGAATTCCCTCTTCACTAAGAAACTCATTCAAGGTGTAGTTCTTGAACTCGGAGCCATTGTCACTTCTAATGGCCAATATGGGAACATTGTGTTGACGTTGAACTTTATTGGAGAAGTGATGTAGCCCTAGCCCACGGCTATCACCATTCTAGCACTCCAACATATGACAAGTCGTCATCGAACTTAAAGGTGAACTCTTTCCTCTACAAGAACCTCTTTTGTGCACCTTTGAATGGTATGCTACTTGAGCACCTACCCCATTGCTATACTAGGTATCATACAACGAGGACGGACATCCGGGATGATGCCAAGGAAGTCCGAGACTCAAGTTCATCCAAGGCGTACGCGTGGACGAGGAGGAGAAAGCGTCAAGACGACGACGGAGGAGACGGGTGAAACGGCGGGCATCAGGCCAGCCGGCCTCCCAGCCGGCCTAGGCCAGCCCCCAGGCCAGCCATGTACCAGATGCCACCGGTCTCCCCACCAGCCTGGGCCGGACCCCAGGCCGGCTGACCCACAGATGCTGCCGGCCCCCAGGCCGGCCACCACTCCAGCTCGCACGCGCCCGCGATGGCTTCGCCCCTTTTTCCCTTTTTGCCCCTGCTTTGTAATAGCCTATATATATGAGCTCCCCACCTCCTAGAGAAAGGAGAGACAAGCTTTGAGATAGAGCTTGTGCTCATCCCCTCCCCTTGTGGAGTTGCCTCCCCTTGTGGAGAAGATCCCTCTTATGGATTCAAGACCTCTACTTGTAGTTGTAGCTACTTGCCAATCTTTCATCTTAGGGTGATTCTATGGGATCGGTTTGGTTGACCGTTGGAGAAACAACCATTCAAGATCCCTCCTTGTATCTTCTTGCCAATCTCTCCCTTTGGGATTCTATTGGACCGGCTTGGACCGACCGGTGAGGGAAACGTGTCTTTGTATCGTGTTTGTGTTCTTGTGTTCTTGCGTTCTTCGTGTTCTCCGTCGTGTTCTTCGCGTTCTTCGTCGAATCCGCCCAAATCCGTGAAGATCGGGACCGACCCTACAACATATGGTATCAGAGCAACGGTTGCCACGGATTTGCTAGTGTTTTCCCCCCACTTTTCCCCCAAATTTTTCTTTGATTTTGAGAAATTCGAAAATTTCCACCAAAAATAGCCCCAAATTGCTTTTGGATCGATCTGCACATCTTGTGCATTTTTGCAAGTTTTGATCCGTGGATTACTTGCTTTACTTGTTGATCTACCTTCCCTTGCGTTCCCATGGCCAAATTCCAATGATTTCCATTACGATTTGAGGTTTTCGGGCTCTTTTTCCGCCAAAATCGGGGATTTTCGGGGTCAAATCGCGTCCCGGCCGGCCTCCCAGCCAGCCCCCCAGCCGGCCCTCCAGCCGGCCTAGGCCGGGCCACAGGCTGGCCATCAGCCTGACGCCGCCGGCCTCCCAGCCGGCCTAGGCTGGCCACAAGGCTGGTCTCGCCCAAAAACTGTAAAATTTGAAAATCGTTTTGGCCATATCTTTTCACTCCGGACTCCGTTTTTCGTGTTCTTTGGCTCGTTTCGAAGCTACGGACAAGGCCTATGTCACCATTGCGGTTGCTCCATCATATATCACAACCAAAATCCGTGGGCAAGCACGGCAACTTCGACAACAACGGGTAAGGATCGTCGACAAAGGTATAACATCACCAATCTTTACCCCTTGCCATTTCCTTTGATAGCCATCATACCCTTGTGTTTATCTTGTACTATTGAGGCTAGCTCTTGATGATTGCTTGGCCTTTGCATATTTGCACCGTGTAGTTTCCGAGCAAAAGTTGTATGCGCTAGTTTTCATATATCACATATCTTGTGTTGGCATCGAACAAGTGGGTGTGCAAAAGTGAAAAGACTCGAAAGAGCAAAAGAGGAAAGAAGCAAAAATTGCCAAATCAAAATAAAGAAAGAAAAGAAGAAACACCACTTGCTATATCTAGTAGGAAGCACGCAAGCTCGATGAACATCTTGTAGGTGGTGACTTTTGTGCAAATCTTGTAGCCCACAAATAATTTGCAATCGAGCTAGTGGCTCTTCTTGTACTTGTGCAACACCGAGCTTATAGTCTTCGCTAGGATCATTTGGTTCTTTAGCTCATTTCTATAGTTGCACGAGTCCCATTTATCTCCACGTGTGTGTTTCCATGAGCTTTGCTCATATCTTTGGAGATTGACTTGTTTTGCTTTGTGATCATTGTGGTTCTCTACTTGCTTTAACAATATCTTGATTTCCGGTTGATTCAATTTGCTTTTCACATACCATACCTTCCTATACTCATAAGTGTGTGCGTTGGGTGTGAGAACCGGATTCTCTTTCGTCAAGCAACTTATTCTTTCAATATAGTTTCTCTTGGTTCTTCCATTCCATATATATATACACTTGCCTTGTGAGTTAACATGTCTAGGGAGAGCAAATTCAACTATGGAGATGAAGATGACTATGAGGACAACATGAACTACAATGACAATGATGCCTCAATCATAGAGGACATGGGGGACTACTACACCGACAGTGACCCCCATGACATGATGGAGCATCAACAAGACTTCCGCTACCACGACTACGACTCCACGAGCGTGCATGACACGATGGATCATCACCAAGACTTCCGCTACGACTCCGACTATTCAAGCGTCAATGACTTGGAGCGGTACAATGTCATCGAGAAACCTTCATCATATAGTATCGACTCCAAGTACATACGAATCGATGACATGGAGCGGTACCACGACACGACGACACAAGCTCCAACGACAATGAGGTGCAAGTGTCCTCTTATGCCTCATCATATGGTACCGACTTCGACAAAAACGACATGGGTGGAGCGCCACTACTACGAGTACCACTCCGATGACATGGTGGCGAACGTCTACGACTACCACTCTTCATGCATGTGCGACGACATCGACTACTCCTTCGACAAACATGCAAGAGGAGAAGAACCCCACCACCACCATGTTCAAGAGATACCCACCAAATGTCATGGCAAAACCTACTATGGTTCAAGCGCAAGACGGAGCAATGACAAGTCCACCATGAGTCCATCTTATGAAGCTCCAAGATCTTCAAGAAGACGCCATGACAAGGACATCGCCAAGAATGCCAAGCTTCGACATTCTACATCAACAAGAACACGGCACCCCAAGAAGTGCATCGACAAGACCAAGCTAAGTCAAGGCCCATCTAGCTCAAGAAGAAGGCACCACAAGATCGATGCCATGGTGGACCACAACTTGTCTAAGCTTCACGACGACATTGACACACTCGCCAAGCGTCGAAACATATCTTCAAGCTCGAGTGAAAGCTCCAAGGCAAGGTCGCCAAGAGATCAAGACCGTCGACATCGCCATGAGGAGAAGCATCCAAATGACTTTCGACGTCAATTCACACCTCAAGGGCGTCAACGTCGACATGAGGAGAAGTCAAGACGCAAGGCACGCCATCAAGCAAGTGCTCCTCATGTGGTGTCTACTTCAAGTTCCACCACGACATTGGCACCAACAAGAGCATCAAGATCCATGTTTGATGAGATCATGGATGAATTCGACAAATTCTTTGAGCAACACCTACGTCGACGCCGAAAGAAACATGGTCACAAACGTGAGGACGCAACCCCATTGGCGCCAATCTCAAGCATTTCTCTTGATATGGTTTCTACACCAAGTGCCACCACCACAATGGCCCCGTATGGCAAGAAGAAGACCTAATATGCGACAATTGCCAAGGCCAAGACCATGATCCACGAGATGTCCCAATCTCTTGTGCCCCCTATGCAATGTCCATGGTCACATGATGTGGGATTGCCAAGTTGGTGACCAAGATGGCGAGAAGCTTGCCGAGCATGGGATTTTCCCTTCGACATTGGAGTCAAGTGATGATGCCTACACTATGGCATTGACCTTTGGAGGCGAGATGGTTGAGAAGGTTGAGCATGGGAGTGTCCCTTCAACCTTGGAGGCGTTTGGAGTCGAGTACATTGAGCCTACCCTCTTGTCTTTGAGTTATGAGATGGTACCAAACCCATGCGAGCATGAGAGCCACTTATCCCACTTAAGTGAGAGTGATAGTGAGTTGAGTGCCTCCACCATATGTGAGTTTGAGTGCTTTCATTTTGAGGAATGAGTGATACACCACATGAGTTGAGAGAGGTAGTTGATAGGTCTTGTGAGGCCATTTCGATTTCTAACAACTTACCACCTTGCTCTAGTGTGTTCTCTCATTGTGTGCTAGGTTCCATGGATGATGAGACACCACTCCTTGACATGACGGTGCCTCAAATGGAGAAGATGTACATGGCGGATGAAGATGATGTCACCCCATGTCTACTTCATGATGAACAAGTCGGCTACATGGAAGCGACTACTACTTCAACACCTACTTCACATGAGCGGGACTACCAAGGTATGGGTGTTGATGTGACCATGATCCCACTAGTGGACATGATGACCTTTGATTGCTTGCATGCTATGGATGATTCTTTGGATGTCACATATGATTCGTTCTTATTCCCTTGTGATACTTTGTTTGAAACCAATGTTGATCATGTGGAATTACCTATTTGTGGTGATTTTGCCATGAGCATGCCTTGTTATGAATGTTTCCATTTTTCTCCTATTGTTGCATGCAACATGTTGAACAATTTCTCTTTCACATGTGTTGTTTGCAATAATGTTGAAATACTTGGTAATGAGATTGCCCCCATAGCTTTCTCACTTTTTGGAGATGTTTCATTTTCCCTTATGGACCTTGTTCCATCCTTCACTTTGCATAGTGACCACTCACATATGTCATATTTTCCTATTGATTTTGATATGTTTGGTGATGAGAAAATGAAGAGACGCATCATGATGGATGATGTGTTCATATACCGTGCACATAACTTTTTCATTTGGTGTCTTGTGTGTGCCGGTAAACGAATGTTTATGTCAACCTCAATTGAGCATGAGTTGACAAAAAGAGCTCTTGAGAGCGTATATGTGAGTAGTGGATCGAATCCAACTCTCAAATCCTTCTCATGTTTTGCATCAAACAAGTTGAACATTTTTTCTTGCTTATGGTTTGTTTGCAATCATGATGATGTTTTTGGCTCTACCTTTTACAAGCATGTATACTTGATCTTTCACATGGATGAGTTATGTGTTGCAACAAATATGAAGAAAACTTTCTCTTTCATGTGCTTTGTTTGCACACATGATGATATTTTGGACATTTTACATTGTGTGTTTTTATCAAATTCTCCTCTTGTTGCATCAAGGTTGATGACAAATTGTCCCTTCCAATGCCTTGTGTGCAATGATATTCTTATGGTTCAACATGAGATACCGAGATGGCATCCTCATATTTTCAGGGAGTTTTTGTGTTACCACATTTTGACGATGTTTCATTGGATTGCTTGCACATTGACCTTGCATTTGCACTACCTTTTTATATTCTTATGTTGTGCAAACGATGCTATGACAAAGTATGGACATGTCATTGTTGATATGCTCCTCCTTCTTGCACACACATGGTTTGCTTGGTCTTTGGTGTTTGTAGGCATGGTGAATCCCAAGTCTTCGACAACACATCTACCTCCTTTGCATGGTAATGAAGAGCAAGAGTCGAGGACGACTCTTTTTAAAGGGGGGAGATGATGTAGCCCTAGCCCACGGTTATCACCATTCTAGCACTCCAACATATGACAAGTCATCATCGAACTTAAAGGTGAACTCTTTCCTCTACAAGAACCTCTTTTGTGCACCTTTGAATGGTATACTACTTGAGCACCTACCCCATTGCTATACTAGGTATCATACGACGAGGATGGACATCCGGGACGATGCTAAGGAAGTCCGAGACTCAAGTTCATCCAAGGCGTACGCGTGGACGAGGAGGAGAAAGCGTCAAGACGACGACGGAGGAGACGGGTGAAATGGCGGGCATCAGGCCAGCCGGCCTCCTAGCCGGCCTAGGCCGGCCCCCAGGCCGGCCATGTACCAGACGCCACTGGCCTCCCCACCAGCCTGGGCCGGCCCCAGGCCGGCTGACCCACAGACGCTGATGTCCCCCTAGCCGGCCACACACCCGACGCCGCCGGCCTCCTGGCCGGGGCCGGCCACCACTCCAGCTCGCACGCGCCCGCGATGGCTTCGCCCCTTTTTCCCTTTTTGCCCCTGCTTTGTAATAGCCTATATATAGGAGCTCCCCACCTCCTAGAGAAAGGAGAGACAAGCTTAGAGATAGAGATAGAGCTTGTGCTCATCCCATCCCCTTGTGGAGATGCCTCCCCTTGTGGAGAAGATCCCTCTTGTGGATTCAAGACCTCTACTTGTAGTTGTAGCTACTTGCCAATCTTTCATCTTAGGGTGATTCTATTGGATCGGTTTGGTTGACCGTTGGAGAAAAAACCATTCAAGATCCCTCCTTGTATCTTCTTGCCAATCTCTCCCTTTGGGATTCTATTGGACCAGCTTGGACCGACCGGTGAGGGAAACGTGTCTTTGTATCGTGTTTGTGTTCTTGTGTTCTTGCATTCTTCGTGTTCTTCGTCGTGTTCTTCACGTTCTTCGTCGAATACGCCCAAATCCGTGAAGATCGGGACCGACCCTACAACAAGAAGTCGATGACGGTTTGTTGAGTTTCATCCTTCGTCTTGAAGAAGAAAACCCAAGTGAATCTTGAATAGTCATCAACAATCACCAAACAATACTTCTTCCCACCAAGACTCGGTTGCGGTACGGCACCAAAGAGATCAACATGAAGAAGTTCCAATATCCTCTTTGATGAGATGATGGTGTTGCTTGGGTGGGGAGAATCATGCATCTTTCCTTCAACACAAGCCCTACAAAGACGATCTCTAGAAAAAGAAACATTCTCTTTTAGTCCAAGAATGTGGCCACCCTTGTGAAGACTTTGCAAAGTTCTCATATTGACATGGGACAAGCGGCGATGCCACAACCACCCCACGTCGGCCTTTCCGAATAAGCATATTGCTTGAGTGTTGGTGACCCCGAAAAGTCCACCACAAACAACTCATTTTCAACATACCCAACGAACATGACCTTTAGAGTCTTGCTCCTCAAGAGTACCACCATATCAATAGTAAAATGGACATCAAAGTTCATCTTATTAAGAGCACGAACGGACATAAGATTGTAACCTAGAGACTCAACAAGCATGACATTTACAAGGGTGATATCCCTTGCAACTACCACCTTGCCAAGACTCTTTACCTCGGCTTTTGACTTGTCACCATAAGAGACGGTTGAGTGATTTAGATTTGGTCTCAACTCCGTCATAATCTCCTTGCTTCCGGTCATATGACTAGTGCATCCACTATCAACCACCCATTTAGATCCACCGGAAGCATAGTCCTACAAGAGATCATTCTTGGATTTAGGTACCCATTTCTCAATGGGTCCCTTTGGTTAGCAACAAGGGTCTTAGGAACCCAAATAGAGTAATCAATGTAACCATCATAGGACCAACATATTGCATAAACATCCCATAATATCAACATAAAGAATATAGTTGGGATTGTTATGCCCCGCAAAGTCACTACGAGTGGTCTTGCCCCTTGTGGCACTACCACCCGCAATGGAAGTCTTGGCTTGTGCGGGCTTGGTCTTGATCTTCTTGTTGTTGCTCACTTTCTTCTTTGGCTCGGCTACATAACCAAGACCCTCCTTCCCTTTGTGTGGTTTTTGCTCAAACAAATAAGCAATACCCTTATCTTTACCTTTGGGAATAGAGGTCTTGGCACTAGTGGCCTTGGCAAGATCACCTTCAACCTAGCATTTTCTTCAATAACATTTTCATGAACACGAGGAAGAATAGATATGCTAGTTGACTAGATTTAGAAAGTTGAGTTTGAAGTTGCTCATGAGACTTGACTAAAGAGAGTGAGTGTTTCCAAGGCCTTGTGAGCCTTGTCAAGAAGTCTAGCATTAGCAACCCCAAGTTCAACTTTCTCCTTTTTAAGCACTTTATATTTAGCAAAGACATGATCTCTATCCTTAATGATTTTATTAATGATATCATCATTTTTAGCATCAAGAGAATCAAGTCTTTCCTCAAGAGTACTTCTTTCTTCACTCTCTTCATCAAGAGAGGCATTCAAGGATGCTATGGAAGCATTCAAAGAAGCAATGGTGAGAGAATCCTCTCTCTCAATCTTACTCTTTTCTTGAAGAAGTTCTTCGGCCGCACATAGTTGTCTCATGAGAGACTCAACATGTTCCTTAGCTTCACCTTGCAAGTTAGTCATGAAGTATCGAAGCAACAAGTTCCTTCTTAATCACAAGACTAGATTGATCACTCATTTCATGCATAGTCTTGGGAGAAGGAGATGATACCTCGGTAACATGAGCCATGAGGCAACGAGCGTTGTTGGTGGAGAAGTTCTCATTGGGGGATTCAAAGAGAGAAGATGATGAAGTTGATACAATAGCCAATGCGGCTACCTCTTTAGTAGGTGCATCTTCATCTTCGGAACCACTTGAGGCATATTCTTCTTGTGCCACCAACACAATTCTTGGTGCCTTCTTGAAGAAAGGCTTCCTTGGTCTTGCGGGCTTCTTTTGAATCAACCTTGAGTGGTCCTTGGGGACAAGCTTCCCACCATTTTGCTCTCGGTTCTCATAAGGACACTCTCTTATGTAGTGGTTCTTGTCATGACAATTGTAGCAAGTCTTTGTCCTTGAGGCTAGCTCTTTCTTCCCACTTGAGTTGTTCTCTTTATCAACTCGGCTTTAGCTTGCCGGGTCTTCCAAAACACTCTTGTGGCAAGAGCTATATGACCATTGAGAGCTTGTTCAAGCTCATTGGGAGCAATGTTGCTTGGGCAGCTTCAACCTCATCATTTTCATCTAGACATACCACCTTGGCCTTCAAAGCAAGTGAGGGGCCTTGTTTCATCCCATGGCCCTAGCACGGTTATCTTCGGCATTCTTGGTGGCAACCTTGGAGGCTTGCACTTCTTGCATAACTTCATTGGATGTCATTTGATTGTAGTTGTGTCTTCCTTGAATAGACTTCAACTCAATGGGCTCGAAAGGCAAGAGAGCATTCACATACTTCCTCTTGACCCAAGCATCATCCACATAGGTTGCCCCCACATCATAGAAGGCCTTTGCAAGAGTCTTGAGTCTTCCATACATGTCTTCATGATTCTCATTGTCAAACATGTAGAAGCCTTCGGCATCATTGCTCAAAGAATCATATCTATTTCTCTTCATGCTTTCATTCCAAGAATGCAACCTCAAGCAATTCCAAGCTTCTTTGGCGGTGGTGGCGTGAAGAACATAATGCTTGTCACTTTCACTCAATGAGTTCAATCATGTGGAGTGCGGAGGCATTGAGTTGCTTTTCGGCAAACTCTCTTCTTGTCACATTGCTTGGATCCGCGACCTTGTATCCATCTTCAATGATCCTCCAAAGCTCGATAGAGGCACTGTTGATATGAGATTTCATTGAGCGTTGCCAACTAGCAAAAGCTAATGCATTAAGCTTAGGTGGAGGACCTAAAGGGTTTATGCGGGTGGTGATAGGTGGGTCGATAGGGTACCACCCGGAACGGCATGGTACTCTTCCTTCCCATCTACATGCGGTGGAGGTGGAGGAGGTGGTTTAGTTCCGGAGGTGGTTTCAACCCCCTTTTCTTTTTCTCTTTATCCTCCTCGGAATCACCCTCATTGGAGTTAGAGACACCCTCTAGTGGGATGAGTTCCGAAATCTTGCCATTTGTGAATTTCATAATAAGTCATGCAACATCAAATTTGACGTCATGGACGATGTCAATGTTGTTTCCAACGATTTGATATCGGCCATGGATGCCGTGATGGCTTTGGCTTTTCAAGCTTCATTAGCCTTGGCAAGATCGGCCTCATCCTCACTTAGTGTCATACTTCTCTTAGGCGGTTAAGCCCAACAAGAGAGCCTAGGCTCTGATACCAATTGAAAGGATCGGTATGACACCTAGGGGGGGGGGTGAATAGGTGCTACTCCAAATTTTAGTCTTTTTCAATTTAGGCTTGACACAAAAGGTAAATTCTCTAGATATGCAACTACGGTGAATTTACCTATATGACAAGCTAGCAACTAAGCACGATAAAGTAAGGCGGTAAACAAGGATAGAGGTAACCGAAGTCAAAGCACGCGGAGACACGGATGTATTCCCGAGTTCCTCCTTTTTAGGGGAGTACGTCTCGTTGGAGAGGTGTGAACCAACACAATGGTTCAACAGCCACAAAGGCTTCACCCTCTTCTCCGGTGAACCGCACCACAAAGGATTGGTTCACTTCAACTATCGGAAACCTTCAAGGCGGAGTCCGGAGCCTTTACAACAACGATTTGGGGCACAACCCACAATGGATTGGGGGCTCCCAAACAGCTACAATCTGTCACAAAGACAAGCAAGTAAGTACAACAATGGGCTAGGTTTTCCTAGTGGAAACCCTAGCAAATGGTCCCTCAAGTGAATGAGGGGGAAATGAAGAACGGCTTGGTGAAGATGTAGATCGGGGCCTTCTCCTTCAATCCTCCAAAGATCAAAGTTTGGGTGGAGGGATTGGGAGATCTAGCAAAGCTTGTGCTTGTGTTAATGGCGGTCTTCAATGGTGGCCAAGCACTTGTCCAAAGGTAGGTGAAGATGTATTTATACTCCCTTCCGAAATATGGCTGTTAATAGGTAAGTCATCGTGCAAGGAAAGCTGGACGTCGAGCAGCCGGCCTTGGGGCCGGCCTGGGCCGGCTGGAGGGCTGGTGCACGGCGCAGACATGGCCGGCCTGGGGGCCGGCCTGGGCCGACAGGGGACCCGATGCCTCTGGCCTGTAGCCCGGCCACGGCTGGCTGGAGGGCCGGCGATGGAGCAGACACGGCCGGCCTGGGGGCCGGCCTGGGCCGGCTGGAGGGCTGGCAGGGGGCCGATGCCTCCGGCCTGTGGGCCGGCCTAGGCCGGCTGGGGGGCCGGCCGACACGCTGCAAATCTTCTCCCTTCACCTTTCTTTTCGACAACTTGCTATTCTTCCCTTTTTGCATAGAAAGATACACACTAGTATACTTTTGTTTTAGACACACATAATTCCTGTAGATACTTAGCGGTATGTTAGAAACTTCCAAGTGTTGTTATCAAACATCAAAACAAGATTAACGGACTATGTCCTTTCACTGGGCACCCCATTTGCCAGCTCTTTTTGCAAAATTATTGGATAAGCGGATGTATATGCCACTAGTCCATTGGTGAAAGTCTGTCTGACAAGTTAAATAGAGAACAACCCACATACTTCCTCATGAGCTAGTAAACAGTGACACAAATGAGAGGTAATAGTTTTTTGAATAATTTAAAGGTAGCACATGAAGTATTTACTTGGAGTGGCAGGAAATACCACATAATAGGTAGTTATGGTGGACACAAATGGCAATGGTTTGGCTCAAGGTTTGGATGTATGAGAAGCATTCCCTTTCAATGCAGGTTTTTGGCTAGCAAGGTTGTGTAGCAAGCATAAGAGTTGAGGGATACAAACAAATATACATGTAGTAAGAACAATCATGCAATCTTCCTTGGAAGCACAAATAATTTTAACTTGAGAATACTAAGCTTATGAGCCAACAAGAAAGAAAGATCATGGAATAATATATCTACATGCACTTCCCTCTCTCTACTTAAGCCTCAAAGTATTGTAACTACTGACCAATGCTAAGTTTGCCAAAACCAAAAAGATTTACTTAATGCTCCCAAAGTGATACCAATACTAATAACAAGATCATCCATATGACAAAAATTGCAAACTAAAATAAAGTATGCAGAAAGTAAATGATAAAACTTCTCATTAATATTTCATAATGGCAACTCACACCAAGGGATACATAGATAACCAACTAAAAGAGAGATACTTTCACACTGCAAACCATCCTATAAGATAACTTCCCTACTCATGATATGACTCTATTGAAAGGTAAAAGGTAAAGATAATGGTGTGATACCGCGGCACTCCCCCAAGCTTGGAACAAGCCAAGGGGATGTCAATACCAATGCTGAATTACTCCTTCGGCGGTGGTGAGATATCCTCATCATCAAACTTCCAAGGTAGAGGCTCTCCATCAACAAATGACGACTTGGTTTCAGGTATCCTGAAGCTGGCAGCAGAGCTTATGTGTTTAAACCTGGTTTCATACTCACAGTTTTGATTCTGAACGTCGTAGAGTTGTGCCTGTAGTTTGTTGGTAGTCTCATGGAGTGAGAAGATGTCTTCCCAGAGCTTTGCGGTCTCCTTCTTGTGTTCAGCAACAAGTCCAGACACCATCCTGTGAAAGATGTCCACTTCACGTTCCGCCATCTCCTTGTATGTAAAGACCTCTTGCTCCAACTTCTTTATCCTGTCTTCCAGGCTTCCTTCCCCCTTAGGACCTCGAACGTCTTCCACTTGCAGCTCCCCATCCTTGAGAAGTGACTCCTTCGGATGCATCTTCAACTCGTTCATGTACGAACCTCGGGGGATCCGGGGAATTATATAGCAAAAAGTTTTACGACGAAAGGAAGGTACAGGAGGAAACCTAGTCGGAGACGGGCTCCGGGGCGCCCTCACCACGTGGCGGCGCGGACAAGGGTGGGCCCGCACCACGGTGAGGTGCCCTCGGGCACCGTTTCCTACCCGGTTTAATCTCTTATTTTTCCATATTTAATAAAAATGACAAAAATAACTCTTGGAAAGTTAAACGCGAACTTTTTCTTACCGAAACGGTTACTTATTCGAAAACAGACTCTGCAGTCCCCTGAATTTGCTTTTCAATAAAAACTTCCGGGGTCACCACTTGAATAGTGTCAACATCTTCATTATAAGAATCTCCAGAAATATAATGTTTGAGTCTTTGCCCATTCACCACTTGTGTAGAGTTGTCTTTGAGTGAAGCAATCTTTATTGCACCTGAACGATATACCTCTACAATAGCAAAAGGTCCTTCCCATTTTGAGAGTAATTTTCCTGCAAAAAATCTGAGACGAGACCTATACAATAGAACTTTCTCACCAACATTAAACTCTCTCTTAAGAATTCTCTTATCATGTCATTTCTTAACTTTCTCTTTAAAAAGTCTAGCATTTTCATAAGTTTCACTTCTCGACTCATCTAAAGAACTAAAGTGAAGCAACCTCTTTTCACCAGCAAGTTTAAAGTCTCTATTAAGTTCCCTCACTGCCCAATAAGTTTTGTGTTCTAATTCTAAAGGCAAGTGACAAGCTTTACCATAAACCATTTTATAAGGAGACATACCCATAGGGTTTTTATAAGCAGTTCTATAAGCCCATAAAGCATCATCCCAATTTTTTCTAGATTTATTAACAGTCTTTTGCAAGATAGATTTAATCTCTCTATTTGATAATTCTACTTGCCCACTAGTTTGGGGATGATAAGCTGAAGCAATTCTATGATTAACACCATATTTAGCAAGGGTCTTTCTAAAACCACCATGAATAAAATGAGAACCTCCATCAGTCATAAGATATCTAGGCACACCTAACCTAGGAAAAATAACATCTTGAAGCATTTTTAAAGAGGTCCCACCATCAGCACTTTTTGTAGGTATAGCTTCTACCCATTTAGTAACATAATCAACAGCAACAAGTATATGAGTATTACCTTCTGAAGGAGGAAAAGGACCCATGAAGTCGAATCCCCAACAGTCAAATGGTTCAATAACAAGAGAATAATTCATAGCATTTCATTACGTCTAGAGATATTACCAACTCTTTGACATTCATCACAAGATAAAATAAACTTTCTTGCATCTTTAAAAAGGGTAGGCCAATAAAAACCTGATTGTATAACCTTTTGTGCAGTTCTATCTCCAGCATGATGTCTGATACGTCTCCAACGTATCCATAATTTCTGCTGTTCCATGCTTATATTATACCATTTGCTACATGTTTTATATACACTTCATATCACTTTTATGCATTTTCTGGAACTAACCTATTAACAAGATGCCACAGTGCCAGTTCCCTGTTTTCTGCTGTTTTTGGTTTCAGAAAGTTACTTCTGGAAATATTCTCGGAATTGCACGAAACAAAAGGCCAAGTCCCTATTTTTCCAACACATACACGGAGTCCGAAGGAGAGACGAAGGGGAGCCACGAGGTGGCCAAACCACCACTACAAGAAATATGCTAACTGGTGACCCTCCATATTGGTCACTGAATGGTCATGTATTGTCATTTGTGACCCTTTTGTGACCAAAAACAGTTGGTCGAAAGCTGGCAGTCACTAACGGACGTACGTGACCTTTTGTGTGCAATGGTCATAGACGTTTACGACCAAAATAGAAGGTCATAGGTGTTATGACCAATTGTTTTGGTCACTGGTTATCTTGCCTATCCACGTCAGATCCAACGTGGCATGACTGACGTGGCAAAATTGTGACCAATTGAAATTGTCATATAGCAGAATCAGCCCAATCCAGTTCTGTGTTTTTTGTGGGCCGAGCCCAATAATTTGGACTTTTTAGATTGGATTTTCTTTTGGGCCTGGGCCTTTTCACGGTCCTTTTCCTTACTGGGTCTCAGCCTTTTTAGATCCTTTTCGCAGTAGATTTCTTTTATTTTCGTATATTTATATTGCTATTTTTTCTGTTGGTGCACCGAACTTTGGGCCGTGTGCTTTTCACTGTGCAATAGTATTTGGGCCATGAGGCACAAATTCAATTCCATAATTACAATAAACTGAATACACAGGAAATCACATTTCATCTCACAGGGTAACAGCACATTTCATCTCACTGAACAGGTTCAGAACATAGGTTCATACAACAGGTTCATAACAAAATACACTATGGAAAACACATTGAAATGATCATAAGAGTCTCCAGTCCTATTTCTCTAAACTGACGACACAAAGTCCCACGTTTTGGAACTAGGGTGACCTCCAGCACCTCACCTCTACAGCTGCAGCAGCTCCTCATCAGCGTCGTTGCAGAGGCGAGTGGGAGAATGCCAGATCCGCCTCCGTAGACTGCTCATCGGCTCAACAGACTACCAGTTCACAGCCATCCTAGGAACAGCAATAGCAGCACGACCACTGGATATTAAGGGTCGGGTAGAAAACTGCAAGCAAAAGGAACATGATGTGAGAGTGTGTTTGAGTTCAGAAGCGCTCTAAGGTGTTGTCACATAAAAGAAATATAGCTAGTGTTAAAGCAGTAGCAAACTACAACGAAAAGGTCTCCCTTTCTCAAAGGACGTTAAGCTTCAAGGAAATATACTGAAAAGCAAGAGGTATAAAACATTTAGAGGAAGGGACTGGATGCAACCAAACATAGACTAGAAAACTGCAGGAAGTCTAGCACAAAGTATATCAAGATTTTATCTTATAGTTTCAGCAGCAATTTCACGATTAATTTGTTTCTTGTGATGATAATAGTTCAGATGATAAACTACAATACCACATCATGGAAAATTAGTAGTTTTAGTATGAAAACTAAGAAATAAATATGTCAGCGCCCACCAAAAATATTTCTGTATACTCATGAAGAAACTTGTAAACAGCTTCACTTGAATAACCCATATACTAGCACGCTAATGTTGTGCAAAAGTACTGGTGACTTAACTAACTAACTTGGCCCATGACAAAAGAAATGCAAAATTTCTGTCAACCAGATTTAACACTAATATACATCAGTGATGTAGAAACTCACGTTTCAAGAAGGCATCAAACAAGTTTCCACTAATGCCTTCAACCGTGTCATCAATTAGAAGTATGTGCACACCCTTCCCATATTTGACATCTGGGCACTGGTGAACAGATACCACATCGCCAAGTCTCACCCTCAAATTCTTCCTGACGGTCTTGTTCATTCTGACATTTGGCTCCTCGCATGTGTTGTCTGCAAGCACAATGCAGATTGTGTCTTTCCTCTTCTTACCCTGCAACACAGTGATCCCAAGCATTAGCAGCAGCTATGAATCACATGGTCCTTAGCATGCCATCACAAAACTCAAATCATACATGTGTTGTAAAACAAACAGTAGGCCAACACCATAAGAGACCGAGAGCAATAACTCAATTCAGTACAGAGAGCTATAAAAATCAATATCGGTGAACTACAAAATAGAACTACCAGGCAGAGCTTAAGTTTATTAGTTATGGGGACATTTTATCCAAACGAACACATGTCCAGTGGACTAATCAAATCAGGCATGTTGTGGTAGATCAACAAGATAGATATGATATGGGAAATAAATCTGACGCTGCAAGTTCAATAAAGGAAAACACATTCACAGCCTACCAAACATATTGCTCTATGGCAGGGATCATGTAACTAGTTTCATAATGGAAGTAGCAAGTCACATAAAAGAAACAATTTCCTACAGAGAGTATAGAGGAGCCAAGAAAGGCACATCACCTATCAGGTGCAAGCATGGTAATCTTCAGTCAAGTTGCTATGAATCTATTAAATTGCTATCAGGAGCCACGAAAGGCACATCACACATACGTACACATCTCAGGAAAAGCTCAAAAACAGCAAGGTGTCAGAAGCATGATGTATTCAGGGTTTTGACCATTTAAACTCGCTACCACAGCACCAGGGCCTCCCTCCAAATGCTGAGCAGAGCTAAATGAAATTGTAGATGACCAAATAACCATAGCTGAAATATTACCAAAGGGAAAGTGAGCATAATATGGATACAGACACGCAATTCTTAGTTCAGGTACTTGTAGAAACAAGTGGACTAGAAAGAAAAATGGAACAGATGGGCATCAAACAAACTATCAATAAGATAAAATAACACCTAATACATAGTCATAGTTGTTGAAACCAGATGGGTAAAAGTTGAGCCCGTTCTTCTCGGAATGTCAAGCGGGGTTGGCCTCCGGATCCAACATCGGAGAGATGGCCACACCGCATCAAGTGCCGACGATCTGTGAGCACAGGGTCGAGAAAGGATTCGTGGGAGTGGTGGAGAGAGTGGAGGTGCGGATCAGAGGAGGGAGACTCACCAGGCTAGCCCTGACGACGTGGAAGACGGGAACGGCGAGGAAGATAAGGGCGTCGAAACGTCTGCGGCGAGGTCCAGCCCACGTCGCGGGAGACGCCGCCGCCTGGTGGGTAGGGAAGGTGAGGAACAGAACCTCATCGATGGAGGCGGCTGCGCTCCATCGAGGAAGGAGGCGCCCCCGCCCACGCCGCTCGTCGGCGTCGTCAATGGCGAGGAAGGAGGCGCTCGTCCGTGGAGTCGAGGAGGTAGGAGGAGGTAGGAGGTGGTGGTGGAGTGGATGCGGGAGGATGGCAGAGAGGTGCGGTGCGGTTGGGCGGCGGAGATTCGGACCAGGGAGAGGACTTGGCGGCGGAGATGCGGGGAGGGAGAGGACCTAGCGATGGCGGCTAGGGTTAGTTGAGGGAGCGACGGCGCGGCGCCCAGCGAACAGATATAAGGGGCGCCCTCCCCATGACCTAGATACGGACAGGCCTCCATCAACTTCTCCTAGGCCCGGCCCAAAATAACCAATTTTTTCTTTTAAGGAGCAATACATTTTTAAAATATACCAAATTTTATGTACAAATACAAGATAAGGGCAATACATTTAAAAAATACTAGACCACAATTTATGTACAAATAACCAAATTTTTGCGGGTCAAACGGTTTCCATCCACCTCTCGTCAAATAGACAAATTTCTGCAGAATCAGTAGAAGCGGGTCAAATTTGAACTACAGGTGCCTCGTAGTTTGCTCAAATTTTTTGAAAAAAATCATTTTTAGATACACAAGTACCTATTTCAACAAAGATATACCAAAAGTTTTGCCAAATTCGACACCTAGGTATGAACGGTCATGTTCGTTTTGACCGTATTTTGAAATCGGCATCAGAAAATCAAAAAAAAACAAATAATTGGAAATCATTCGCGATGTGTCATTGTATGTGACCTAGTTTCGAGAAAAAAATATAAACATGGAATACATCAAATATTTTTGAAAAGTGTTCACAGAAATAAGCTATCATGTATGAAGATTCACACCTTTCAGGCCAAATGACGGATGTTATGGCCACTTTCATGGCATAATTTGTTTAAATGATCTCATCTTTGCACAAGCGTGCACCCTTGGAGTGGCGAACAATGTTGCCGAAGAAAATTTTTATTTTCTTTGCACGAAAAAGTCATTTTTTTATTTTTAGAGTGCAAAAAATGTGGTTTTTTGTGAAGGACCTACCAAATATTTGTTGCAAAATTGGATCACAACATTTAAAAAACATATTAGACCACATGTTATGTACAAATAACCAAATAGTTGGGTGTAGAAAGGTTTCCATCTACCTCTCGTGAAAAAGACAAATTTCTGCCGATTCAAATGGAAGCTGGTCAAATTTGAACTACACGTGCTTCGTAGTTTGCTCATGATTTTTTGCAAAAATCATTTTTAGATACAAAAGTACCTATTTCATCAGAGATATACCAAAAGTTTTGCCAAATTCGACACCTAGGTATGAACGGTCATGTTCGTCGTTTTAACCATTCAATTCGTTATTCTAAGCTATCTTTAGTTTAAATTATTTCAACATGTAAGAACGTTATATAAATAGCTAAATTACATTTTTTTTGTGAACATTTTTACATATTTGTAATTTTATGAGTTACAGAGAATATTATATGAATTATCTAAATTTTATTCAATATCCTGAAATTTGGGAAAATTCTGAAAAGTTCTACCCATGGCTACCCTAGCCACACACTGACGAGTGGGCCAAGAGCAACACCGGCCAGCCACGGCAATTACATGGGCTGGTTGTCCACTTGGCGGAGCAAATGTTAAAGAAAAAAAAGGAATATGAGGCCTCGGAGGAGATAGGCCCAAATCCAGAAAACAGATGCATGGTTAATAGTATGGGAGGTTGCAAACATATCACGAAGAGGCTTGTGGGCTAGTGGTCTGGTAGGCGCTATGCCTGTCGTGAGGTTGTGGGTTCGAATCCCTCTTCACGCGCAATTTATTTTGCTACAATTGTTGCATGTGTGAGTTCGTGGTGGCCGGTGGGTCCTGTATGTCAGGTCGGTGGTAGGTCCTGCTCGTCAGGTCAGTTGTGGGTCCCTGTGTCAGCGTGGTGTGGGTCTCGTACGTCAGGTCGGTGTGGGTCCCCTGTGTCAGCGTGGTGTGGGTCCCACATGTAATTCGGGGTGGGACCCACCTATCAGGTTCGTGGTGCGGGACCCACATGTCATGGTAAGTTGTTAGATGGTCCCACTTGTCATATCTGTGGGTCCTACCTATCAGATTAGTCAACACGTTGAGTCAACGTGTGTGCTACTCCTGTCAATGGGCCCTCCATGTCAGAGTGACACATAAGCGAAAATGACATGTAAGCACTGACATGTAGGCGAGACAGCTGAGTTGTCTGTCAAGTAATAGTGACACGTAAGCGAAACTGCCAACTAAACACTGACACGAAGGCGATACTGCTGAGTTGGCTGTCCACTAATGCGAATGACTATTTAAATGGTCATACTCGCTAGAAAAAAGGCCATATTCCAGCGTTGTCTAGATTATGACCAATTGATGTATCGAGATTATGACTTTTCTGACAAATTTGGTCGTTATGTATTTGGGTTTACACCCTCAAAAATAGTGTATGACCAAATGTTTAAATTGGTCATAGATCTATGACCAATTTTTTCAGGGTCACTATCAAAAAGTCACTAGTTAACACATTTCTTGTAGTGCACCTGGCGGCACGGCCCCACTTTCTGCCGCGCCAGCCTGTGGTTTGGGCCCCTCGGGGGTCCGCCGACATCGCCCCTTCGCCTATTTATTCCCCGAGACGTGAAAACCCTAAAACACCGAGCCTTTCATCCAGAACATATTCGCTGCCGCCGCCGTCGTCAACCCTAACTCGGGGGGTTCTGAAGCTCTTCCCGGCACCCTGCCGGAGAGGGGAATCATCACCGGAGGGCTCTACATCGCCATGCCCGCCTCCGGAGTGATGCGTGAGTAGTTCATCCTTGGACTATGGGTCCATAGCAGTAGCTAGATGGTTGTCTTCTCCACTTGTGCCATCATGTTTAGATCTTGTGAGCTGCCTATCATGATCAAGATCATCTTATTGTAATGCTACATGTTGTGTTTGCTGGGATCTGACTTATATTGATACCTATGTGGAGCTGAATATTATATTATCATGTCTATGTCATTTGTGATCTTGCATGCTCTCCGTTACTTGTTGAAGCCTTGGCCAAGTGAATACTTGTGACTCCAAGAGGGGGTATTTATGCATGATAGTTGGGTTCAACCTCTATTTAACCTGGGATAGTGACAGCAAGTTCTAAGGTTGTAGATGTGTTGTTGCCACTAGGGGTAAAACAGCAATGCTTTATTCAAGGATGAATGTATTGTTTACATTACGCACATTACTTAATGCAATTGTCTGTTGCTTGCAACTTAATACTGGAAGGGGTACGGATGTTAACCGGAAAGTGGACTATTTAGGCATAGATGCATGCTGGATAGCGGTCTATGTACTTTGTCGTAATGCCCAAATGAATCTCATAGTAGACACCACACTCACACATGCATGTTATATGCACTTATCAATTGTCAATTGCCCAGCTGTAATTTGTTTACCCAGCATGTTAGTTATCTTATTGGAGAGACACCACTAGTGAACTGTGGACCCCGGTCCATTCTTTTACATCTGAAATACAATCTACTGCAATCATTGTTCTCTACTGTTTTATGCAAACAAACATCATTTCCATTCGATACGTTTAACCCTTTGTTTTCAGCAAGCCGGTGAGATTGACAACCTCACTGTTAAGTTGGGGCAAAGTAATTTGATTGTGTTGTGCAGGTTCCACGTTGGCACCGGAATCCCTGGTGTTGCGCCGCACTACACTCCTTCACCAACACCTTCGAAGCAAACCTCGTTTTCCTACTGGTTCGATTAAACCTTGGTTTCATACTGAGGGAAAACTTGCTGCTGCACTCATCATACCTTCCTCTTGGGGTTCCCAACTGACGTGTGACGTACAAGCATTGTTTCTGGCTGTTGCCGGGGAGATATTCCCTCGTCAACTTAGAGCAGCAACACGTTTTCTGGCGCCGTTGCCGGGGAAAACCGAATTGCTTCTGCAAGGGGAGTCTCTCACACCCAATCTCTTTACTTTGTTATTTGTCTTGCTTAGTTTATTTTTATTTAGTCTTGTTTGCTCTCTTTATCAAAAACACAAAAAAATTAGTTACTTGTTTAATTCGTTTGATTTTGTTTTTCAAAATGAGTACTCCTGAGAACACTAAGTTGTGTGACTTCACTAGCACAAACAACAATGATTTCATATGCACTCCTATTGCTCCACCTGCTTCTACAGCAGAATTTTATGAAATTAAACCTGCTCTATTAAATCTTGTTATGAAAGAGCAATTTTCTGGTGTTAGTACTGATGATGCTGCTGCCCATCTTAATAACTTTGTTGAACTTTGTGAAATGCAAAAGTATAAGGATATGGATGGGGATATTATAAAACTGAAACTTTTTCCTTTCTCCTTGAGAGGAAGAGCTAAAGAATGGTTGCTTTCTTTGCCTAGAAATAGTATTATTCTTGGACAAAATGCAAAGATGCTTTCATAGGGAAATATTATCCTCCTGCTAAGATTATATCCTTGAGAAGTAGCATTATGAATTTTAAACAACTTGATAATGAACATGTTGCTCAAGCTTGGGAAAGAATGAAATCTTTGGTGAAGAATTGTCCCACTCATGGACTGACTACTTGGATGATCATCCAAACCTTTTATGCAGGATTAAATTTTTCCTCAAGGAACTTATTGGATTCAGCCTCTGGAGGAACCTTTATGTCCATCACTTTAGGTGCAGCAACAAAGCTACTTGATGATATGATGATCAACTATTCCGAATGGCACACCGAAAGAGCTCCTCAAGGTAAGAAGGTAAATTCTGTTGAAGAAACCTCCTCTTTGAGTGATAAGATTGATGCTATTATGTCTATGCTTGTGAATGGTAGATCTCATGTTGATCCTAATAATGTTCCTTTAGCTTCATTGGTTGCTCAAGAAGAGCATGTTGATGTAAACTTCATTAAAAACAACAACTTCAACAACAATGCTTATAGGAATAATTTTGGTAGCAACAATTATAAGCCTTATCCTTCAAATGGTTATGGCAATTCTTATGGTAATTCCTACAGCAACAATAGAAGTGTGTCCTCTGATCTTGAAGCTATGCTTAAAGAATTTATTAGCACACAAAAAGCTTTCAATAAAACTGTTGAGGAAAAGTTTGAAAAAATTGATGATCTTGCTCTAAAGTTGATAGTCTTGCTCATGATGTTGAAATTCTAAAACTGAAAGTTATGCCTAATGAAGTTAAAGATACTAAGTCATTTGCTACAGCAAATGCCATCCAAGTTCGAATTGATAATAATATTAGGATGTTGGCTGAATTGCATGCTAGGTGGGAAAAAGAGGAAGAACTTGAAAAAGAGAATAGTATAGTTAGAGTTTGTACTATCACCACCACTAGTAATGCTAATGTTTACATGCTAGTAAGCCTCCTACTATTGATGGTAATGTTATTGGTGTTGGTAATGTCTCTACTACTTCTGCAAAGCGTTTGAAATTGCCTAAAACTGCTGAAACTTTTTCTGATAAAAGTGCTGAAATTTTTCAAACTATTGGAGACAATGGTTCCACCACCATTGACAATAATGATTTTGATTTTGATGATTGTAACATCTCTGAAGTTATTATGTTCTTGCAAAAATTAGCTAGAAGTCCCAATGCTAGCACTATTAATTTGGCTTTTACAAAGCATATTACAAATGCTCTTTTGCAAGCTAGGGAGGAGAAGTTGAAACTTAAAGCTTCTATTCCTAGGAAATTAGAAGATGGTTGGGAACCCATCATTAAGGTAAAGGTGAATGATTTTGATTGCAATGCCTTGTGTGATCTTGGTGCAAGTGTTTCGTTTTGCCCAAGAAGCTTTATGATATTCTTGATTTGCCACCTTTGGAACATTGTTATTTGGATGTTTTTCTCGCTGATAATGCTATGAAGAAACCTTTGGGGCGAGTTAATGATGTTTTTATTACAGTAAACAATAACCTTGTCCCCGTTGATTTTATTGTTATGGATATTGAATGCAATGCATCTTGTCCTATTGTTTTGGGAAGACCTTTTCTTCGAACTGTTGGTGCCATCATTGATATGAAAGAAGGTAATATAAGGTACCAATTTCCTCTCAAGAAAGGTATGGAACACTTCCCTAGGAAGAGAATGAAGTTACCTTTTGACTCTATTGTTAGAGCAAGTTATGATGTTGATGCTTCTTCTCTTGACAACACTTGATTTTCACTTTCTGCGCCTAGCTGAAAGGCGTTAAAGAAAAGCGCTTATGGGAGACAACCCATCGTTTTTATTTGCTGTTATTTTTGTTTTCTTTGAGTCAAGGAGTTTTGTTACTTCTGTAGCAACTCCTTTGTATCTTTATTTTATCGCAATGTTGTGCCAAGTAAAGTTCTATATTGAAAGTTGATGCAAGATTTGGATTTCTGCGCAGTGACAGATTTTTAGCTGTCACGGATTTGAGCTTATCTCCCTGTAGAAAATTCAAAAAATTCTGAAAAAATCACGCATATTCCTGAGATATGTACGCAACTTTCATTATTTTAGGCCAGATCCATCTGAGCAACTTAAGTGCCTCGAAAAAATTCGTCATTCCAGACTGTTCTGTTTTTGACAGATTCTGCCTTTTGTTTTGCATTCGCTCTTTTACTGTGTTTGTGTGGATTTCTTTGCTCCACAAAGCATTGGTGGCTGTAGCTAATGTCCAGAAGCTTTGGGATTGATTGTATCATTACAGAATATGAGAATTTTTGATTATGCACTAACCCTCTAATGAGAACTGTCTTGAGTTTGGTGTGAAGGAAGTTTTCAAGGATCAAGCGAGAAGGGTGATATTATGTGATCAAGAAGAGTGAAAAGCCTAAGCTTGGGGATGCCCCCGTGGTTCATCCCAACCATATTCAGAGAGACTCAAGCGTCTAAGCTTGGGGATGCCCAAGGCATCCCCTTCTTCATCAACAAACTTATCAGGTCATCTCTAGTGAAACTATATTTTAATTCTTTCACATCTTATGCGCTTTACTTGGAGCGTCTGTGTGTTTTTATTTTTGTTTTTGTTTGAATAAATTCGGATCCTAGCAATCCTTGTGTGGGAGAGAGACACGCTCCGCTTTTTCATGTGAATACTCATGTTCTTCACTTATATTTGTTGAGTATTCTTAACTAGCTACTGCAGTGCTTTTAGCTCCTGTTTTTCATGCATCTCTTCGAGCTGTTAGCACTTGTTTATAAATACTCTCTTGCTGCATTATATTATCATTTGGAGAGTTTATGTTTAAATAAATTATTGGTGTTTGTTTGGAAGAAAGAAAATGCTACATGTAGTAGTTGGTATTGGAAAAGACATATGCATTCTTGTAGATCATTGTCTTGTTTGATTTGATGCTTTGCAATTGTTTTGAGCTCTCAAGTAGATCATGTTTAAGCTCTTGCATCATGTAGTTAAAGCCTAGTAGTGGAGAACTACCGTAGAGCTTGTTGAGACTTGGGATGCATATTTGTTCTCTCTAAGGTCTAGATATTTTCTGGTAAAATGTTTGAGCAACAAGGAAGACAGTGTAGAGTCTTATAATACTTGCAATATGTTTTTATGTGATTCTTGCTGTACCGGTTTATACTTGTGTTTGCTTCAAACAACCTTGCTAGCCTAAACTCTGTACTGAGAGGGAATGCTTCTCGTGCATCCAAAACTTGAGCCAAAACCCATGCCATTTGTGTCCACCATACCTACCTACTATGTGGTATTTCCTGCCATTCCAAGTAAATATTTCATGTGCTACCTTTAAACTATTCAAAACTTTATTACTCCTTATTTGTGTCAATGTTTTATAGCTCATGAGGAAGTATGTGGTGTTTTATCTTTCAATCTTGTCATTTACTTCTGACAGACTTTCACCAATGGACTAGTGGCATATACATCCGCTTATCCAATAATTTGCAAAAAGAGCTGGCAACGGGGTGCCCAGCCCCAATTAATTACAACTTTCATTAATAATTCTCTTCACATGTTTTGCCCTGATTTATCAGTAAGCAACTTAATTTTGCAATAGACACTCCTCCATGGTATGTGAATGTTGGAAGGCACCCGAGGATTCGGTTAGCCATGGCTTGTGTAAGCAAAAGGTTGGGAGGAGTGTCATCTATAAAGAAACTAAAATACATGTGTAAACAAAAGAGAAGAGGGATGATCTACCTTGCTGGTAGAGATAACGTCCTTCATGGGAGCCGCTCTTGAAAGTCTGGTTGACAAGGGGGTTAGAGTGCCCACTACCATTCGTTGACAACAACAAACACCTCTCAAATACTTATTTTGTGCTCTCTATATGCTTTCGAAAACTTAAAAAGCTCTAGCACATGATTTAATCCCTGCTTCCCTCTGCGAAGGGCCTATCTTTTACTTTATGTTGAGTCAGTTTACCTACTCCTTTCTATCTTAGAAGCAAACACTTGTGTCAACTTTGTGTGCATTGATTCTTACATATTTACTTATTGCACTTGTTATATTGCTTTATGTTGACAACTATCCATGAGATATACATGTTACAAGTTGAAAGCAAATGCTGAAACTTAATCATCCTTTGTGTTGCTTCAATGCCTTTTACTTTGAATCTATTGCTTTATGAGTTACCTCTTATGCAAAACTTTTTGATGCTTGTCTTGAAAGTACTATTCATGAAAAGTTTTTGCTTATATGATTCATTGTTTACTCTTTATCTATTTGTTAGCAAACTATAGATCATTGCTTTGAGTCACTTCATTCATGACATGAGCCTTGCAATATATTGATCAAGATTGTGTGAAAGCATGTCTCCTCAGAAATTATTTGTTGTTATCGTTTTACCTACTCGAGGACGAGTAGAACTAAGCTTGGGGATGCTTGATACGTCTCCAACGTATCCATAATTTCTGCTGTTCCATGCTTATATTATACCATTTGCTACATGTTTTATATACACTTCATATCACTTTTATGCATTTTCTGGGACTAACCTATTAACAAGATGCCACAGTGCCAGTTCCCTGTTTTCTGCTGTTTTTGGTTTCAGAAAGTTACTTCTGGAAATATTCTCGGAATTGCACGAAACAAAAGGCCAGTCCCTATTTTTCCAGCACGTACACGGAGTCCGAAGGAGAGACGAAGAGCCACGAGGTGGCCAAACCACCTGGCGGCGCGGCCCACCGCCGCGCCGCCTGTGGTTTGGGCCCCTCGGGGGTCCGCCGACATCGCCCCTTCGCCTATTTATTCCCCGAGACGTGAAAACCCTAAAACACCGAGCCTTTCATCCAGAACATATTCGCTGCCGCCGCCGTCGTCAACCCTAACTCGGGGGGTTCTGAAGCTCTTCCCGGCACCCTGCCGGAGAGGGGAATCATCACCGGAGGGCTCTACATCGCCATGCCCGCCTCCGGAGTGATGCGTGAGTAGTTCATCCTTGGACTATGGGTCCATAGCAGTAGCTAGATGGTTGTCTTCTCCACTTGTGCCATCATGTTTAGATCTTGTGAGCTGCCTATCATGATCAAGATCATCTTATTGTAATGCTACATGTTGTGTTTGCTGGGATCTGACTTATATTGATACCTATGTGGAGCTGAATATTATATTATCATGTCTATGTCATTTGTGATCTTGCATGCTCTCCGTTACTTGTTGAAGCCTTGGCCAAGTGAATACTTGTAACTCCAAGAGGGGGTATTTATGCATGATAGTTGGGTTCAACCTCTATTTAACCTGGGATAGTGACAGCAAGTTCTAAGGTTGTAGATGTGTTGTTGCCACTAGGGGTAAAACAGCAATGCTTTATTCAAGGATGAATGTATTGTTTACATTACGCACATTACTTAATGCAATTGTCTGTTGCTTGCAACTTAATACTGGAAGGGGTACGGATGTTAACCGGAAAGTGGACTATTTAGGCATAGATGCATGCTGGATAGCGGTCTATGTACTTTGTCGTAATGCCCAAATGAATCTCATAGTAGACACCACAGCTCACACATGCATGTTATATGCACTTATCAATTGTCAATTGCCCAGCTGTAATTTGTTTACCCAGCATGTTAGTTATCTTATTGGAGAGACACCACTAGTGAACTGTGGACCCCGGTCCATTCTTTTACATCTGAAATACAATCTACTGCAATCATTGTTCTCTACTGTTTTATGCAAACAAACATCATTTCCATTCGATACGTTTAACCCTTTGTTTTCAGCAAGCCGGTGAGATTGACAACCTCACTGTTAAGTTGGGGCAAAGTAATTTGATTGTGTTGTGCAGGTTCCACGTTGGCACCGGAATCCCTGGTGTTGCGCCGCACTACACTCCTTCACCAACACCTTCGAAGCAAACCTCGTTTTCCTACTGGTTCGATTAAACCTTGGTTTCATACTGAGGGAAAACTTGCTGCTGCACTCATCATACCTTCCTCTTGGGGTTCCCAACTGACGTGTGACGTACAAGCATAGTTTCTGGTGCTGTTGCCGGGGAGATATTCCCTCGTCAACTTAGCGCTAGCAATGTCCTCCATAAGCACTACCATGGCATTTTCTCAATATCTCTCGTTGTTCATGTTCTGGAACACATCTTCGCATAATTCCATCCACTCCTTCTTTATATAAGTGTGGGTCATCCCAAAAATAATGCCTCAAGTCATAAAAGAATTTCCTTCTTTGCTGAGCTGAAAAGGTTGGAGGCAAGTACTTGGAAACAATAAAGTTAGCATAATCAACATACCAAGGACTATCTCGCGAACTTACCCTTATTGCAGCCAACTGTTCATTTGGAAAACTATCATTAACAAGAATAGAATCATAAGCAATGTTTTCCAATCTAGACAAATTATCAGCAACAGGATTTTCAGCACCTTTCCTATCTACAATATGTAAATCAAACTCTTGCAAAAGAAGCACCCATCTAATAAGCCTAGGCTTAACATCTTTCTTTTCCATAAGGTACCTAATAGCAGCATGATCAGTATGAATAGTGACTTTTGAATCAACAATATAAGGTCTAAATTTGTCACGCAAATACTACAGCTAGGAACTCTTTTCAGTAGTTGCATAATTCTTTTGAGCAGAATCAAGAGTCTTACTAGCATAATGAATAACATTCAACTTCTTATCTATCCGCTGTCCAAGACAGCACCAACAACAAAATCACTAGCATCACACATAATTTCAAAAGGTAACGTCCAATCAGGTGGTTGAACAATAGGAGCAGTAATTAAAGCCTTCTTTAGAGTTTCAAAAGCTTCCTTACAATCATCATCAAAAACAAAAGGTACATCTTTTTGGAGAAGATTAGTAAGAGGCTTTGAAATTTTAGAGAAATCTTTAATAAACCTTCTATAGAAACCAGCATGACCAAGAATACTACGAATACCTTTGACATCTTTGGGGCAAGGCATTTTCTCGATTGCCTCAATTTTAGCTCGGTCAACCTCAATGCCTCTTTCAGAAATTTTATGTCCAAGAACAATTCCTTCATTGACCATAAAGTGGCATTTCTCCCAATTAAGAACAAGATTAGTTTCTTCACATCTCTGCAAAACTTTATCAAGATTGTGCAAGCAATTATCAAAAGAAGTTCCATAGACGGAGAAATCGTCCATGAAGACTTCCACAATTTCCTCACAAAAACCATGAAAAATAGCAGACATGCATCTTTGAAAAGTAGCAGGAGCATTACACAAACCAAAAGTGCATACGTCTATAAGCATAAGTTCCATAAGGACAAGTAAAATTGGTTTTCTCTTGATCTTGCTTTCTCACAGCAATTTGAGAAAACCCAGAATAACCATCAAGGAAACAAAAATGAGTTTTCTTAGACAATCTCTCCAACATTTGATCAATAAAAGGTAAAGGATAATGATCCTTTTTAGTAACTTTGTTAACCTTTCTAAAATCAATGCACATTCTATAACCAACTACTACTCTTTGAGGAATAAGTTCATCATTTTCATTTGGCACAACAGTAATTCCTCCTTTCTTAGGAACAGAGTGCACAGGACTTACCCATCTACTATCAGCAATAGGATAAATAATACCAGCTTCAAGAAGTTTCAATACCTCATTTCTTACCATCCTTCATCTTGGGTATTAAACGGCATTGATGTTCAACAACTGGCTTTGCATCAGGTTCCATATTAATAGCATGTTGACAAATAGTAGGGGAAAGCCCTTTTAAATCATCAAGAGTATAGCCCATAGCTCCACGATGTTTCTTCAATACTTCCAATAACCTTTCCTCTTCTCTACCTGAAAGTTTAGAACTAATAATAACAGGATATATTTTCTTATCATCAATATAAGCATATTTAAGATTATCAGGTAAAGGTTTTAAATAAAAACAGGATCCTCCTTGGGTGGTAGCGTGGTACCCAAATCTTCCACCGGTAAATTATGTTTAAGTATAGGTTGACGAAGGAATATTTCGTCAAGCTCATTCCTTTCTTCCATAAAGACCTCACTTTCGTGGTCCTCCATATGTTGCTGCAAAGCATTGTTAGGAGCAAGAGCAATAGAGGCAAGCTGAGCAACTTTAAAATCTTCATTAGGCAATTCAGTTTCATAAGGAGCTTTAGAAATTTAGAGAAATTGAACTCATAAGATTCACCAGCAAATTTAGTAAAGATTTTCTCTTTCTTACAATCTATATAGCACCACAAGTATTCAGAAAAGGTCTACCAAAAATGATAGGCAAGTTTTACTAGCAGCTGAACCAAGTACTAGAAAATCAGCAGGATATTTAGTCTTACCACATAAAACTTCCACATCTCTAACAATACCAATTGGAGAGATAGTTTCTCTATTAGCAAGCTGAATAACCACATCAATTTCTTCAAGTTCACAAGAACCAATTTCATGCATGATTTCCCTGTAAAGCTCATAAGGAATAGCACTGGAACTTGCACCAATATCACATAAACCATAATAGCAATGATCACCTATCCTAACAGAAAGCACAGGAACACTAGTTTTCCTGAGCTTTTAGGATGTGAAAAATATTAGAAGCATCTTCACAAAAGATAATGCCCATCTTCTACATTTTCAGTGACAAGGTCCTTTAACCATTGCTACAGCAGGTTCAACAGTTATTTGTTCATTAGGTTATATAGCTTTCTTTGTACTTTTGTTAACAACACTAGCTATAATAGAGTGTTCCTTTATTTTAGCAGGAAAAGGAACTTTTTCAATATAAGGTTCAGGAATAAGATCAACAGTATTGACTTCAATACTTCTAGTCATAGGAGAAACAAGTTTATCTTTATAAGGTTCATGATATTCTTAAAACCCTCCTTAGGCATACCGAAATAAGAGGCAAAGGCTTTAAAGTAATTTGCAACAACTTGAGAGTCAAGGCCATAATAGTACTAACATTTCGAAAATCATCAGTATTCATGAAAGTTTTAATACATTCGAAATCATACTTTATACCTGACTCTCTACCTTTGTCGTTCTCCCATCCTTCAGTGTTCTCCTGAATCCGATCAAGAAGGTCCCATTTAAACTCTTCTTTATTACGAGTGAATGATCCAGAACAAGCAGTATCCAATAGTTTTATCCTGAAAGGAAAGCCTTGCATAGAAGTTATCAATAACAACATTACCAGGAAGCTCATGAATGGGGCATTTGAGCATTAATGACTTCAATCTCCCCCACGCTTGGGCAATACTTTCTCCATCATGAGGCCAAAAATTATATATGAGGTTCCGGTCTTTGTGAATCTCACTTGGAGGATAGAATTTAGAATAAAAGAGAGGTACAATTTCCTCCCAACCAAGAGAACGCCCATTCTTCAGCAGTTTATACCATTGTGCAGCTCTACCAGACAACGATATAGAGAATAGTTTCTTCTTAACTTCATCCATTGAAATACCTGCACACTTGAATAACTCGCATAATTCATGAAAAATAGCAAATGATCACCAGGATGGACAGTTCATCCCCTTCATAGCGGTTATTCGTAACACGTTCAACAATTTTCATAGGTATTTTGAATGGGATTACCTGTACAGGTGGCGCCTCCTCTACTACCTTAGCAGTGGTAGTGGTTTTCCCAAATAGGAATTCAAGAGAAGATCTCTCCATAATAAAATATAGCAGCAGGCAAAAATAAAAACAACACGTACAGTAAGAGTTTCCCTTACCAATTCCACTTACCAATAGCGCTTCACTCCCCGGCAACGGCGCCAGAAAATAGTCACCCACAAGTATAGGGGGTGTATCGTAGTACTTTCGATAAATAAGAGTGTCGAACCCAACGAGGAGCAGAATGTGTTGACAAGCAGTTTTGATTAGGAATTCACTGTAAATACTAGCAGACAAGTTTTTAGGAGTTTTTGATATAGCAGATAAATAAAGTACAAGTAAATAAAAGCAGTAATAATAATTGCAGCAAGTGGCCCAATCCTTTCTACAGCAAAGGACAAGTCGGTAGGTTTACTTATGATGACCAAACGTTCTTGAGGACACACGGGAATTTCGTCAAGTGCTTTCGCTTCATATAGTTGATTAATCTTCATTGTTTTGATAAGTGTTGTGTGGGTGAACCTATGCTAATGCACCGCCCTTCCTAGGACTAATACATACTTGTGATTATACCCCTTGCAAGCATCCGCAAATACAAGAAAGTAATTAAGATAAATCTAACCACAGCCTTAAACTCTGAGATCCTGCTATCCCTCATGCATCGATATACCAACGGGGGTTTAGGTTTCTGTCACTCCGGCAACCCCACAATTGGCAACCGAATACACAATGCATTCCCCTAGGCCCATAAAGGTGAAGTGTCATGTAGTCGACGTTCACATGACACCACTAGAAGAATAACACCACAACTTAAGCATCAAACCATTAAATATTACTCAACATAATTCACTACTAACATCAAGACTTCTCCCATGTCCTCAAGGACTAAACGAACTACTCACAAGACATCATATGGAACATGATCAGAGGTGATATAATGATGAATAACAATCTGGACATAAACCTTAATTCAACGGTTTCACTCAATAGCATCAACCACAAGGAGTAATTAACACCGGGAAAGTTTCCCCTATGAACTAGACAAGATTCAACCCTAGATGTTACAGCGGAACGGAGTGGAGCGGTGGAGATGATGATGTCGGCGGTGGAGATGATGATGATCCCAATGAAGTCCAGCTCAATGACGGTGACAATGGCGATGATTTCCCCCCTCCGGGAAGGAATTTCCCCGGCAGATTTCTCCCTGCCGGAGAGCTTTTCTCTCTCTGGTGTTTTCCGCCTCGTGGAAGCGGCGGAATATTTTCTCGACATCCCCCGTGTGTTAGGGTTTCTGGGGGATGATGTACGCGAAGGGCCACCGGCTGAGGTGGGCCAGGGCCTCCTCACCACGTGGCGGCGCGGCAGCAAGGTGGGCCGCGCCACGACATGGTGAGGGCCCATGGTGGCCCACCTTGGCCTCCCCTTTTGGCTGCCTCCGGCATCTGACAAAATAGGAGATTCAAGATATTTGCTGCTAATTGTTGATCTTCAGAAATACTTCGTCTTGACGGTCCTTTTTCCAGCAGAATCCTGACTCCGGTGGTTAATTCTCCCATAATCATCAAACATGCAAAATAGGTAAAATAACATAAGTATCATCTCTAAACATGTAATATATCAATGAATAACAGTAGATTATGATATAAAATAGTGATGCAAAATGGACGTATCACCGATCACATGGATATTCATGTGGGTGACATTAGGGGTGTGGGACATAGACCCTATGCGAGGCTCACAAGTCAACTATATACAATGGGATGTTTTCTTCTATGTGCAAGCAAGTTTGAAATGATCAATTCAAATTTCGGGAAATAGCAGGAGCATATAGTCTACAGTTTACCCCTTCACTCACTTCAACAACAAGTAGCAACCGAAGTATCAGTCTTTCGATTCTGACAACCGAAGTAGCAACTAAACACCGACTTTTCGACCAATATCGTGTTTTGGGTTTGGCTTCAGGTCGGCTTTTATGCTTGGGCCAAAAAAAATGTGATAGTATTGCAATGAAAGAAAATAATACTACGTTGGTGGGATGTCGCGGCGGACTGACGGTTTAGATCTCACGTTTTACCTTCATTAGACGGTTGGGAGGGGTCTTAACTCCCTTGGATCGACATGCTGACTATTAGCATATTAATGGTTGCCATCATGCCTATTTTTTGGGCAGTGGGGAGCACGAAAATTAGGCCCTAGGCCCATCACAACATGAAAAGGTGTTTTTGTCGTGCCTGGGCCAGCCCACATGTCGGAACCAAAAAATGTTTGGTCCAGTGTGGATCTCGTGGCTGTCCCAGCCAAAAAAAAACTCGGCTCGGAGTGAATCATGACAGGTACTGAGAAGCACGAGAATTTTTAGATTTTTTCTAAAGTTTTCTATGAGGCAAATGCGTGGCTACGTGCATTTTTGTGGGCTGGTAAACATGAGGTGCATGGAGGACAGTGTCTTGTTGCTTGGCAACAGATCTGCAGACCCTTGGCCTTTGGGGGTTTAGGTGTTAACGAGGCTTGGCGTTGAGGGTCAGGTGGGAGTGGCTCAGGCGCACGAATCCGTCGAGACCGTGGCAGGGGCTACCCATGCTGGTAGACAACAAGGCATTTCAAGTTTTCAGCAAGTTTGTGGAGATCCAGGTCGGGGATGGTCCCAACACCTTGTTCTGGCGAGACTGTTGGATTAAAGGTAGATCAGTCGACGACCTGGCACCATTGGTAGTTTGGCGGTAGGTTCGGCGTGTGCCAACAAGCGTACATTTAAGGAGGCCTTGTTGGAGAATGCCTGGATCAAGGATGTGCGAGGGAATCTACCGGAGGAAGGGCTTGTGCAGTGCATGTTTCTGTTTACGACACTGTGTCGTTGCCATAAATGCTACAATGTCGGATCAGTTCAGATGGACCTGTTCGTCAACTATTCCGCGGAAGACACATACATAGCATTGTGCAAGGTGCTTGAGAAGATGGAGGGAGCGAAGTGTATTTGGCGTAGTTGGGCGCCATTGAAGATCAAGATCTTTGTATGGTTGGCACTCCAGTTCAGAATTTGGACTTCGGATCGACAGGTGAGGCATGGGCTTCAGGAGGAAACGTCGGCGTGCTACACCTGTCTGCAAGAGGAGGATACAACCACACATATCTTTGTTGGTTGTGTCTATGCAAGGCAAGTATGGTATAAATGTGCGCAGCGGCTTGGAGTGGCGGTGGGGCTGCCACAACTCACTGACAGCCTGCAGATTCGGTGGTGCAGAGAGCGCAGCAGGTTCAGTAAGAAGGAGCGGAGGGGTTTTGATACCTTTGCTTCTTTGGTTGCTGGCGGCTATAGAAGCAACACAATGCGAGGGCTTTCCAAAATCCTGGAGGGCAGTTTTCGGTGGATGGTCTCATGGATCAGATCATGGCGGATTGGAGGCTGTGGTCTTAGAGTCAACAATTCTTTTGCGAGAGTAGTTCACTAGTGTAGGAGTGTGGGTTTGTTCGAGTGTTTGGAGTGTGGTGTTGACGCTGTCAGTTCTTGTTACTTGCAACAATTTCTTCTATATAAACTAGTTGGCATGTACGTGCAATGCACGTCTTTACAAAGCAAAGACATACCAGAATCTACATATATTAGTCCAAAAGAGAACCATTCTTATGTATTATCATAGAGCACATAAATCTGACATCAAAGAAACATAACTGGTGCCCCACGATGAAGTGGTGCTTCTTGGCGTACTCTCAGCACAAATTTTGTGTTATAACCTCAATGCCACGCAACTTACATTTCAAAACAAATTCATTTCTCATCTTGGTGAACATTTAACATTTTTTAGAATCAACCGCTTCGGATATTTTAATTACCTTCCAATTTTACATCTGGAGAAGGAATCGGCCAGGTCCAGAAGAAAATACACTAACCATATACGGAAAGAAACCATATCCAATCTTGAAATTATCAAATTACTTCTATAAAGCTCCGATGGCTACCCGCCTCCTGCCCCTGCTTGCCCCTCCCGATCAACCCGGTTCGTTGGATTTCATCTCAACAGGGTAAATAGCATTGGTGTTTCACCTGCCACCGTTGGATGCGGTCAAAACTTTTATTACTTCTCTCTAAAGGGGCACAGGCGATGACAGGTGGGTCGCACAACACATCGGACCCGCAAATCAGTGGCCGAAAAAAATGCTCCCGCGTCTCCCTCATCTCCACTGCGCCCGCAGCGAGACAAAACTCAGCTCCGGGTTGGTGAAACCCTAGACAATCCCCTCCCATGCTTTTCTCCTCCTCTTCCTTCTCTCTCTTCTACACGAGATGGCGGCAGCAGCAAATCCGCGGCCAGGCTGGGAGAGGCGGCAGGGCATGGCGGCGGTGGGTGGCCGCGCAGGGCGGAGGAGGGTGGCCGGGCAGGGCGGCGACCGGCTGGGAGAGGCGGCCGGCAGCGGCGGGTGGCTGGGCAGGGCGGCGGCCGGGCCAGGCTCGGAGAGGTGGCCGTGCCGCGCGCGGCCGGCCGTGGATGACGGCGCACGGCCGGTGGCCTGGCGGGACAAGGGCGGCGAGGAGAACGGCGGCCCGGACAGCGGGACAAGGGCTCCGTCACGGCCGACCTGTTCGCAGAGACGGCGGCGGCAGCCAGCGACGGCTGGTGGCTTGACGTCAAGGTGAGCATCTCCCAATCCTTATTTCCACCCGCCCCTGATCTCTCTTCTCTTTTCCACGGATCTGGATTTTACAAACACTGGTGATTGATCTGGTAGTAGCTGACATGAGCTCCTGACAGTCCTCCGTATCTATACCTCTAGATTTTCAGCTTCTTCCTGAATTTTCTTGGTTGGATTTCTATTGCAGTGAGGTAGGGACAGTGCGGAGGATGCACTTCGCCCCCAACTTCTCCCATGTGGTGCCTCCTCCGTTCCGCACAGCCCAGCGGCCAGTGAAGCGGATTTGCGACCTAGAGGGCCGAGAGCTATTCTCCGATCTGGCATCCGCTGCAACTATCCATGTACAAAATTATTAGAGTCCCTGTATTTTACGAGATTGTTGAGCCATTAAACGATGCATATTTTGGTCATGGTTACTCTTAGGTAGTGATAGGTATATTAGCATTTTACCATTTAGTTATTTTATTCATTTCATTAACAGCAGGGATGCAATCTTTATTGGCTTCAGTGGCGAAGGAATACAAACTGCATATGCAGTATAGAATTAGCTTTATCTTGCTTTTCATAATCCACACATGCTTTTCGCTTATCCAAATTTACTGCAATATTGAGTTCGTAGTAGCTTCAGAACCAGGTGAAGAGGTTCTCGCTGGGCTCTACCTACACAAACTCCTACAGCTATTTGTGTTTGATTGCTTACTGTAATTAACAAATTGCTTCAATATTTAACTTCTGTTACTTCTTGAATTAAACTTTTATTTTCTTGCAATACCATGTGATATATCTTTATGAACTCATTAATTTCTTCTGATCATTTGCCACTATTTTTCAGGTGGACGACAACAATTGGCAGTACCCATATTGGTTGTGGTGTCGATGATGAGCTTCTTGCCAACCAGAATGGAATTGCTCTCTTGCTCCCAGCTTATGTGAGTGCACAAATATGTTCTTTCTGTAGATTACAGTCTTACTGTGTACGATCAGCTGGTGCTCATTTTTATAAATAATTTATCATGACCATATTTCTGGTTGGCCTGCAGCAGGAGTAGATGGCACCAGAAGTAATGCGTAGACGCGTAGTTAACCAGCTAAAGAGATGTGTGTTCCCTAGTTTTCTCAACTCATCTTACTGTCATACTCCTTCCATGTTCATGTGCTGATCGAAAACTGAATCCTGACATCAGGTGTGACCTCTACAGTTTTGGAGTAATCCTATGGGTTAGCTACATTGCGTGTACCCTTGTGCGGGCTTAATCCAATGCAAGTTGTGGGGAGTTGGGTTCCAGAAAGCATAGCATGTTAGTTCCAAGTGATGAAAATGTGGTGCAGCACGAAGTGCCCCGTGCCATGGTAAATAATTGTTCAGTTCTGGATTTGGGATGGTGGGGGCGATTCTGAGAATCAGAATTCGCAATAAAGATAGGATCTTGATTTTTGTTTGTTCAAACAGAAAATGGAAGGAAAAAAGGGAACTAAAAGTTGCAGGCTGCATGTACTACATCATGTAACTTGGAATCTCTATGAATTATAGTAACTAGAAGTGTATGTTTTAAAATATCCCCCGTTCTCCGTTTAAGCTCCTTAGATTTGACAGTTTTGTGGTACAGTTACATTTGTCGTAAATTAGTATTAGGTAAGAGCATCTAAATCTATTCGATATGCTCAAAGATCTATCAGTTTTAAATGTGAAGGCGACCTCTCTGAACCTCTTAAATGATGATCCTGTAATGCTAGGGTATGCCCCATAGACCATTCGGAAATGAGAGGAATCCCATCGACTGAGAAAGAAATCGGTGGTCTATTGATTCGAGAGCTAGCCGAATAACTTAACTATCAGTGACATATGCGAACGACCGGTTCGTCAGTAATGAAAAAGGTATAAAAAAAGATCCATCTGCGAGTGGTTCGGCTTTTTAGCAAATTGGTGTTGTAACTCAGGAGGGTATGCACTAAATTCTATGGTCAATTACTTTCTGGAAATACTTTCTGATTTGTTTAATGATGGAATCACTTGCTGAGACTTTGGTTTTCTGCATGCCATATACAATAAAATATTGCTACTAATTTACGATTCCCTTGTTCTTATATGTAATATTTCTATAATATTTCCTTTCATCTGCCACCCTAAAACATTCTCTAATATGTCCTGGTATTATTTCTAATATTTGTCTCACTTCTCACGCGTGTCCTATTGATACAGAATCAATGTTGTCAATTGTTTTGATCTTGGAGAAGTATTCTTGGACTCAGCAGTTGCCAGAGATTAGTAGCACTGTTCTTATTCCCGAAGCAACAAAGCTTTGGTGGATGTCATAATGGGCTGCACATGTTGATCCTACTGTATGCAATGGTTGACTTCCTCTTGGGCGTATTTGATCTCTTGCCTGTCGCACCCGGCGATTGACTTCTCAAGCACAAATGGTTGGTATTTGTTGTATGATAATTGATATGTTAATTAAGCATCCATTATTTTGCTGTTGTAAAGCAAGTTTTTCTTCATCCGGATTATAGATTCTAGATTGTTTCAGTCTTTTATGACCTTCCTACCTCTTGATCGTTGTAAAGGTCAATTTTTTTTATAGTCCATCCTTCCAATAATCTGTTCTAAAACAGGAGAAATATTGTATAGGGCTAGCTGCAGGCGCATCTTTTCTGAGTTTGTGTTTTGACTGTGAAATTGTAGGTATGCGCAACAGCTGATTGTAAATGCATGAGGGGGAAGACTGGTCATGGAGATCCCTCTGCCATAACCTCTCTGTATGTCCCTTGCCCCTTGCGACCTTCCTATATTTTGCTTGATGTATATCTTATTGTAGCACCCTTGCTTAAAAAGCATAGGTACTTTGCGAAATATGCCAGTCTCTGGATCAATAAGACTTGCACTCACCAACAGATTGTAATATCATGCATCAATGTCAGAAATTATTACAACGCAAGTACGAATGATCCATAAAATGCTTTATTACAACTGCGCATAGCCAAAGGCTAGCTTGAAACAATAAATTGTTCAACACTTATTCAGAGTTCTCACGCAAAATAAATATAACACGGAGCTCCATCATCTCCATGCGCCACTGGCAAACATGTTGGTTGTAAGCTCGAAGACTGACGACGTCACTCCTGATCGGACGAACCTGCAACATGTAAGTTGCAGCCCAGATTGTTTGGGTCAGATGCCGTTCGACTGGCTGGCAAGTGAATACTGGTGGAATATAAAATGGCAAGACTAGTTCTACATGCTTATATGGCTGGTGGAGTTCAAGGCTATTGCATAAAGCCAATTTTGTCCTACTTTTTATAAAGCATTTTAAATTCTCAGCAACAATATGAGACACAACCCTGGACGCATCCAGTGTCTCATTTAACCCGAGTTCACCCATCAAATTTTATTATGAAATTGGAATGATGAGATTTTTCCATACACTACAATGTTCGAAGACACGCATTGTCCATAACCGGGGACACGGCTAAGATCTTAGTTTGACACACTCTGCAGAGCTGGTGCACTTTCACCACTAGACTCGACTAACCCTAGTGCTCCTACTCACATCATTTAGTAAGCAGGAAAGGAGGAAGTCAAGACGAGACTTTTCGGAAGAAATCCCCTTCTCCATACTGGCTTGACCCGTTCCCACCTACATTCCCCTACATCTGCTTGTCAAGCACGGATTGGGTTCATTCAACTTACTAACTCAAGACAGAGCCCATATGACTAGTGGTTGCACGCTTCGGCAACAAACATGAAGTGACTTAAAATCTCGATACCCTGGGTGGCAATCCACAAGTGAGCGTAAACAAGACAGCCATAGACATGACCCATGAATAGCCACTCCACTCACATCATCCTCTATCAAACCAATCCACCCAGGCAGTAAATTAATTTAGTGGAGTTTTTAAAATAACACATCTACAATAAAACAATCATTTTTGCAGCATGTACTTCCACTAAATTATAATAGGTCACTACCAAGGTGGTCATATGGCTATCCTACAAGGTTTGCATAGCATAATATAATATAGTAGTACCTATCATGCATACTACTAAAATATCTACAAATGCAATAAAACAAAATAGTAGGTCATTTATGCGTGTGCAAGTTATTCACTTGCCTTCGTAGTAGTTCGGGTTGCTGCAGCACTCACAGCACGATCGGCACTCTTCACAATCTAAACAAACAACAAACACAAATTCAATACAATTCACAAATAGCATTACAAAAATAATGTATGTATGACAAAATGCAGAGGTGACACAATTTCAAGTCAAGCAATAAATATTATTTTAGTTCTCTGGAATAAACTATATGCATGATGCTCATGTCAATTTTTAATATGTTTCATAAAATAAAACAATTTTGATTAGCTAAATACTAGTTTTTAGACATCTGTAATGAACGCTATTAAACATGATGCAAACATGCAAACTTTAGTACCCACGGTCTTCTACACATTTTTCTGAACATTTTGATATAAAGAACACAATTTTTGGACAAGTAAAACTTAAGATATGGATTTTACAAGTTTAAGCTATTTTCTGGAATTTTAACAAAATCGTGGTCAACATGTTGACCGGGTTGACTGGGCTGGCGACGTGGCGCTGACCGTGCAGCTGACTCAGCTGCCACACGGCGGAGTCTGATTCGCCCATACCCCTTCAATTAGTGGTTCTAATCTGAGCCATTGATCGATGATCCAACGGACGAAAACAACTTCAGCCATGGCAGCCCATGGTGCTCCGGAGAAGATGACGATGACGTGCAGCGACTTGGTTGCAGTTGTAGACAGCGTGCTGCTGCTCCTCCAGGCGTGGAAACGGAAGAAATCGGCGGAGGTTATCACGGCGAACTCAACGGCGTACTCGGCGACGTCTCCGGCTGATGCAAACGACTGCAGCCGCTGTTCTCCGAGCTCCTGTACCGGCGGCGCTCCGGCGACAAGTACGAGCTCCCTGCTGCACCGTTTCCAAAAATAAAAATTTCAGGAGATGCGGAACGACGAGGGTTAAAGGATTGGTAAGTCTAGAGATGCTAGAGTCGTGCGAGTCGACGACCAAAATCCTCGAACCTCGTCAATGGCGGCGGCGCGGTAAATCGATCTCGACCCAAAATTCGGGCAGCCTGGCGGCCGGTTTTTTGGGGAAAGTCGGGGGAAAAGATAGCTAGGGTTTGGGGGTTTATATAGCACGAAGTTTCGTGACAAACGGATAAGAGAATCTGAAGAAATCGAGGATTGCGCGGAGCTGGTTGAGTTAGGAACGAACTCGTCTTCGTTCTGGAGATGTTCTGCACGTACGTGACCAAGATGTTGGGCTGATTCACCTTAATGGGCCGAAGCTAGCTGGCTGGCTGGTCCGTTTTTTTTTTTTTGTTAAACCTTTTCCTATTTGTTTTCCCTAATAGAAGTAGCTATACAACTCTAGAATGAGTACAATAAAATACAGGAAAATTCCTGTGAGTTGTAGTTCATAAAATAAAGTTACTTAGCATAGTTTGTTTGTGAAACATAATATAATATAGTTTTGTATTTATATTGTACATATACATTGTTTATTCAATTTAAAACCAATGCACTTGAATGAAATGCAACAAACAAATGCAGATGATGCATGCAATGCATGATTTTCAAAATTTATTTTTATCCAAAAAAAAGTTTTAAAAATCTTAGTGATTTTTGAACATTCCAAAATCTTGGGATGTTACACTTATATGTATACATCTTATTGTTTTTCAAAGTGGCTGGTCATCTTAGTCTTGGCGGTTTGGAGTTGAAGGAGAAGGAGAAGGTTTGGTTTTCTTTTCTTTGGTTTTAATTTCATAAAACTTTGATTCAGAAATATATATTCTTATTTCCAGGCAATATCTTTGTTTAAACTCTAAATAAGATCTGTTGTGTTAGGTAGTTGAGGCTGCAGAGCGGCTCCACGTAAAGGAGCATGTGGTTTTGGATGGTTCTGGCAATCCTGTAAAATTAGCTGTTACAGTTGAATGCAAGGGAATTGTCAGGTAACTACCATTTTGAGGTTAAACATTGATTTGTGCACATTTTAATTGTATCATCGTGCTTAAATATTTGTTGGCACTGTCAAGGATTCATTACAACTCCATTTTGAGTTGCTTGATATGTCTCTGCAGAATAATATTTTTCAAAATTAGTTAACATTGTATCATTGCTTTATATATGTGTCAAGAATTTTGTTACCTTTTAGCTTGAAAAGCTGGACACAAAGATTCCTAATTTGTTGCAAATAACCAAAATGAAACTGTCAATTTATGGTCAGACTAAATTTTCTTTGCTGTTCTGTATCATTGGGCTCAGGTTTTGGAAGAATTGGACTAAGATCGAGGTGGTTCTAGCAACAACTCGATGGTGACCAAGCAAAGTTTGGTAGGTAGCAAATTTTGAAGTTTCAAAGTTCCATGTACAGCTTCGGTTTGTTATCATAGACACTGCAAATCATATTTGTAGACAACATGGGCCTGCATTAATGAGGGTATGCGGTTTGGGTGGTGGTGGGTGGTGTCTGGACAAGTCGTACAAATCTCTATGTTTGCTTGGTTTATATTGTAGGAAGTGGAAAATCAATTTCTTGAGTAAGGTTGTCTTTTTTATTTGTATGAGTGATTCTAGGACAGATATATTTGTTTATCAAATACTGTTTCTCTTCTTTGTTTTGTACAAACCTGAAGCTAATGTTAGTTTCAGTTCATACTGGTTCCTGAGATCAATTTCTAGCTCAGGACTGAATATATGTTTGTGAGATCATTTCTTAGAGTTTAATCAATTTTGTCGGATGCAAGCTGAAAGCTCTTGTTTCTCTACAAATTGAAAGCTACAAAATTGACCAGTCATATTATCAAGTACACAATTTAGTTTATTCTGACAATGTCCAGTTAAACCTTGTGTCTATAGATTTATATGGCATATGGAAATAGAAGCATCCCTTATCACCTCTTATGTGTACAGGAAAATGCCATCTTTCACAAAATGAAACTACGTCTGTAGAGCTGCCGAGGGAGGCCCTGTCGTGGACTGGCCAAGACTGTCGAGCATCGTGTTGAAGTTTCTTCAGAGGTATATTCCTTCTTTCACTCCTGTGATCTATATGTGTGACTTTTTACAAGTGGTTGTTGTCGCATTCACATGGTGTCCGCATGATCTAGAGGTTGAGATATACTTTGTCAACCAATATATTTTTATAAACTTTACCTTCTCATTATGATGTTCACTTCTATGTGCAGAAATATATTGTATCATGCTTTCTTATAGATTTTACTTCTATGTGCAGAAGTAGATTGTTATTATGCTCTTGTTCTATGTTGGTTAGACACCCTTTTTTCATATGACATTAATCATGGTGCTCTCTTTTCTTTTGGTAGCTCACATATGTTCGCCGTCGTCAGCCCCTGTCTCGAGATCCAGATGTCGTCCTGCTGGTTGTGGTCATCCTCCAGCTCCAGAGCTATGCAAGTATTGTCCCTGTGTTTTAACAAGGCACCCATTCACAGCTGTGATATGTTGTCATTTCCTTTCCTTTACTGAAGTTTTCTCACTAAACATTGATGCACTTTTGGATAGTACATATGAATGGCCAGGTAGTTGCGCTGTCAGTCAGTGTCCTTCCTGATGCGCAAGGGCAGAGCACATCCGTTTTATTATTTTGGTCATGTGATTTTGAAGTTGTAAAATCTTTAGTTCATAGTGATTTTCCACTTCAGCCTATGTGACCTCATATAGTTTTTCCTTTTACACGCACAGTTATTTCAGTGAAGTGCATCATAATATCATATACTTCAACACTTGCTTGCTTCATTTACGTGATTTGTACTTAAACTGAAACTCTAGGTGTGTGGTACATAATATTTACCAACAAAATCAGTTTGGGTGCCCAATACAAAAATCAAATTGTTTCTGTTTTTTTATTCTTAGTATTTCTGTTTGGAGCACATTTCCAAGTCTCTTTCTTATACGTTATATTTTTTTTCTCGAATCAGTAATACCCGCTCATCAGGCTGAGTCTAAAGAAATGAAGAGGAGCAACAGATGAGAGTGCTGTTGGCTCTTCAGTCATGAGCGTCAGGATTCCTAGTAAAGGTATTCATCTATTTCCAGCTCTCTATTACATTTCAGTGCTCATATCATAAATGCAGAAAACTAAAATTACGTTGGTATGAGTTAGTTAGATTGTCCTAGCCTGGCGTGCGACCGGTGCTCTAATACTTTATCTTCACGTTAAAAAAATCTAGCTCAATAGCTGAATATACTTTTAAGTTTAGAAGATGCATGAAAGGTGAAGGTCTGTATCTAGGTTGTTATCCATGATCTAGCACTTTATTTCGTTTAATTTCTTAGTAAATGTTTCCAATGTTGCGTTATTGCAAAGCGCAAAGCAATGCAGGATAAATAAATTAGTAGATAAAGCTCATCTCTATCTCTTTCATCAGTCATGTGTAGTTTGAACAACTCTTTGTTTTCATTTATTGTGTAATGTTTAGTGGTTAATGATAATGGGTATGCATCTTAATTATTTTAAGCATTCGTTACAGAAACCGTTATTTCCTTTGTTATTAATGAAAAGGTATCATGGAGTTTTATGGATTTTTCTCGTCAAGAGTGTAACCATCAGACCATTGGATTCATGGTTGTAGATCTGATGATCATTTAAGTTGCTGTTGACAAGAAATGAAGTTTGGGCCATTTCTATGGCAAAACAAACACCCAGCTGCAGACCCTCTGTCCCTGCTCCTGAGGCTTGACAAGGTATTCGTTACAAAAGCTGTATGCTATCTTCCTTATACTGTTACATGCTGCTTCTATAACACAGGTGAAAAACTTGAAGGGCAGGTAGCTACGGCCTACGATTGATGGCACTGAAGCTAGAGAAGCTCTGTTTCGAACCGTCACATCCTTGATCAATTAGTGTTTCATAGAACCAGCTTCAGCTTTTTCATGTTGGTATTCGAACTTAAAGAGTGCCAACACGTTGTATTGCTTATGTTATTTCTCCCCATTTTTTGTGGGTTGTTTAGCCTGTTTCTGTTGCCAAGCTAGACGGGTTATATATGATAATAGGATTCGTCCTATTGTATTACAACTAACCAGCATGATATTCAGGCCGTGTTTATGTCTTTTATCATTTGAATGACACTATTTAATTCCATCTCTTTCTTGCTTCCATAAGTTGCCATTCGTGAGTCTGGTCCATTTACTAATTAGATAGACACTGCCAGCACTATAGCTTTCAAACAGAATCAGCATAAACAGACATATATACATGGAACATAAACTTTACAGCAGCTTATACACCTGGATATGACTTACACGCTCACTACATAAAGAATATGTCTCAGCTAAGGATCCCGAATCCCCAGCTATGAGAGGGAGAAGGAAGTATTGTGAAGTTAGGCATGGAGAGAGAAGGAATATCAAGCTCGAGATAACGAAGTCTAGGGAAAATGCAAGCATAGTACGTAGCCCATTAAGGTTGAACTTCAGATGGGCGTAACGGGAACATGATAATCAAAATAGGATGTTAAGGCCACCCAAACATATATAAATGGACTGATTAAGAATATTTTGGTTTCTATACTACGAAAATAGGTACTTATCATCGTCATTGTACCCGTTAAACATTCTTTCCGTCTATAAACTGAAACAAATATAATAGATGCTTATTATAGATTTGCAAATAAATTATGTTTATCCAAGCAACAAAACATCAATTATCATAAACAAGGTATTGCATGTTCCTTTGAATATTTGCAAAACGTCCGTGCTCCTCTTTCTTGGAACAAGTCATCTATTACCGAATAATTTATTTATGTTTGTGTAGATTCACCAATTTAAATCCATTTTTATCTATTGATGTTTGATACATACAACTTAGACATTTTCATATTATATCCATATAAAACCGATCTAAATGAGCGCATAAAAAATGAATTACTTCACACTAAAGTATATGACGGAAAAAATTTGGTGGTTCCATCTGTTTTTAAGATACAATGTGCCATATCGAACTGAAAATGACCGCCAATTATCTTCCCGAAACCGGCTTAATTTCAATCAAATGATGGGTAGCGAAACAAATAGAGTCTATGTAAAAATATGGTCTTACTTATAATTTATTATTTTAAACACTTATGTATCTTTGAAATAACCAGCAAAATTAAGGTGCTTTGTATAATTATCATTTATGGTTGCTTAGATGTGGTTAGTAGTTTGAATGGAGGGCTGCTTAATAATTTGAATGCAAATCTAAGCTGGTTTGATGCAAAAACTAAACTGCTTGTTGACTAATGCAGGTATTTTGATTGGGAAGGGAGGGAGGAACTAGCATGTTTACAAGGTACAATTATTGATGTCACGTTATGTGCTGTAAAGATTCTTAAATCCTCAGTTTAGCACAACAAAGAGTTTGTCAGTCAATTATCTTTGCAGAATGTGTGTCGAGATACGCTTTTCTGAAAAAATTATGTGTGAATCACAATTGCTGAATCAAACAGAGTCAATCTTATCTTGCCATCGGCCTTATCAGATGTTCCTCTGTCTTCTTCTTCTGGTTACTGATTTGCTCTTCGCATTGTAGGTGTGAAATCCGTGCCTTCTGTTGAGTGTTTGCTTCTGAGATGATTGGCCCATCCACGCACATGGAGAAATTTGCGCAAGCTCGATTTTATTATCGTCCGTCGTGAGGTACTTCCCGTGTCATGGATTTTCCTACTACATGTTTCTTTTGTTCTCTTATCTCTATACAAATATGAGATGGTTCCCCAGCCAGGGATTCTCCTACTGTATGTTTATTTAGTCCATGTAGTATTACACAACAGTACATATAGATTAAGATAACTTCGGGTTAGTAGAGAAATTTGCGCAAGCTCGATTTTATTATCGTCTGTCGTGAGGTACTTCCCGTGTCACGGATTTTCCTACTACATGTTTATTTTGTTCTCTTATTTCTATACAAATATGAGATGGTTCCCCAGCCAGGGATTCTCCTACTGTATGTTTATTTAGTCCAGGTAGTAGTTCACAACAGTACATATAGATTAAGATAACTTCAGATTAGTATATTCTATTTTTCCCTCATGTATTCTTACGGGCATCCCCTCTGTTATACATAATAATGCATCCATTTCCCCTTGATTTCAATGTCCTTTGCCCTCCCAAGCGTGTGCACTTCCTGTTTCGACAAATAGGTTCATGTCAAAACTTATATATCCTCTAATTTGATGTTGTTGTTATTGTGGTGCTTTACATAACTGATTTGTGGCGGTCAATATATATGTAATATGTGAATAAGCTGGAGACATCGATTTCTGATTAAATTTGGATTAATTTAATTTGGATGTAAGCATTCCAATAGATACTGTTTCTTTTAATATGTCTCCTTTGTCCTTTTTTTCAGTTCAATTGTAAAGCCATACTGCCTTGCAATTCTAAATTAAGCATAGACAACCAATATTCTTTTCTTCTGATCGGGTAGATAATTATTATTGAGTAAATCTAGCATGTACAACAGTACAAACATAGGATTTTGACATATTATCATTCAAATGGGTCATAACTGAAACTGATGAGGTAATATGCTGTTCCTGATTAATGGGTCATTCAAATGGTATAGATAAACAAAGCCTGAGTAGTGGCTTTTTACTTTTAGATGTTTCAATTGTCTGAACTGTGGTGTCTAAACTTACATATATATTTTCTCAGGTTGTCGGCGCATCTTCCAAGAAAGCCAAGCCTTAGTCTATATGGCTCCAGGTTCACATTAGGTATAAATGATGCGTTTAGAATACATAAATCTCTTTGCTTTCTGAACATTAGGCTGCTATTTACAACCATCTGATCAGCTGTTTTGCATTAGATGTTAACAATGTTATATTTTTCAAGCTTGTTTGCTTTTTTTGGTAATTTGTTTTATTAATGAATCTGACTGGTTACAATGTGATGCAGGATTATTTTATTCTGCCTGGAATCTAATCCATCAGGGACACTTTCCTGATGGCAATTATCGGCTCATTCTTGGACTTTCATGCTACGTGAAGTAGGTGGCGTGTGCCTATTTCTACTCAGGCCAATGAACCCAATCTTATTGTCCGACCCTTCTAATGTAACTATGTTATTAAATTTGAAAAGTTGTAGCCTGACTTCCCTCAACTATGTTCTGTAATAGACTAAGATAGTATTTATTGCTGCATGAACCATTACCAAGTAATTTGTTTTTGATACCTCTGTAGATGGTAAATGATTAGCTTGCTCATTCTTATTTCTCAGAATTTCTTTAAGTTATTTTTCTTTCAATGTTTTGTTTTTCTCATTGATTTAGTTAATTATCTCATTCCTTCAGTCATTATCTCTATTATTCTCTCATTAATTCGGCCCTTTATGTCATCGATTCAGTGTCTATTATTCATTGATTCAGTCTTCAATGCCTCACTGATTCTCTTATCTTGGTTATTTCTTCGAGGTTTCTATATGGTGTAAGCTAAATGAATGCAAATAAAATTAATTACTTTTCACCAACAAATAAAGTGTGTGGCAACAATGTAGTAGTTGCATCGGACAGTTGCGCAGTCGCGCAACGGGTCATCTAGTACAAAAAAAATCAGGGTATCCCGTGCATTTGCACGGCAATAAGCTTTGTTTTCATGAATCATAATGAATTAACAAAATAAGCACTTTTGTACCCAATTTTTCTCTTCCACTAATTTTTCTAATTGCTTATCTTCTCTATATTAAATAAGAAAAAAGATTGAAATATATCTAAGCCATTATATCTTGTATACATATTTCATTGTAAAGAACACCTTCTCTACGAGCAAACCAACGTGTGGTTGGATAATTAGTAGGGTGGTTGTACCCTCAGCCCATCAGAGTTCAAACCCCAGTTTTGACATCTGTGTGTTGCATTTAGACGGAATGTGGGAGGCGACGTTCCTGTCGACAGGGAGACGCTCGTGCTGACTTCGTCAATCTCAAGACTCGATCCGCCAGCTCAGTATTTCGGAGGTGCTCACAGGGATAGGGTGTGCGTGTGTGCATTCTTCGGGGTGAGTGTACGCGCGTGTATGTGAGCGTCTGCGTTTGTACTGTCTTTCTAAAAACACCATCTCTACGAACCTAAATAATTCAATGCTAGATCATCGTGTTTTCATGGTATATGCATGTCAGCTTGACCTTCCATCTAAGCCATTATTCTAACGGTATATGTCAAAATATATTGTCTCCTCTTTGTATCGTTTTTCTTTTCATCTAAAAGAAAGTTTTTTACTACGTTGATATCATCACTAATCAGTTAGGTCCGGCCGGACGGTGATTTATAAGAAAAAACAAAACAGGAAATAGGCAATACGAACTGCTGTACGTATAGTACCTCCGTCCCTGCTTGGACAAACACGACGGCTCCGCCATCAGATGGCCTCCATCGCCTGGCCATGCATGCTCCACATGAATAAAGGAAAAGGAAGCTTTATGGCCTCGAGCAACTCGGCTGCACCGCTTGTGGAGTTGTGGTTCCACTGTCGTCCCCGGCTTCCCCGCCGAGTGTCAGCTTGCCGCCGGCAAGGAGGCGTATTCAGCATGCGACGATGGGCTCGCTGCCTCCACAATCAGCTCGCCTCTGTCGCCTCGCCATGCTCCACACGAAGCCAGGGTACGAAGCCGCCATGGCATACGAACAAGCTGCCATCCCCTTGCGGTTCCACGGCGTCCTCGATTGCTCCAGCTTGCCGCCGTCAGATAGGCTGTACAGGCGACGGTGGCATGCTTGTGCTTGAAGGAATTATTTCTAGGTATCCCGGCGCAACTACGGCAGAGGCAAGGACGTGCAGCGCTTGGTGGCTGGGCTGCCGTAAAGAGAAATTGATAGGCGCCGGCGAGGAAGATGAATGGGAAAAGATGGCCAAAAGAGGGGGTCGCGAGTATTACGGAGGGATCACGGCATCCATCCGGTTGTATTTCATTTGTTGTCAAACGTTGGCGAAGGAAACGAAACGGTGGAAATTTGGTTGTATTATGTGATTTGGTGGGAGGGCAAAATGGTCCAAAACAGATAATGTTGAGTTGTCAAACATTGGGCATGATCTGGACCGTTTGATCGGATATTAAACGGTTCAGATTTAAAGTATCTCAACAAAAAAAGCAGGCTAAACTTCCTTTTAATCTCCAGCGCTTTGCTGTAGATCTTGTTCTCCTTTAGTTTTTATTTAGCTTTTCTTCCTTTTTTAGTTACCTTGTACTCTGTACACTCTTCTAATTGAAATGAAAAGCAGGCTAGACTGCCTTTTCCGTAAAAAAAAAATAGTATCTCAACAAGTTAAGTTTGCTCTTTTATTAGTAGTATAGATAAGGTACGCAATTTGCGTACTCTCTAAAAAAAAGTTTTCTATGTTTTTCTCAATTATTTATTTTTTTGCTGAATTTTCCGAAAAATAAGGGTAAACCGGCCGAAATGGACCAAACATTTACGCAGGGCTTTTGGGCCCGTGCATGGCCGTGTCAGGCAGGAAGTTAGCCGTGCCGTGCTTTTTTCCAAATCTATGCACGTAAGCCGTAAGCCGGCCTTGCACGACACGAACAGTGATTGGGCTTCTGTGGGCCGTTCCGTGCCGAGCCGGCCCGATGGCCACCATTCGTTAGCATCGGAGTCCGGAGAGGAGATTGTGCGGAGCGGAGAGCTCGCCTTGTCAGTTTCCCTGATCCAAAACAAACAAACATCGGTGAGCTCCCATCCCATTTGCTCGTGCCGAGGAGCGGAGAGGAGCCACAGAGCGGAGACCGGCCGCCGCGCTGCGCGATGGGCGGCCACCTCTACGCGCTCGACTTTGACGGCGTCCTCTGCGACAGCTGTGGCGAGAGCTCTCTCTCCGCCGTTAAGGTCTCCTCCACTCTCCTTCTTGGTTTGCTTCTTGTTCTTCTGGGTATCTCTGAACGAATTGGATCCGTGCAATCCAAGTTTCGAGCGAGCTAACCAGCGGATCACAGATCTCTTCTAGTGTCTGATAATGAGAAAGTTAGGACACAAAATCACTGAGCCCTGATCGCTTTCGACAACACGATTTAGTTAGTTTTACAAATGAATTACATGACCATTCAGTCTGCCGCGCACCGTATCGTGTGCTGCTGTAGCCAGGACGCCGTAGCCCAGCGCTTACAAACTGTGCCTGCGTTCTGCAAATAGCGCCCCATGGGTACACGACTACACGCCAATACGCCATGGTCATCTCTGGCAACACAGAGGCAGAAATCGGGCATAGATTTTTCTTAAAGCTGTGTGGATTGTTTAATTGGTAGAAGAAGTATCTATCAAGATGTAAAGTTGTCAACTCCATATTCAGTTTATGAAAGAAAACAAATCCAGCTGTGGATAGTACTAATTTCAAATTCAGCTGTGCATAGTACATTTGGTTACTATTCATGACTGAATTCGGTTCATTCTGTTCAGTTATCAATGTGTGGATGCAATTTGCAGTTGAACTTTGTAGCATTCTACATGGTACTTGTGCCAAACCACACACTTTCTAGTGAAAATTTCCGGCCATGCATTGAGGGCACGTTAGCAGCCGAAGCCATGGTACCCGGTAGCGCCCCAAAAGCTTGTAGCACAAGAACTTATCTCTTACTAGTTTTGTCTCTTTGGGCATGAAGTTCGTTAAGGCTGACACTTGCATCATTGGTACTGTGCACAATAGCTAGTTGGTCGACTTGTCCTAATCTCATTTGTGTCTTTTTAATGTTTGTTTGCACTAATATCTAACTTTGTGTTTGATCTTTTGCTTTTGTTTGTCAGGCTGCAAAGGTCCGATGGCCTTGGGTGTTTGAGCATGTCGACGCCACCATGGAAGGGTGGATCGTGGAACAAATGCACACTGTAAGCCCATGTGGTTCCCACACACCCTAAACCATCTTTGCAGTTTGCATCTGAATAGGTGTATCGGGTGTGCGATAGTTTTTTAATATGGCTGGAGCATCTAAGACCATGTTTAAGGCAGAGCTATCCATGTCCGCTAAGCAAAACAATCATGACATTTCGGATAGTATGGCAGCATCGCCTTTTAGTAAGGAATCTGAGACCTCGGCTGATTGATGGGCTTATGATGCACATATCTTTAAGCCTGCAATAAATACCATGAAACCGTCTAACCTTTTCTTTGTCTTGCCCCAGTGGTCCTTGCAGTTTGAGCTTATTTTTGTTTGTCCAGGTGGTACCATTTTGGTGCAGTCTTTGGTGGCCTTCCAATAATCTTTCTCCTTTCTTTTTTGTTACCATATATGCCAACTGAATCGAGTAAAACACCTACTTGCATCCTAGAAGCAACTATATTTTTTTACGTCATGAAACAATCAAATAAGAACAGAGAATTTTAAAGACTGCAAACCAGTCTGATGCTGTGTTGTTCAGTACAAGCGAGGCGCTAGCCTTGGATTTCCGCTGTCCTTAACTTCTTATTTTTCATCATTGTCATCTCCTTGCCCCTTGCTAGAGGTGCGTGCAATGCCAGATGAAGAGCTTGCAGTGTGTCTCTATTTTTCATGTTTCTTGGAACATATCCAAATTTGATGGGCTCTCATAGTACCTTTCAGTCGAGAATTGCTGGCTGCAGCCTTGCTTCTCTATCTATTTATATAATCACGTTGGTGCCACCCGCTTTTGCATACTTCAGTGTTTGTTTGGCCCGGTTTTTCCCTATTTAGTATTTGACAGGCCTGGCGCAGTGGTGAAGTACTCCCCACTTGTGCCAAGGAGTCCTGGGTTCGACTCAGCCTCTCTGCATTGCACTTTGCAGGGGTAAGGCTTGACTCGTATAATCCTTCCCCAGACCCCACCTGGTGTGGGAGCTTCTAGCACTGGGTCTGTCCTTTTAGTATTTGGTTGATGTGCTACTTTTGAGGATATTTTCAACAGCAGATTATAAAATAAGCACATCACAGCACAGTTCAGCGAACGGAAACTGAGTGTTAATAGCAGAGAAATTAACTTTCAGTTTCTAACCAAGCAAACTTAATGCAAAACACTTTCATATACCAACTTTCCCCTAAGCTAGTTAGCTGTGCACCTTCTAGCACGAATTCTCCTTCTAGCTGTTGCTTTTAAACCTCTAACTATGGATTTCTGTGTTCACACATTCATATCAATTATGTGCTAATTACGTGGTGTTTAGCAAGAATAACCAACTTTCCCCTAAGGTAGTTAGCTGACTATTCGTGAGCAATTGTAAAATTGCTAGACGTGGTGTTTTTTCAAAATATTGGTGCAGTGAAATATATATGTTCATTACATGCAACATAATTTCATAAGGACCATAAGATCCGTCTTCATAAGTTGTTGACCACACATCAATACTACTTTACAATATTTTCCACTGTTGCAGCTTCGTCCAGTGGTGGAAACAGGATATGAGAATCTCTTGCTTGTTAGGTTGCTTGTTGAGATCCAGGTACCCTCTGCTCGACATTCATCGGTAAGTTTTTCTAAATACTCCAGTCCATTTGTAGAGGTTTGAGAACATGTCGCTAGTCAGCTATTGATTGAGTCTGTGCAATTTTCTTGGTAGTACATATGGTTCTAGCTTGATCATGTTTATATCTAGGTTATATGTGCAAGGTTTCGGATGGGCTTAGCGTCCAAGAAATATTGGAGGACTGGTTAAAACTGAAGCCGACCATCATATCTGAATGGAATGAAGATAGGGACTCTCTAGTTGATCTGTTTGGTCGTATAAGGGATGACTGGATTGAAAATGATTTGCCAGGCTGGATAGGCGCTAACAGGTGACTTGTGTACGAAATTATTGGTGTTTTTTTTCCCAATACAGTTGCAGAGAAACTAATACTCCCTCCGTACCAAAATAACTGTCTCAAATTTGTCAAAAAGTAGATGTATCTAGACATGAAACACGTATAGGTCCATCCACTTTTTGACCAATTTGAGACAATTATTTTGGACCAGAGGGAGTATATATCTAACCTAACACTCTCTGACTTGAAGTGTTGGAACTTGGAAGGCACACTTGACTTGGAGAACCAGTTATATCTAGACCTATAAGAGTGACCTATAAGAGTCTGTCGTAAGTTGAGAGGAACATGTGGAACTTTGACACACTTCCAGGATCTAACCACATTGTTGTAGTATGCACCGTCATCTTAGTTTTCACATGATGAGCATACGAAGATGGCTTAGGAAAGCTCGTGGAATCTGAATAAAATATGCTGTATTATTTAGTGAAGAATAAGCTGAAATGTTGCAATAATCGCGGCAACCGAATCCATCGCCTCTACCAGCGAGAGGTCAGCGAGCACTGCAGGCAAAACTAGAAAAGGAAGGAATATAAAAAAATAAATCAGTGAACGACCTACGTACGCCGCGGAAATTATTGAGCTACCAAACGTACTAGTTGAAGGAATTACGATTACCCACCAAAAAGTACAATAATATTAATAATTTATTACATACCAATGTATCGATGATTTGTTTCTGTTAATATGGCAATAAATTGGGAAATAATCAGGAATTTCGACGGGAAATGATTTCGGCGAGACAAACATAACGATATTCTTTTTTGTTTCCAAGTTTGGGCGTGGGAGTTGTTTTACAGATGTTAAATTGACCTTATCATTAGGCTAATCTTGGTCTTTAGGTTTGACAGATTAATAGTAGCTTTGATTAGGGTGTACGAATTATAAAGGCATGTACATGATTTTTATCTTAGCAATTACATGAAGGAAGATTGCTGTCACCCTAATCAAAGCAATGATGAGGTCGATCAAACCTCCAAATCAGCAATCTTCCTTCATGTAATTGCTAAGATAAAAATCAATGTACATGCCTTTATAATTCGTACACCCTAATCAAAGCTACTATTAACCTGTCAAACCTAAACACCAAGATTAGCCTAATGATGAGGTCAATTTAACATCTGTAAAATAACTCTCACGCCCAAACTTGGAAACAAAAAAGAATATCGTTATGTTTGTCTCCTTGAAATCATTTCCCGTCGAAAATTCCTGATTATTTCCCAATTTATTGCCTTATTAACATAAACAAATCATCCATACATTGGTATGTAATAAATTATTGTTATTTCTGTACTTTTTGGTGGGTAATCGCAATTCTTTCAACTGGTACGTTTGGTAGCTCAATAATTTCCACGCGTACGTAGGTCGTGCACTGATTTATTATTTATATTCCTTCCTTTTCTAGTTTTGCCTGCAGTGCTCGCTGGCGGAGGCGATGAATTCGGTTGCCGCGATTAACGCAACAAGTCAAGAGGAAATATGCTGTATTATTTAGTGAAGAATAAAATATGTTGTATTATTTCGCCACCCTCTCCTTTTTGTTTACCAGTTTCATACATATGAATAGTTTCGAAGCTATTCTATCGTTGAAGAGATTATTCATATGTTTACTATTATAACTTGCTAAATGCACCATGGGTTGCTCAGGTCTCCACCAGCATTTTGATGCTTAAACCATGTAGTTTTTTATTGAGACCCGTCTTTATCCCCTTCAACCCTATTGTTTGTTTTTACAAATTTAGTAGATCTTACTCATGTTTTGATTCCAATAATAATAGAAAATGTCCGTTCAGTTTGTTAGGAGTTGCACAGAATTGTTCGCTTTGATTAGAAAAAGGAACATAATATCAGATAGTGGAAAACTAGCACATCAACATGTGCTAGAGAAAAAGTTCATTGGGATTTGTGCAGAATGCTGTTCGGTATGTTGGGAAAATAATAAAAAATCTGAATCTATGAGAACAAGAGAGGATAAGGAGGTCCAGTCGGGCTGTTACCTATTGTGAGAGAGCAAGGTACTGGCCACATCACACTCCACATTTTGAACAAGAATTATGCAAACTGCAGATTTTATCCCGGAACAGCTGATGCATTGAAATTTTCAAGCTCGGAAATTTACATAGTCACTACAAAACAGGTACCTCACTTGTACATCTGCCCACTAACTTTATACACTTATTTTTATCTTCTGTGTCAAGCTTATAATTTTCTTTTCTGAGTACATGTTCATGACTAATCAATATTCTTAATTGTTTCTTATTAATTTGCTTCGGTTAATTTGATATCGGATGTTTGGTGATATATCATAAGTTCTAGTGAAATCATGAGTATGTACATATTTTTTAGCTGGATCAACATATAGGAACGCAAATTCACTGAGAACTCAACCAAGTGAAGTAGTCTCATTTTCTTACTGATGACGTCAGTTGACTGCCCTCCAATTGGAGGAATATGCAATGTCAAACATCATATTGATATGGGAATACTATGTTCTCTCTTCTTATACTAGAATATTTGATTTCATAGTATAGAAATGTACTGGGATGTTGACCTATGTAACAGAGCGATAGGTTTTATGACTATTTAACATGCATATTAATCGGTGCCAGCTTTCCTGCAATGTGGAGATAGCGGTCGACAAACTACAGATGATGCTAGTCAGTAATAAATATTTCAGTCAATAACTTACGAGTGAAATAAGCGAATGTTGGCTCCCGTGTCTACTCATTTCATTTGTATTCCATGGCTGCCTGTTGTGTGCACTCAGCAAATGAAGCTGACACTGCGTAATCAACTTTTGATTGGCTTTTCAGGGCAGATTTGCTGAAGCACTACTGAAAGAATTGGCTGGAATAGAGATTCCGTCTGAAAGGATATATGGTCTTGGCACTGGGTTGGTACAGTACTTTTTTTTCTCCTCTCACCTAATAAGAAGTTTATTTCTGAATCTGTATCTCTTGCTTCAGTCCAAAGGTAAAAGTTCTCCAGCAACTGCAGCAAATGCCGCAGCATCAAGGCTTGACACTTCAGTAAGTCCCTACTGTCACGCCCTTATAAAATTTACCAATCTCTCTTGAAGTAGATCGCTGTCTTCCTCATCAATTAGGTATACTATCTGGAGTTGACAATTTAAAATACTTTCTGTTCCCTGTTTAAATAGAGTTATTTTCAGTCTGTTTGCACTTGAATGGATGAGCTTATGAATCTCAGTTAAATGAAAGAGTTATTTTACATTTACCAGATGACACTCGCTAATTTTATTTCTCGGTCTGTTACAACTTAAAAGTATCTTTTGCAATGTATAGCATGGATAAACATATCTTATTGATTGTTCTAGCTCCAAGTTTCACCGTGCAGGTAATATTATCATCATAAAACTCACACAAAGAATGATAGTTTCCTGAATTGGTCATCCACGCGATCATTCAAGCTAAAGATCAGAGGATCTGTAATAGGACTCATATGCTTGCCAGGAAATCTAAAATTTGGAATCGGCTTTTCTTTCGCGCTAGGCCCGGCCATTTCCCTTATAATATGACATATCTATACTTTAATAACCTAGTGCCTGATTGATTTCAAGCAATATTGACTGTCAGATAGAGCGATGCTGATAGGCTCAAGAATGGTACTCCGTATATACTTATTATAAAGAATATAGAGTGTCTATATGTTCCTGCGCGCACAGCTAGGGCCATCTGCCTCTAACTCTCACCACCAGGAATCATATAGATATATATATAGATACTCTATATGCATACAGAATATCTGAAATTTTCCTGCACGCACGGCTAGGGACCTCTGCCTCTAATTCTCACCAGCAGGAACCAAATCGAGAAATTATTGAAAACTCGACTCACTGAACATTGTGCTGTATTGGGGATACAGCACAATGGACACATGACCTTTTCGAACCTTTGTTTTTAGATTACGTTCAACTGTCAAAGTAAAGTAATAGGACATACATTTGACTTTTATCCCTGATATGTTCCATCTTATCAGTTTTGTTGAGGACCGACTTACAACTTTGAAGAATGTGATCAAAGAGCCGGCACTTGAACAATGGAACCTCTACCTAGGTAAGTCATGTCTCTAGTGTGATGCATAGTTGTTAGACTAGTTCATCTAGCTGAATGTTTCGGACGCCATTTTTTCAGTGAACTGGGGATACAACACACCGAAAGAGAGGGAGGAAGCAAGCAACATATCAAGAGTCAAAGTCATTGATCTCCCTGACTTCAGCAGAAATCTTAAATAGCTGGCAAGGATGCAATTCACCAAACTGAATTTTCTTTTCTGGTGACCCCATTTGACTTGATGTGCTTCGGTTCATTCTCCCTTCTGAAACACTACTTCATTGTATCATTTGCACATGCCTTACATTAAGGATGCGATAATATTTTATGTCACAATTTGATTCCTTTGGATGGAAGGCTGACTTATCTAAGATTTTGTCTAGTCAATCTTTGATCATGTATATTATCTTATTTTCCATGGCGTGGTCCCGAACTGTGAACTTTGGAGGCACCCCGATTAGGAATGCGAGTTCCACTCGGGACACGTTTTTCTTTTTTTTGAAACTTATAACCACCATATATTAGGTCAGCAAGCCGACTCATTAAAAACCTTTCCAATCCGAAATGTATCCTGGAAAGGAAAAGAGTGCGTCTGAAACTTTCCGCCTTTAAGCATCCACAATAGTTACATCGTTTATTACAAAGGGTAAAAGAAAACTGGGGGTTGCCCTCCCAAATGAAATTCTCCTTGGTTTGATACACATGTTTCGCCAACTGGTGTGCAACTTCATTAGCCTCCCTCAAGCAATGCTGAAAAGCAACCTCATCCGTCGTACTAGCATTCATGAAGCTCTATGCTAGGATTGCTGCATGTGGAGTCCAAATCTCAATTTTCATGCTACAAGATTGGATTAACTCTAGAGAAGTAGAGAGTCAGATTTGATTATAGCTGAGGAACAACCTAATCTCTGCAGGAACTGAAGACCCCTCAATAAAGCCAACGCTTCCGCTGCCGCTGCATCTAGTACATTATCAATAAGGCTAGCCATTCCCGCCAAAACTTCATGGTGGTCATTTCTTAGGACGGCTCCCACGGAGCCACTTCCATTGACATAAAATGACGCATCAACTGCATATGCAGGTTTTGACCACACTACCTTCTTTGGATGGACTGTACTTTTTTGCCCCGCTTCTAAATTTGTTGTTAACACATGTATAGCAAAAGCCGTTCTACTCGGAGGCGCCACCGATCCACCGTGTACAACCTCCCTTCGCTGCCACCAGATATACCAACACGCCACAGCTATAGATTCGTGTAAACTTATACTAGTATTCAACACCGGTGACTTACCTTGCTTGCTGCGTAGTATATTTTCTAGAGCAACTGAGCCCGAACGATCAAGTGACAGCATGATCGATATATCCACGTAGTCCCAACTCCTTCCAAACCTTCCTGGCTCGGATGCAAGTAATCCACTCGGGACGCGCTGGTGAGTCGACACGCTCCTTTCTTTTCACCGTGAGGTAGAGGCACTAGCTGGAGCGAGAGTACTCCGAAATTAGTAATCATTTATGTACACGTGTTAACAAATAACAATTACTCCCTTCATTTCACAATATAAGATGTTAGTTGTTATACATGTCCAAGTTTGTACTTAAAAGAATGGATGTGTAAACTAAAATATTTCTAGATACACGTGAATGTGAAAAAAGACTAAAGCATCTTATATTATATTACGGAAGGGAAGGAGTATAACTAAAAACTAGTAATTCGAGAAAATTAGGGAGGGAGGAGGTGGTCGGCCACCTAGCCTTTGGGTAGAAGTCGTATTTTCTCGAAATCTCAGTGTACCAGCATCAATGAGTTGCCGACGTCCTTCTCTTATCTTCCTCCTTCCACCATGGTGTACGCCGCGGGAGAGGGGCATTTCCTGGATTTCTTCAATTAGCTTAGTGGAGCTTCGTCACCTCTCGCATATCGGTTCTTGGTGATGTCGATCCATGTATGATACTAGGGGTTTTAGATCCAATATTTCACGGCGAACCAGAATCGTAGGAAGAGTAATCCAATATTTCCAAATCAAATTAAATGAAGAAAATGTAAGCATAGAGATTTTTGGACAGCTGTCTCAGAAACTCGATACTGGGTTTTCACCTGTATACAGGTTCACCTTCACCAAGTCAAAACATGTGCTAAGATACAAGGCCGGTGAAGTAACCCTTAAGCCTTAATATGGATGACTTTGAAAACACTAAACCCTAATCCTTCCTAGCATGTGTAGTTGGTGTTGGAGATATGCCCTAGAGACAATAATAATTAAGTTTATTATTTATCTCCATGTTTATTATTAATGTTTGTATCTTTATGCTACAACTGTATTGGGTACTTGTATAGCAAATACAAGGTATGCAAGAGGAAAACCTCCGATACACGTGTAGAGATATGAACGGAAAAAGAGTTCCTGGTCTTGTCTCTAAGACTAGCATATCTTGTTGCTCGATGATCGTGTTTTCCTCATCATGGATTTTGTATAAGTCATTCAACTATAGGAGTGGATTATCGGAATGATAATCGCACTGAACCGACCCACCGTATGATCTTGCTATGAGACAAATCGTCAACGATGAAACAACGATTGATCATTTATTTAGTTACCATTAGCTGGATCCCTATGCTATGAGAATATCTTGTGACCGCTTATTCGACATTCGAGATTTGATTTCCATCAAATGTCTTGCAGTAACATGGGACTATGATAGGTGGCTTTTGGGCTTGAACTAGAATAACGTATTGGAACAGAGATCGTTCAAGAATGGCACTTACTCCTCCAGACGATGGAGAGATACATCCTCTAGGCCATCTCAAGTATTATTGTTGTCACCCAATCGTCTGGCCAGACACAAGCGTGATTTATCAAGGGACAACATATATACGGAATGAGAAAAGAGAATGATATTGGCACGAGAATAATATGTGTTATGATCAAAGGGTTTGATCACACTAGAGCACATTGTCTCAATCTCGAGATATCATTGGTATCGTGTACGTAAGGGGATTAAGCGTAATGGTTAACGCACAGGTTCTGTTGTTCATTCACAACACAAGGGTGCCAGTACGAATGCCTAACCCACTGCTGGTTATTGTTTGGTAAGCTCCCAAACAATACTTTGTGATTGCTGAACCTTTCGGGTCACACGCTTAAGCTGTAGGTCAATCTTTGATTGAGGGTAAAGATGTAGTTTTAGTGGGAATGAGATTGTGTCGGAGTAGCTCCGATGTCACTGGGATTTGTTCCGGTGAATTATAAGTTAGAGAGAATGCGGACATCTAATGTCCCGGGATGATAGGAATGGTTTCTATCATCAGCGGATTTAATCCGAGTGCTTATAAAGAAGGAAATATTGTTCCGATGGTTTTGTCGGCGGATACTAGGTATCCCGGTTCATATAAATATGAGTTATATGATAAGTAATTAATTCCGGGAATTTTCCGTTAAAGCAAATATTCATTTAGGAATTAATTAGACGAAACAATTAATTAATTATTTAATTAATAAAGGGAATAATATTAATAGGCCCACCAAGGTCGTGGTGGGCCAAGGCGCCGTAGAGGGGGAAGTTCCCCCCATGGCCGAAACCCTAATGGGCCACGTGGCCCATGGGGGGACGGCGGCGGCTTGAGGCAGTGGGAGGGGGAAGTCCCCCTCCAATCCGAGTTGGAGGTGGGGGAGGTCTCCTCCCACCTTTCCTTCTAGGGTGAGGCGGTTTGGGGGGAGGAGTCCAACTCCTCCACCCAATCCGAGTTGGGGTGGGGGAGGGTCTCCTCCCCCTCCTTCCTTGTGTGGTTTGGCAGGTTTGGGAGGGAGGAGTCCTACTCCTCCTCCCAATCCGAGTTGGGGAAGGGGAGGGACTCCTCCCTCCCTTCCTTGGCCGGCCGGCCCAAAAGGGAAGGGCTTGGCCCCTTCCCCAAGTCCCTCCACCCCTTGGCCTCCTTTATAAGCAGCCCCAAGCCCCTAGGGTTTGAAAAAAAACAATTGAAGCAAAGTTCTCTCTCTTGTAGATCTCATGTGTTGAGAATTAGACGTCTCTAATCTTCTCATATAGATCTAATCTAGTTGATTAGATCTACCACCTAAACTACGCCGCAAGGCTGACTCTCTTCACCACGTGCTAGTAGCTAGGCGGTGAACGCACGGGGTGGGTTGACACGGTGTATGTGTGGATACCGCTAGAGCGGGATTTGCGCAAGTAAGTTCCTTGGACAACGGAACAACTTCATCAAGGTCTACATCAACGACGACGTACGGCAACAATCTCACCTCCCGGCGTGGACGTGAGATTCTTCATCAGGCTTCACCGACATCTACTTCGACAAACACAAGATCTTCCGCAAGCGTGTTTGTAAGTATTCTGGATCATCGCATTATGGGGTGCAACGTACCTTCATAGAATAGATCTTGGCGGTAAGGTTACGGATAAATTTTAAAGTTTTCCCCGCAACCCAATAGTGGTATCAGAGCCGATCTATGCGTTGGTATGATTTGATCTAGAGCACCAGTTGGTGTGAGCATTGCATGGTTCTTGCATTAAGTTTATTTTAGTTGCTTCCCAAGAAGTTGTGCATCATATTCCATGGCAGTATTGGAAAGATCTTTACGAACTTCTGGCTATCCGCGGACCTTCCGGCTGCTCCTAGTATGCTTGTTGGCGCCAACGATGTGCTTCAGTAGCTTCGGGTCTATACCCTTAGTTGTGGACGTTGATGTATATACGGATTGGGCCTGAGGGTTGGACGCCTCACGGGGGTCACGCGCACATGTGATCGTTTAGATTGGGGTTCTGCAACGTTTTCGTAATGTTGGGATCTCAATCACCCCACAATGTTAATCTAGCAACTAGCCTAAACGTGCTTCAATACGTAGGTAGTGACGGTAACTCCGTAGAGCCTACAAAGCCACGTAAAACATGCAAACAAAGCGTTAGATACGTCTAACTTGGTTTTGCAGGATTGTGTGCATGTGTTTTGGTATAGCTGTTTGTTACGGTGTCTTAACATGATGGTGGGAGCCAAAACAATTGATCGAGTTCGTCATCGACAATCAAGCGAAGAAGAGTTCGTCGTGGAGACCGGGAGGAGGCGCCGGCATTGAGTCGGCGACGTGTACTTGGCGAGTTTTCGGATATGGTAATTTTCCTTCGGGATTTTGCCGTGATCGGGAACAATGAAGATGGTGATCCTCAAGGACGAGCGCCAAAGGACTTCCGAGAAATAACAAAGGCTATACCAAAGCACATGAATTATTATTAATTGCCTGTGATGTTTATCCTTTGTTGTTTGCACCTTGATTGCGCAGTAGTCGTTTATTAGGGTGAATCCTCATATAAAATCAAGGAGATTGTGTTCTTACCAACCGTGGCACCGTCAAACCGGATGCTTGTTGCCGTACGACCTGTATCCAGGAGTAATGTGTACCAAGGGTTCGGGAGGCGGGCGCGAACCGTTCCAGCAGCCAGTGTCGGTTGGTTGTCTTGACGTCCAGGCATACACAATATGAGTTCGGAACACATCCGTCAAAAGACGAACATGAGTTGTAGCTGCTGCAATTAGCATAGTGCTTACCGGTTGGCCGACGGACATGACATGTATCCATGCTTGCTTCGTAGGGCAAACGGGTCCAGAATCACTTAGTGCCAATCAAGAGGATTATTGGACTTAGTGGGAGCATATCTTAGATTCATGTTTGATTGAATTAAAGTAGTGCATTAAAATTAGTAATAAACTAGAAGTCTAAATAAACTTGTTTTGTTGTAGAAGATGGATCCCGTTGAATATGTGCATGACGATTAGTTGTTAAAATAGTTAACTGTGGGAAGCGTGATCTTTACGGATTGGCTTCACGAACTGAGAGATAATCTCAGTAGACGCGATTAGAGCATATTCTGGATACAATTGTTCCAGAAGTAGAAGAAGAATATTCTCCTATGGAGAAACATGAGTATGAAATGAGTATGGTTATGCTTGACAGGATGTGTCCTGAGCTTAGCGACAGTTATCCACACTATCGCCCCTTCCGTCTTAGGGAAGTTTTGAAAGCTCGGTTCATGTGCCAGTTATGTCTTGCTAAACGACAAACTCAATGGAGAACTTAGATCTTGCAAACTATCAAGCGAAAGCTCGATGAGGGAGCACAAGGTTAAGTTCTGCAAAATACTCAGGAAGCTTGAGGATATTGGGCAACCAATTCCAGGAAATCAAGTTGGTGACACACTTCCAAGATCACTACCATAATTATACTACGTCTTTCTGGCGTGTTATGAATTGATGGGAGTAGAGAAGATAGTCAAGGAAGTCTTCAAAATGCTCTTATCAGCTAAGTTGGATATCTATGTGCATCATCTGATGACAACATCCTTCTTACAAGACCAGTGGCAAGTCCACAAGAGGTATACGAGTTATACACAAGTATTGACATAATCTCGACTCGAATATATTTTGGTATGTGAATACTGAAATTTTTCATGTTGCATGATCGCAATGTGAAAAGGGAAAGAGGCAAGAGATTTAGGAAGAATTGGAGGAAGTGGGAAAGAAAGGCACTCAATGCGCCATGATCACCACTATGTCTTCAATCCCAAGTCAATGAAGGAGATTTACACTAGAACTTTAAATAAGAGTTATTTTCAGTTTGATCATTATGTAATGAATATTTTAGATTCTGGAACAAGTCATTGTTCGAATTATAAAATATGTGTGGGAATTCCAAGTTTGGAAATTCAAAGTTTATATCTTCTTTATTGTGATATGTCATTAATTATTTGTTATTAAGTCTTTATTGTTTTGATTCAAGTTATTGCTTAAAGTTTTGAGTAATAATTAAAGTTAGTTTAATCTTTAATTTGGAGTTATATTTTCGTTGGTTCTCTCAGAGACTCTTAAAGTTATCTCTAAATTAAATGGATAAAACTAAAATCACAAAGTGTCATACACTTGGAGACATTCGAAATTCATAAAGTGCTAGCATTTGATGAAAATCGAAATCCACAAAATGCTAGACATTTAGTAGACTCGAATTTGGCAAAGTGCTAGGCACTAGTAAATTTCGAGATTTACATGAAGGAGTGGAATCTACCCATTAATTCAATTCTATTGAGGAATTAATATGAAGTTGCATATTAATGAAATAGAGTTAATGAAATTATTGAAGTTTCAATGTTTCATATAATTCAGTGGGAGAGTGTGAGAATCAAAATAAAGGAATCAAAGGAATATAATATCAGCTCCCACTGTCTTTTAAGTCCATTCGATTTATATAATGAAAAGAATGAAATTCTTACTCATTAATACGACTGACTTCAAACATTCATAATATAATTATCTAGATTATTTTCATAATCCAAACTAATTATCCTTAGCAATAATATTGCTACTTTAGTTCAATAACAGCATCAAGCAATTGATATGAAAAGTATTGCAACTTTTCACTATCAGTTATTCGTCCTTGATAAAATCAAGACTAGCTCTATGAATATTAGATATTCATATATGTCCTTTCTTTATGAAATATTCATGCACATGATTTTACATCACATCCAAACAACTCTCAAGATTGGATCTTAGAGTCTCATGAATTTTTCTTGAACTCCTTTTATGACAAAAGATGTCATTAATGAATGTTCCTTATTTTGCTTGTAATTGTTTTGATTATATCATGTTCCTGGACATTAAATGATTTCAATCACCTAGTGATTTAATCATCAAATTCCTCACATGATTTTTCCTTTAATACTTAATTCGAACCATGTATGCCTTACATGTATTCCTGGACAAAGTAATGATATGGAAACATTTGCATGTTTTCCCTTCTCATTCTAACACTTGCCCAAAGACTCTCAGCCTTAATTTAGTATTATGATTTCCACTCTCTCTTCATGAGAAGACACTTTTCTCCAATTCTAAAGTCAACAAGCATTTAGAATTATGTGTGGAAGTCACTTGCCAAAATAACAATTTTGGACTTTTGCAAAACACCTTTTCAATTCGAACTTAAAACTTTAAATCCTTAATTGAAAAATATGGAACTTACTATCAAAATAACTCTAAGTTAAAATTGATATAGGTCCCTGGAATACAAACAAGATAATCTATATACTTTAGTGGGTAATTTGGAATTCTAATTTCACAACACATTAAACAAGACCTTGTAACATTTCCTTTTAATCTTTATCTCGCAAAAGATTTTATTACCATGATGATTTCGAGTTACCAAAATCCATCATAAGTAATTTGACTAAGGAAAAACTTTCCTTTGTCAACAATGTTACAATATTTTATTAAGTCCTTTTCCTTTAAACTTTAAATCAAATTTATTGAATGAGGCTAGGCCGAATTGATAAATATATAAATCTCGTGATTTAAAGAGTTTAAATAAAAGGTCGGAAAATGTCTTATTAAAGTTTTGTCTCTAAGATAGAATTTAATAAACATGAGTATGAATGTGCTAAAGTGCAATTCTGAAAGGTAATTTTGAATTGTGTCTTGAGTCAAAGAAATTTGATCAAGAATTCATAGCGTGATATTTGCAAGATACCTTGACCTTCGTAGTCCTGGATGAGCGAATAGAGAGGAATAAGATCAAATCATATTTAATATGATTTTGCTTATGACATTGCTATATATAGTACATAAAGCCGGAAAGTTTCCAAAGTGCTAAACTTTAATAAAGTTTTGCCACCGGCGTTAATGAGAAATTCTTTAATAAGGATATTCTCATAAGAGCAGTTAATTAAGATTGTAATTGATCATATAAAGGTTTGGTAAAAGAACCTGATGGTGAGATTACGAAAACAACAAGGTGGATTTTGTAAAGCTTCAAATAGTGTGTATAGAGAAGTTACTCGTATACATATTTGTGGTGGAATTATGAAATCAATTTAATATGATAATTGCAATTTCAATTGATAAATACTTGGTGTTTTGATTTTATCAAAAACACTTGTATCTTATGCGTGGACTCTACAACAAAGATAGTTTTATCTATCGAGGATAGTTGCGTCATTGATGTGAGACGTCATGATAAGCAAGTTATTGGATGAGTCATTACTCAGGTGAGGTTTCTATAAAGATGGTATGATAATATCAACCGAGTATTATTAATGCTACTACGGAACCGAAAAGCCCATATCCAATTCCTAGTATATCCGACTTACATAGTCAAGTTTGGCATGTGAGGTGATAAATAAAGTTTATGAACTTTGGTTGGATCAAAGTGCGGACACAGTTTCAGATCCGCATGCGAAAGCGTGAGTGGCACCTTAGTTCCATTTGTTGTCATGACATCATGCAAACTAGAATCATTATTGTTTCTAGTGCAAGTGGGAGACTGTTGGAGATATGCCCTAGAGACAATAATAATTAAGTTTATTATTTATCTCCATGTTTATTATTAATGTTTGTATCTTTATGCTACAACTGTATTGGGTACTTGTATAGCAAATACAACGTATGCAAGAGAAAAACCTCCGATACACGTGTAGAGATATGAACGGAAAAAGAGTTCCTGGTCTTGTCTCTAAGACTAGCCTATCTTGTTGCTCGATGATCGTGTTTTCCTGATCATGGATTTTGTATAAGTCATTCAACTATAGGAGTGGATTATCGGAATGATAATCGCACTGAACCGACCCACCGTATGATCTTGCTATTAGACAAATCGTCAACGATGAAACAACGATTGATCATCTATTTAGTTACCATTAGCTGGATCCCTATGCTATGAGAATATCTTGTGACCGCTTATTCGACATTCGAGCTTTGATTTCCATCAAACGTCTTGCAGTAACATGGGACTATGATAGGTGGCTTTTGGGCTTGAACTAGAATAACGTATTGGAACAGAGATCGTTCAAGAATGGCACTTACTCCTCCAGACGATGGAGAGATACATCCTCTAGGCCATCTCAAGTATTATTGTTGTCACCCAATCATCTGGCCAGACACAAGCGTGATTTATCACGGGACAACATATATACGGAATGAGAAAAGAGAATGATATTGGCACGAGAATAATATGTGTTATGATCAAAGGGTTTGATCACACTAGAGCACATTGTCTCAATCTCGAGATATCATTGGTATCGTGTACGTAAGGGGATTAAGCGTAATGGTTAACGCACAGGTTCTGTTGTTCATTCACAACACAAGGGTGCCAGTACGAATGCCTAACCCACTGCTGGTTATTGTTTGGTAAGCTCCCAAACAATACTTTGTGATTGCTGAACCTTTCGGGTCACACGCTTAAGCTGTAGGTCAATCTTTGATTGAGGGTAAAGATGTAGTTTTAGTGGGAATGAGATTGTGTCGGATTAGCTCCGATGTCACTGGGATTTGTTCCGGTGAATTATAAGTTAGAGAGAATGCAGACATCTAATATCCCGGGATGATAGGAATGGTTTCTATCATCAGCGGATTTAATCCGAGTGCTTATAAAGAAGGAAATATTGTTCCGATGGTTTTGTCGGCGGATACTAGGTATCCCGGTTCATATGAATATGAGTTATATGATAAGTAATTAATTCCGGGAATTTTCCGTTAAAGCAAATATTCATTTAGGAATTAATTAGACGAAACAATTAATTAATTATTTAATTAATAAAGGGAATAATATTAATAGGCCCACCAAGGTCGTGGTGGGCCAAGGCGCCGTAAAGGGGGAAGTTCCCCCCCATGTCCAAAATCCTAATGGGCCACGTGGCCCATGGGGGGGACGGCGGCGGCTTGAGGCGGTGGGAGGGGGGAAGTCCCCCTCCAATCCGAGTTGGAGGTGGGGGAGGTCTCCTCCCCCCTTTCCTTCTAGGGTGAGGCGGTTTGGGGGGAGGAGTCCAACTCCTCCACCCAATCCGAGTTGGGGTGGGGGAGGGTCTCCTCCCCCTCCTTCCTTGTGTGGTTTGGCAGGTTTGGGAGGGAGGAGTCCAACTCCTCCTCCCAATCTGAGTTGGGGAAGGGGAGGGACTCCTCCCTCCCTTCCTTGGCCGGCCGGCCCAAAAGGGAAGGGCTTGGCCCCTTCTCCAAGTCCCTCCACCCCTTGGCCTCCTTTATAAGCAGCCCCAAGCCCCTAGGATTTGAAAAAAAAACAATTGAAGCAAAGTTCTCTCTCTTGTAGATCTCATGTGTTGAGAATTAGACGTATCTAATCTTCTCATATAGATCTAATCTAGTTGATTAGATCTACCACCTAAACTACGCCGCAAGGCTGACTCTCTTCACCACGTGCTAGTAGCTAGGCGGTGAACGCACGGGGTGGGTTGACACGGTGTATGTGTGGATACCGCTAGAGAGGGATTTGCGCAAGTAAGTTCCTTGGACAACGGAACAACTTCATCAAGGTCTACATCAACGATGACATACGGCAACAATCTCACCTCCCGGCGTGGACGTGAGATTCTTCATCAGGCTTCACCGACATCTACTTCGACAAACACAAGATCTTCCGCAAGCGTGTTTGTAAGTATTCTGGGTCATCGCATTATGGGGTGCAACGTACCTTCATAGAATAGATCTTGGTGGTAAGGTTACGGATAAATTTTAAAGTTTTCCCCGCAACCCAATAGTTGGACCTTATTTGATGGCCTTTAGGACAGAGCACTCCACGTACCAAGAAACCCGCTAAATATATGTTTGAGCCTCTCCTTTCATTGCAGAAAAAACTGAGTTCCACGACCCTTACATTATTAGAAATAGCAGATTTAGAAGTGACTGCGTCAAACATGGTTGCATGGGAGACGCCTCATGACTTGGTCTTCTCCTTTCCATCCAGATGATGGGATGGGTTGGAGGCAAGGGAATCAATGAGGATTTGGACGGATTTGAAGCTTCTTAGGGGTGCTCATGCCATGTTTCATGCGATGATCATCTAGAGCTCATCATTTGCGGCTCTTCCACGACCTATCATCGTCGTAAACCACCATACCCAAAGGACAACTGCTCTGGGCATCTCTCCAAAGCTAGTTCTTATTCAACCTCTAGGTTAGAGTGCCAAAAAAGAGGCCATTCTTCTTTACCATGATGTGGTCCATCTGCTCCCAATCAAGCGGTTTCATCCTTGGTGTTGGAGGGAATGAACGTGCTAGGTCTAAATCTTCGTCACATCGCTGGTGGTCAAGGACCCAATTATAATTTCTTATTTAGTTTGGGTTCTTGTGTGATAATGCGACTACCAGGGTATTGTTTCCTTTTCCTTAGATGTCCTTTTTGCAAAATATAACACCACCACTTTGAGTAAATACATCTTCGTCCTTCATGACAATACCTGGCCATTTCTCAGGCCGGGATGCAGAAATCGGACCTGAGCCCGAAAAACCGCGGGTAGGCACTCACGGTGGGCGTTCGGGAATTCCCGAAATTTCGGGACGGGAAATTCGGGAAAAACAAAGTTCGGGATTCACATATTGACTCCCGAATTTACATGTGAAAATTTGATTCCCGTGAATTCGGGATTCGGGAATTCGGGATCGGGGTCGGGAATTCCCGGATATCCCGAAGTTCAGAGAACAGAGCAAAATGATAGTCGTCGGTGTCGTCCTTCAGTCTCACGCGTGACTTCAGTCCTCGAGCCGACGGTGCAGCTTGCCGTCCTACCGGTGCCGGGTCAGGGAGGATGGAGGCGCTGCGTCAGGTCGTCGCCTTTGTCTCGTCGTCGGGTCGGGAATGCGGAAGACGCCGGTCGCCGGTCCGGCGGTACTGTTGTGCTGCTGCAGTGCGGCTGGGGTTTGGCTGCCTGGGGAAGATGGGGCGCCGACCGCTGTGGGGTTTGGCCAGGGGAAGTTGGGGCGTCGGCTGAAGGTCCGCCGACGGCTGATCTGCGCATGCGCACGCTCGCGCCGGCGCTGTGGCGGCGGCTCGAGGTCGGCCGGTCAGGGACTCGAACGTGTAGGAGGAGCGTTGTGGTGGCTGCTCGGCGTCTGGGGAGATTGGAATTGGATAGCTAGGTCACACCATCACGCAGACACGCACCTGGGCCTGCGCATTTGGGCTGAATACAGTGCGGCACACCCTGGGCCTCTGGGCTTTTCTGTTTTTTCGGGATATTCGGGATGTTCGGGTTTCAGCACACCAATCCCGAATTTCCCAAAATAATTTCGGGAAATTAGATTACCTTCCCGAGTTCGGGTTCGGGATATTCGGGTTCGAGATCGGGAAATTCGGGATTCGGGATCGGGAAATATGCCCACCGTGAGTAGAAACAACCAGCCCAGCTCGATTGTTGGACCCGAAATTCAGGCCTGAGCCCAGCCCAGTGTGCAAGCCCGGTCTGGCCCGGGTCAAGATTTCCGGGTTGGGCCGTCCGGGCCGGGCTGCCCATTACCTTGGGGGTCCTTCCCCAGTTCCCCTCAGGCCCTCACTCCAGCGTTTCGCAACAAATCTGTAACGTTGCACTCCAGCGGCGTGTGCTGCAGAGCGCGAGAATTGGCTCGGAAAGTGTTGCGTCGTTCTCCTTGCTCGACCGGAACCGGATCAATCGGAGTCCATGGCGAACGCCGGGCTGCGCGCGTACCGGGAGGTGCTGCGGCTGGTGCGGCGGCTGCCCGCCGACACGCGGTCCTACTACGCCAAGTACGCCCGCGAGAACTTCGTCAACTACCGCCACCTCTCCGCCGACGACGACCTCGCCGCCCTCCTCCGCCGCGCGCACGACCACTCCGCTTGGGTCCTCTCCAAGGTACCGTCACTCACGGCAACGCGCACGTACGCAGCGCGCTCTCTCTGTTCATCGTGCTGTCCATTCGCGGCTCATGGGAATCGTTCGACGACCTAAGCACTAAGCTGGTATCTCAATGTTCCTGGTTGTGTAACTAACGCGTGGCTTGCAGTACTCCATCGAGGCTGAGGCGGCAGGGAGGCTCAAGGAAGTCTGCGTTGAGCGTGCCGCCGAGTGAGGGGAAGGTCGTCGTCGCAGGCCACGGTGCGGTGGTTCGGGACGCCAGGTGTTCGACGATATGACTCAGAAGTTCGGTTTTTTACTTTTTATAATTATTAGGTGGACTCCCCTGTTCTACCTCTACTATTGTTGCTTTCATGCTTGCGTTGCCCATTTCTAGTGGGAAAAATAAGACCAACATTCTGCCTGTGACTTCTGAGTCTATTTTTTTTTTTCCTCAAACGAGTACCAATTTGGACTCCGGCTGATTATCTTGTCTCCACTACTCTGTGTTCCAGTGCAACCTTCGAAGTGCTCCATTGGCTTCCAATAACATGCATCCTTAGGCTGTAACGTGAAATCTTATGTGCATAAATTTTGAATTCAGTTGAAATTAAATATCCAAGAGCCAATCAAATGGTTGACGGACTGTCTTCTGCGAAAATGAGGGGAGGGAGAATCTGAAGCAATGTGCTGGAATATAAATCACCAACTACAGTCGGGTGGGAGAAGTGTCACCAAAAAATTAACCTTATAACAGGGCCACAATTAAAAGTTTCAAAAATGTTATCTAGTCTCATTGCCATCATACTGTACCGTGTTTTCTTTGAATAGGTGCCATGACGGAAAAAACAGGCGGTTGTTGTAGCATTACTAAAGTCTCTAGTTTGATTAGTTAATTAGCCGTATAGTTTTACCCAAATATTTAGTCTGCTAAAGTTACATAATAGCTAGAAAAAGAAGTGACGCTGCAGATCGCACATATATTTCAAATTATTCAGGGAATGTGGTTGTGTTGCAGGAAGGAGTTGGTAGAAGCCCAGCCGCTGTGGGACATGATAGATGGTAGATGTAGAGAAACATTACTCTACAGAAGACATGCGTGCATTGGATGTTCTGCACTATATGGCAAGTAATGCTTCAAAGCTGAACACCAAGAGAGGTTCATGGCAACTAACGACTATATAATCTTAAATGATTGACACAAATTCAACTAAATATATATTTGAGATAATCGGCCTTAGCAGCTATGTGAATAACTGAATGACTGATCAAGTTATGTTGTCATGGATGAGTCCTGAAGATTATAAAGATACTCATCTAAGTGTGTTACCATAGAGGTCCCTTGAAGATTATAAGGTTAGGGCTACTGAAACACATTGAATGTAAACCGACTTGATTCTTTCTTTATTTTTTCGTTCTTCTGTTTTATTCTGCAGTTGATGATGATATATGAAGTAGCACATTATTCATTCCAATGCAATAGAATTGTCGCTTCTATTAGGAACAACATACAGTATTAAAAAGCTGGGGGATGCCAATGCATGTGCTTACCGGGCATGTTCAGCTGCTCTCTGCTGGACATAATTCAGCTGCTCTCTGCTGGGCATCAATAAGATACAAATAGACAGACTAACTTTGCTGTAAATAACAAACAACAATTCACCCACTAAGGCACTAACTGACTCACACTAGATGTTAACTACATCTTATCAGGTTTCCATTGAGCAGATGTTACTCAGTTTCTGTTTTTAATAATTAGGAGATTTGCAGCTTTACCGAGCCTCGGAAGGTCCTGGTGTTGTACCTTTTCTCACTGTTCATCTTCCGATTGAAGAAATCTTCAACTTCTGCAGCTTCCTTTGGCAGTCTAATTTCATCCATTAGGAGCTTGACAGCAAACTCGATGCTCAAGTCTCGTTTAGACTCTCCATATACAGATGCCAAAGCAGATTTTGCACTTGAAATATCAAAATCTTTAGCCCGAGTGCGTAGATTCATACTTGAGAATACTGTGGGCTGAAACTTTACATTATTTGATTTTCCTTTCTGGGGAGGAAGAGTGGTCCGCAGTAAAGAATATGCAGCAGCAGTATCAGTCACACGAACTCCAGCCCACAGTGTTGAAAGTTTCCCCCTAGTGCGGGCTGAACGTTTTCCGTGCTTCTTAGGATTCATAAGTTTGCTGCTGTTCAGTTTTGCTATCAAGTCTCCTGAGCAAGCTGAATGAACATGTGTAGTTGCAATATCCAGTTTTTGTTGTTTCTGGTTGCGTAACCTTCGAGAAAGGCTGTAGTATTTCACTCCATTGTTCTCATGTTGCAAGGAGCATCTATGAGGTGATTCATCTGGTAAAGTTGGTTTTACAGGCCTGCAGATGCTAAATCTTCCAGAGGCATGTGTGCGTTCTGTATCAAATTCAGAATCCCTTGATGATCCTGGATAATAGTAAAACCAGCTTCTAATCATTCACATGCACACAAGGTTATTGACAGACTGCTATTTATGTAACTGCAAACATGTTGGAAAGTTTAAATAACAATTCAAGATGAGTAGTTAAATTGTAGAGCATTTTCAGCATGCGACTTACTCCTAGGAGGTAAGATGGGTATTTAAGTTAAACTCCTAGGAGGTAATAAGACGAGCATTCAATTGAAACTTCTAGGAGGTAAGGAGGTTATTTAACTTTAACTACATATTATAAGTGTAAGTTTGCCTTGCAAGTATGAGATACTACATATAGCAAGTTACTTTCATATAGAGACGTGGATGCTTTAAATTTATTTAATTACTTTTTTTGAATATATGAAGGATTCATGATCACCTGAAATTCTCAAACATACACTGAGCATATTTTTTATTTTCTCTGACCATATGGATCGGGTTTTTTGTTCTCAGGAAAAATCAAGAATTATATTTTGTGTTTGTTTAACTGAAATAGTCAAAGGGCACATGCACTAGTATTTGCTATGTGACTAATTTATAAGTATGGAAATCATGGCAGGAAACACTTTGCCTGTTTCTGCATTGCGCACTAGAGAGTAGAGACTCTTGATCTTTGTTCTTTGTCAAATTTGGAAATATGCACTGGCCTTGAAGGCAGGGTATTACATTGAAACCCATTCGGTTGTAGATGTTTAGGGTTCTAAAGATGTTCTTGTTCACATATCTCATGCCTTAGCATGTTATTCTCTGTCATAATAATAATTTATGTGGATATTAGCCTTTACGCCTCAAGTTTTCCAAGTTTTAATGCCTTTGACAGTAAACTTACTGGCTGGTCCTAATCTGGATGTTCATGGTATGTTCGTAATGTCGCCATCCTTATTTTTGATAAACATGGAAAGGGAAATTTTCCTTTGCTATTCTTTATTATTGTTACTTAAACAAAAGGGTAAATCACCAATAATCTTAGCATTATGATTTAGTCAAACATGTGACCCATGGCTTTTGTTGTGTGCGATGTAATCTATTATTCTCTGTGTTTTTTCATTTGTTACAGGCATTGGATCTGGAGAGTACTATCTTGTGAGGGAAGGTGATGCCATTCAGTCGTTCTCTAGCTGATCATCTACAAAATGTAGTGTCATTTGATTATTAATTCGTACAAATTACATGCTACATATTAACCATGGCTCATAATATGTGTATATTCCGAGAGAGGCGTTTTGGCTCCCGGGTGCATATGCACCCTTTAGTTAAAATGCATTTTAAACGCATTTTGAAATGTAAAAAAAAATGCAAAAAAGTATATGCACATAGATCTTAACATACTATATGTTTACGAAGTCGTTTCACCAAAAACCAATATTTTTTGTGGCCTGTGTAAAAAAGATAAAATTTGGTACTAAGATAAGAATTATAATGCCGGTTTTCTGCTAAACGACTCATCTTTTTGTTTACGATTCATCTTTTTGTCTTTTTACACATGCCACAAAAAATATCGGTTTTCCGCTAAACGACTTTGTTAACACATATAATGTGAAGATGTACATGCAAATTATGTTTCGATTTTTTTCGACATTTTGATATGTGTTTTTAAATCCCGAGTGCATATGCACATCGGAGCCAAAGTTGATTTCACGAGGTATATTCCTTATTATGTTATTGTGGTTGCTTCTTTCACTGACCAAATTGATATAGGAACATGAACTAATTGACATATGGGAAGATTAACCTTTGGTCCAATTATGATGCAGCAAGTCTGAATTCAGTAAAAAATTACCTTCATTTGATTTTGGCATGATCTTTTCGTTATAGAAAGTTCTTTCCCTCATATCTTCTGCTGGTGATTCCACTTTGGTTGCAGAAGCCTGAATCTGTAGTATTGAAGAGAACAAAAAAGTGGAATAAATAATATGACAAATTTACCCTAAAAATCTCACAAATTGTTGCCCCACGTTCTAGGCCATATAGGCCCACCTATACTCGTCCATCCCAACCGCACACTTGCGTGCACTGATTGCCATGTTTAGGCCCTATATTAGTACTAGTCCTCGCAATAACGGAAAAATGTCTTTGGCTCCCAAGTTTCAGTGATACCATTATTTACAAATAAAATAAAATCATATTTACAAGTTTTAAAAAATATGAAAAATTTCTGGATTAGTAAATAATGGATCCTACAAGCATGCAAATCGCAGTGATCTATAAATTTTGGTCTACACAAAAATGACAAAATCTGAAAATTTTGGAGCTTGGAAAATCTGTAGTTTTCACTGTACTTAGATCTATACCTTTTTTCATTTTTGTATAGTTTATAGCAAATAAGTTTTGCACGTTTGTATGGTACCAGAATTTCTTTCAGATTTTTTTTAAAACTTTCAAATGTAGGTTTTGAATTTAAAAAAATAAAGGGATCGCAGGAGCCCGAAATCGGTACTCTCACAATATATGTTTCACTAAAGGTTTATAGATCTTGTAGGAACTGAAGAAAAAGAAAATGCCGACTCATAGCTCAATATATACCGTAAAAAGCTACAAAATTCTACCACTAACAAAAAAGCACGATTATAACGGTGATGTATTTGATTATGAAGAAACGGATATGTTACGAGCACAACAAAAGGAGAAAAAACACTACACAAAATGAGAACTGAGACCATATTTTAAAATTTTGGTTTGTGGTTTTGATCTTAGGTTGTAGTCATGGAAACTTGACTGCACGATCTAGGACCTCAGCATTCGAGTGCATGGAGAGTTGGTAATTGTAGCTTAATGGTAGGAGTGGCAATATTCTCGGCATGCACAATTTGGGGAAATAAACCATATCCGCAGGATATTGTAAATTGTACTTAGTAATTAAGTACATACTGGCATACTCATGTAATTGGTACAAAATTGGGCCGGCACAGTCTTATCTGGCCTCTGTGGAGGTATATGATGCACAACATGCCAGGTCACAGAAAAATTAAAGCAGTAACGCGGCCATATCTTAAAATCATCATTCATGAACCTTGACCTTCAGAACGAGGTTTAAACTGTTCAGCGCGTAAAACCGTCCATGGCATAACTAGGGATGGTTAATCTGAATCCGTGATTCCTGGGTACCCTACATTTCATGGGGCAATGGTCATAGATTCACTTGACAATCTCAAATAACACGCTCCCGGTATGTCCAAAAAAATTTCAAAAATTCAAAACTTGTCGAAAAATTCCGAAAAAAAATCATGCACGTACCCGAGCATGTCACGCGCCGTCGTGTCAAATTTGGCGACGAATCGACATCGTATGCGCCCTGTGCAAAAATGCTCGGGTACGTGCATGATTTTTTTTCGGAATTTTTCGACAAGTTTTGAATTTTTGAAATTTTTTTGGACATACCGGGAGCATGTGCTCCCGGGAGCCAAAATGGATTTCTGAAATAACACACTCTTAACTCTTCTGTCTCACTACAAGAATTATGTGTGGAACCTTTGCTCTATATAGGCGTAACTGTAAACTGAATGTTTCCCAGCTGAACCATGAGCATTTAGTGTCTTTTGCGTTCATGAAACTCTTCGGTGCAACACATCATTTGTGCTGGTCTTCTCTTATTTTACCACATAATGGGTTATTGTTCCGTTCTGGTCTTCCAAATCTTCTCTTGTGAAATCTGGCACCTTGAAATTGTCAAATTTGAACATTGCTGTCATTGTCAAGCTACTGCTTTCGATATATTAACCTCCACTCCCTTGTTTTTAGTAATATAATTACTGTAATCATGTAGGACAAGTCCCCAGAAAATATCTAATAATTGTGTTGAGTTGGGTCATACATGATACATGCTGTCTAACTTTGGCTTATTTGTGTTTGTCACAGCTACTCATAGAGGGCTAGAAGCTCCCAGTTCTATCTGAATCATTTTGAACATAGGGCCTGACCTGTGGTTATGTTGCCCTTGATGATTGAAAGGTCAATAAAAAATGCAAGCCATCCATTTAAACATTCAACAACTATTACCGCTATACTAAGTTACTTATATATTTGAGATATATGCATGGTTGGTCACTAAACTTGGCCGAGATGAGTACTTTGGTCACTGAAGTTGCAAGATGTTGCCCGCGGGTCACTTAACTTGGCAGAGATGAGTAAACTGGTCACAATCGTGAAGTGGCACACTGATTGGGCCGTTGACCGCATGCTTTGACCATTTTTTTTTGCTAAAACAACCCTTCAGTGAGACCCACCCTTCAGTGAGAGATAGAGAAAACAGACTAATTCTTTAATTATATAGGGTTGTTTTAGCAAAAAAAATGGTCAAAGTATGCGGTCAACGGCCCAGTCATTGTGCCACTTCACGATTGTGACCAGTTTACTCATCTCTGCCAAGTTGAGTGACGCGTGGGCAACATCTTGCAACTTCGGTGACCAAATTACTCATCTCGACCAAGTTCAGTGACCAACCATGCATATATCTCTATATATTTTCATCTAAACGAGAAACTGATGAGAATCTGCTTTACAACTATACCCTAAAGATAATTGTCTTTTTTTTTTTGAGAATTTAAAGATAATTGTCTAGGAGAGTACTGTTCCTCGTCACTCACCGAGCTACGGCCCAGTTCTTTGCAGGCCCTCCACTACCTTTCCCATACGCTGACCCGAAAATTCGTTTAGGCTTCCAAATTTTGGGGCGCCTTATGGAAAAGCCAGAAAAAGAACTGGCCTACAAAAGTATATAATTAAAACACACCAAGCTCATTTGTTAATCCATAATAGAGGATCTCCTCATGGGTTAGATCTCATCTCCGTTACAGTGCTATTTCTGCCAGCCACTGCAGCCCCCTTTGTCAGGTCTTTTTGTGCTCACTGAAGCTAAATGCAAAAGACCCTTACATAAGCTTTGGGTTGTGCAGAAGCCAGCTTAAGCGCTTAATTGTGGAGGGGCTTCGGTGTGGGGGTACCCTAAGAATCTCGCCCCCTTTGGAACGGCTTCTTAAATTTAGCATGTTGTCCATGATGTGCGGTGCAAACTCTGTAATACCCATGGTTATGTTTTTATTTTTTACTTGATATAAATTACATGATCCGTCTTCCTAGTGAAAACCAATAAAATCCTATGGGGCGCAAAACAAATACAGGCTTCAGGTGGACATTTTTTTTGATAAAGGGATTTTATTACTTAAAAGGTTTAAGTATTACACCCGGCCTCTGCATAGCTAAGATGCACACAGCCACCAGTTCACCAACACACAAGACTGTAAGCAAAAGATAAAAGGCGAATTACATATCAAAATGAGAGATTGTAGACCCGCCTAAGATGCGGGTAGGTCTATCCGGAGTCTATGTTGCCACCCATGCCGGGAAAATAACTCCCTGGCCGCAGCCTCCAGTCTCGACGCCACCTCCAAGAATAAGTCTCGGTGCTCCACACGCTGCAGGGATGACCATGCTCGTAGCGTCGCTGTGCACCAGTAAATAACCTGCATAAGAGAAGCATTTTTATCATTAAAAACCTTGTCATTTCTACATAGCCATAGCGACCAAATAACAGCAATCGCTCCCATCCTACTGAATAGTTTGAACCTAGGATCCACTCCATTTAACCAGTTGCCAAAAATGTTAGCAACAGAACTAGGAGGATGTAAGGTAGAACCAATCTGGATGGCTGACCATATAGACCTAGCGAACTCGCACTGGAAGAATAAGTGCGTAATGGTCTCGTCGTGTTGACAGAAGACACACTTTTTACTTCCGTGCCAATTGCGTTTGGCAAGGTTATCTTTGGTGAGAATTACTCCTCGACGTAAATACCACGCAAACACTTTAGTTTTTAGTGGTATTTTCATCTTCCAAAGTTTGTTATTATTAGAACTATCGACTGGAATTTCGGGTAGAATGAGCGCTCTATACATAGAATCAACCGAGAATTTGCCGTTCTTCGTGAGATTCCATTGAAACTTATCTGGACCTTCCGACAAATGGATTGAATCCAATCGGATGAGCAAAGCCTTCCAAGATGCTTGTCGTGTTCCAAGTAAACTTCTTCTGAACGAAACATTTGGTGGGAAAGTATCCAACACCTTCGCGATCGTGTCACTTTTGTTTCGAACAATAGAATATAGAGCCGGATATTGTTCTTTGAGGGTAGATTGGCCAAGCCAAATATCCTCCCAGAAACAAATTTTCGATCCATCCCTAATTGAGAAAGAGCCATGTGGGAAAAAGAACTTCTTTGTAGCCATGAGGCCTGCCCAGAAGTGTGAATCACCAGGTTTCCAAAGAACCTGGGAAACAGCTTGGTCTCCGACATATTTTCTCCTAAGGAGGGTTTGCCATACTCCATCTTCAGAAAGAAGTTTAAATAGCCATTTACCTAGCAGCGCTCTGTTCTTGACCTCAAGGTCATGAACTCCGAGCCCTCCTTGGTCTTTAGGGCAGCAAACCACACTCCATTTAGTCAGTCGATATTTTTTCTTCTCACAATCCCCTTGCCAAAAGAATCTAGATCGGAAATAATCCAATCGTTTTAAGACCCTTTTGGCAGTTGGAAGAATGAAATCATATACAGTACCATGTTCGTAAGTACCGAGTTTATGAGAACCAATCTTCCACCCAGAGATAGGAGTTTGCCTTTCCAGCTATTTAAATGTAATTGAAGCCTTTCCTCCACCCTTTTCCATTCAGCATTTGTAAGTCTCCGATAATGAATCAGGATACCCAAATAGTTGATAGGAAATTGTCCTTGCTCACAGCCAAAAAGCTCGGCATACAAGGCGGCGTTCTCTTGGGCCTCGCCAAAGCAAAACAATTCACTTTTATGGAAATTTATCTTAAGACCCGAAAGTTTCTCGAAAGCTGACAAAATCAACTTAAGGTTACGAGCTTTTTCGATATCGTGTTCCATAAAAAGGATTGTATCGTCGGCACATTGAAGAATCGATAGTCCACCATCGACAAGATGTGGAATCACTCCTTCAATCTGACCCTCAGTTTTAGCGTGTTCGATCAGGATTGCCAGCATATCCGCCACTATGTTAAATAGTATTGGCGATAGCGGGTCACCCTGTCGGAGTCCTTTTTTCGTTTGGAAGTATCTGCCAGTGTCATCATTGACCTTAATGGCTACAGTTCCTCCGGAAACAAAGCTATTAATTAACGCGCGCCACTCAGAGGAAAAGCCTTTCATCCTGAGAGTTTGCTGGATGAAAGACCACTTCACTTTATCATAGGCTTTCTCGAAATCAATTTTCAGGATTACCCCGTTCAACTTTTTCCTATGTAGTTCGTGGACTGTTTCATGTAGGACCGCGACTCCATCAAGGATGTTGCGACCTTGCATAAAAGCCGTCTGAGACGGGCGAACCACATGATCTGCCACAGTGTTCAGTCGAATCGTAACCGCTTTGGTGAATATTTTAAAACTAACGTTAAGGAGGCATATAGGTCTAAACTGTTGGATCCTTTCTGCCTCGTTAACCTTAGGTAATAAAATTATCTCACCAAAATTGAGACGAAACAACTCTAGTTGTCCATTGTGAAGACAAGCGAACAACTGAAGCAGATCGGCCTTGATAACATCCCAAAAGTTCTGGTAGAACTCAGCAGGAAATCCATCAGGTCCAGGGGCTGAATTATGTTTCATTTGGAAAACTGCTTTTCTCACTTCCTCCTCTGAATAGGGTTTAGTAAGTAGGCTATTTTGCTCCTCTGAAACCTGGGGTATATCCTCTGTTCGGGACTCATCCAAGGTGAAATTCCCCTCCTCAGGGTCACCGAACAGGCCTTTATAGTAATTTGTAATATACGACTTTAGTTGTTCCTGGCCCTCAATCGTTCCTTCATCCTGGACCAGAGAATGAATACACTTTTTCCTGTATCTGCCATTGGCAATACTATGGAAATAGCGAGTATTCGAGTCCCCTTCTAGAATGAATTGAGCTTTAGAACGTTGATACCATTTTAACTCCTCCTCGCGCAGTAGATTCGCTATCTGTGCATTTGATTGGCTCTTTAGCTCAATTTCTTGCGCGGATAGTAATCGAACTTCTGCTAATGCTTCTAGAGCATCGATTATCGAGGAAAGTCGTACTTTTTCTTTTTTAAGTAGACCAGTAGTATGACGAGCCCAACCAACGAGGTGAGTACGTAAAGCACGTATCTTATTGTTCCACCGCTGGATAGGCGTATCACCCGCTACCGGTAAATCCCAGATTGTTTTAACCATGTCATGGAAGCCCTCGCGGTGTAACCAACCAAGCTCAAACTTGAACCGTGGTTTACATTGCAGTCTAGGCACTCCAGTGGTTAATAGAATGGGAGCATGATCCGACAAACCCTCAATACGTTCTAGAGCCCGTACCGACACCAATGGGAATCTAGCTTCCCAATCGGAATCCATCAGTACACGGTCTAGTTTCTCGTAAGTGGGTTCAGGGAGGGAATTAGCCCAGGTGAACTGTCTTCCCACCATCGTAATCTCTCTTAAATTCAAGCTGTCAATGACTGCATTGAATAAAAGAGGCCAACGGTTGTCTAACCGACCCTTACTTTTCTTGAACGGAAACCGTAGCAGGTTGAAATCCCCACCAATGATAATAGGGTGTGGGTTATCTTTTGCTAGGTTTACCAATTCAACGAGAAAAGAAGTCTTAGACGCTTCCTGAGCCGGCCCATACACGGCGACAAGACTCCAAATGAAATTATCGGATTTATTACGGATGTGCATTTGATATGAAAATTGCCTTCCGTAACCTCCAATACTTCCATGGTATCAGTCCTGACGCCTAGTTAAATGCCACCAGAGCGTCCATGAGGAGGTCGCGAGTACCAACTTCAGGTGGACATGCTTCGTCTTCCTGTAGAGAACAAAGAAAACCCGCAGGAGGAAATAAAATACCATGGGAACCGCGATTCTTTCGACTTTGAACTGCAGATATGTTCCTGATATGACATGAAAATGTCAAGAAAAAAGGACTGTTCTATGCAAAGACGGGTCACTAAAAAGTTGCGGGATCATTTATCAGATTACAGCATAACGTGCAAAACAAGATCGAGATTGGAAAAAAATGGACCGGTGAATAGACACAAACCGAGTGGTGCTGATTTTGAAGAGATCCCTCTCTACCTCCGTCAACTCCATAACCAAGCTTGCATTTGCCCTCCATTCGCTTCAAAAATTCCTGACACAAGTTCTTCTGAAAGAATACTTCTGCCAAATCTCAATGCGTTCCTAAATTTCTCTTCCGGTATGTTGGTCTTCGTGAACCTCTTAGAATCGTCTTTTTATGTTTTTTTTCTATGATTATTATTAAAGATACATCGTAGACATTAATTGACGATATTGTAAACTTTCTAATTATAAGAGGTGTTTAATTGCACTTTAATGCTATTTTATTTCCTTCTTGAATTCGCGATGTCCTTATGTAGGCCTAGTTTATCATGACGTATTTTTTGCTTACATGTGTATCCAGCCCCACCACGCGTTTGGTGTGGACCGTGGGGTGTGTGCGTGGCGTGGAGTCTTCACGTCACTTATATGGTTCGAAACAAGGGTCATAGTGCTGGTTTTGTTGACTTGTTGTGTTTGACAAAGGGGTCTTGGTGTTTTGCGTTGTGACTTGTGACTACTGACTAGTGCATACGAAACCAAGATGTTCACAATGGATTCTTGATAGGACCGTTGTTTAGATCAGACCGTGAATATTCATATTTATCTTGGCAAATCTCATTCCCATCAAGAAATAATCTTGGTAATTTAATTTGGATTTGTAGTAGGATGTTAAACCGAATTTCTACAAATTAGTTTTTTTACAGGAAAATGAGGATTTTATTAATCTGTTGCAGCAAGATCGCTGGCAACAACATGAGATACAATATCTGGTACATCATCATGCCAAAGCATAACACCACCTGTACCTAAGCTAGCACCTTTAGAGGCTAATACATGGGCCACTGTATTACAACCACGCTTACAATACAAAACTTTGTAGTCTAAGAAGTTGGTAAGCAGCAAGAATTTTGCCTCCCGGAAGAGAACTCCATGACGAGCAGAGTCAAGCTCAGTGTACTGGACAGCTAACTTAAGCAACGTTGCATCCGTCTCAATGATTATACGTCCCATGCCTAGCTCAGCCGCAAATTCGATGGCCTTCAGGCATGCCACTGTTTCAGCCTGAAGAGCATCTGCAACATGAGGGAGTTGGCCCATACCTGCAGCGCGAACGTCTCCGTTGCAGTCCCTAATACAGAAGCCCCAGCCTCCTGTGCCAGTTTCCCTACAGAATGAGCCATCAATGTTGATTTTCAAGAAATCTAAAGGGGGTAGATCCAACGATTACTGGCAGGAGCAGGAGCAGAAACAACATGAGATCTGTACATATATGAAGAGAATTCTGAAGTATATTGAATTGCATATGAGGCTACCGCAGCTGGGACAGGAGGACGGTTCCCTGCATTCATTGAATTTCGCACATTCCAAATCTCCCATAGAAGTGTGATGGAGAGCAGACGGAGGTTCTGGTCTAAATTCAGTATAGCTTCAAGTGTTTGTGATGCATTAGCACATTCTAGCAGCACTCCACGAACAAACTTCAGATTTGCTTCGCGCCAAACTGATTTGGAAAACTTACATTTGAGGAAGGTGTGGCGCAATCCTCGTCCAACCGGTGGCACATAGGGCAGAGGGTCTCAAGGTCCAAACCTTTGCGCTTCAGGTTCAACTTGACGGGTAGGCTATTATGTCCCAAACGCCAAAGGAACATGCTGATTTTCCTGGGAATATTCAGGCTCCAAATCTTTTGCCATTTGGTTGGCACACTTATTGTTGGATTTGCTACAGTAGAGGAGGTAGTTTCCCCTGCAGCAACATCGAACAACTTTAGCCTGAGTTTGTATGGCGACCTGACTGAGAAAACACCCTTTGGTCGGGATGCCAAGCCGGAAAATCATCAAATCCTTCTTGGATTGGGATGGTGAGGATCTGTTCCGCATCATTTTCATTGAAGGTTTGCCTGACAAGATTGTGGTCCCATTGTCCAGTGATAGGGCAAATGAGATCAGAAACTCGATCTAATAGCTGATGACGATCACGGTGTGTAGTTGGTCTTCTAGTAACCCCTCTGGGAATCCAAGGATCTTCCCAAATGTTGATGTTACGACCATCGCCCACACGCCAAATTAAGCCTTGTTGACCAGGTGGCGCCCTTTTAGAATACTACGTCATATGTATGATATTCCTTCTGTTGGAGAGACATTAAGAAAGTCGCCCATGGGGAAGTACCTAGCTTGTAATAATTTTGCACATAATGAGTCTGGATTAATAATAATTCTCCATGCCTGTTTTGCCAGCATTGCAATATTGAAGGAGTACAGATCTCTAAAGCCTAGGCCACCTTGTTTTTCGGTTTCGATAATTTCTCCCATGAGAGCCAGTGAAGTTTATTCCATTGGCAAATCCAGCACGCTTCGTCAAGCTTCGACACACCTCGATTTTGTTTTGGAATACCCTTCGCCAATGGCAGCCATGTATTTGCAAGTAAAAACAGAGAGCAGACTCGCTGATGACCCTCCTTGGGAAACCAATGAAGTGGGTGGATTGGAGTTCGTCTCCGCCAATTCGAACACATCAGCTAAAAAAAGTTAAGGTGGTCAACTGTGGGTGCCCCCTACGAGAGAAGTGGCGCAATATGAAGAAGTCCTTCCTGCGGGGTTGTTTTACCAGGCGCCACTTGTCAGTCTTTGGGTGAGTGCCGACTGTCCAAATTATTTTTCTAAGGAGTTTTATGATAAGGGGTGGCCCGATCTTCTCAGTGAGCGGTGGGTGGATGGATGATGATGAAGGATAATTTGCGAGAATCCGACGAACTCTCCGGCTGCTCCCCTGTTGCCAACGCAACAACTCTTCAACCCAATGGATATTCGCGACGCCTCACACCGATGCAACGTAGCCGCCGACCACGAAGCGGTTTTGCAATCTACTAATTCTCAATGGAACAACAGATCACACTCAAACTTTGGTAACAAGAACCTCCAGATCGCAACAAAGTGGAGGGGTTGAATTCCCGATCGAAACAAAGAGGAATTCTATAGATGAATGCTTAGCAATCCAATCTAGGGTTTAACATAAACGTGGTCTACCTATTACAATGGAGTTCCTGAGTATATATGGCGGCTGGGGAGACCTCCCCACGCCCAAAATCACGTCCTAAACCGACCCAAACTAGATACAAACCGACCCAGGTCGAATCGGTCACGAAAAAGGCACGCAGGCCCGTTTTAACTCGGACCGGATATTCCGGGTCACGGGTGACCGGATATTCCGGTTGACTACTGAACCATCGAGCGAATTTATTCACTTAAACCGGATAATCCGATTCAAAGTGACCTGGATAATCCGATGTGTTCCAGAACCTTTTTGGCGCAATCCATCAGTAGACCGGATATTCCGGTCTGTGAACAACCGGATAATCCGGTTGAGTCCAGAACTCATTTTCTTCAAGTGCTCCTGCCTCCCTCTCCTCCCTCGAGCTCTTGAATGATTTGTTCATCACGTTGTCCATGTCATCCTTCATGCATTGCTGCTCCTCTCCTCCGATAATGTTTGTGTTATCAATAACCCTGATCATATATAAATGCATAGACTTAGGCAGTATAAAATTCTCATAATCACAAACATCATATTGAATTAAGAGTGAGTTCACCTGTTGTTCTAATAACTTGGTTCTTGATCTTGTCATTGGTCCAATCCTCACTTCATTAGGCTTATCTTGAGTAGCAACATCATCAACAGGAAAAGATGGTAAGGAACTAGGGATGTCCTCATCATCCTCCCCCCTTGAAAAGGCGTCGACCCCGACGCACCAAGGTCTTCTTCAGCATATGGCGTCAAATCAGCAACATTGAATGTATTGCTCACGCCGAACTCAGTTGTACGAAGATCTATCTTGTATGCATTGTCATTTATCTTGGCAAGAACTTTAAATGGACCATCACCACGCGGCATCAACTTAGACTTGCGCTGAACAGGAAATATGTCTTTGCGAAAGTGTACCCAAACCATGTCGCCGGGCTTAAAGATCACCTCCTTGCGTTTCTTATTAACACGAGTAGCATTGTACTTGCCTTTCTTCTCTATAGCTTCTTTAGTCTTCTCATGTATCTTCCTCACAAAATCTGCACGCTTCGATGCCTCCATGTTGACTCTCTCATGTAATGGAAGCGGCAGCAAATCAAGTGGTGTAATGGGTTTAAAACCATAGACCGCCTCAAACGAACACAATTGCGTGGTTGAATGCACCGCCCTGTTATATGCAAACTCCACATGCGGCAAACACTCCTCCCACACACGCAGATTCTTCTTGATCATTGTCCGCAACAACGCCGAAAGTGTGCGGTTCACCACCTCCGTCTGTCCATCAGTTTGGGGATGACAAGTGGTACTAAACAGCAGATTTGTTCCCAGCTTGCCCCAAAGTGTCTTCCGGAAGTAGCTCATGAACTTCACATCACGGTCAGAAATGATCTTCTTGGGTACTCCATGTATGCGCACGATCTCCCTGAAAAACAGGTTAGCAATATGCGACGCATCGTCGCTTTTGTGGCAGGCAATAAAATCAGCCATCTTAGAAAATCGATCTACTACCACAAAAATAGAATCATGCCCCCTACTGGTCCTAGGCAATCCTAATACAAAATCCATGCTGATATCTTCCCATGGTGTAGTAGGAGCAGGAAGAGGAGTATACAAACCATGAGGCTTCAGCTTGGACTTCGCCTTGTTGCAAGTGATGCAACGCTTGACAAACCTGTCCACATCACGCCTCATCCTTGGCCAATAAAAGTGATCAGCCAACATCAACAACGTCTTCTCACGCCCAAAGTGTCTCATCAAACCGCCACCATGCGATTCCTGCAACAACAACAAACGAACGGACGATTCTGGCACACATAATTTGTTAGCTCTAAACAAGTATCCATCATGCATATGGTATTTTTCCCAAGCTTTCACAGCAGAACACTTAGCAAAAGGCATGGAAAAATCAGTATCATTAGCATATAAATCACGCAAACTCTCTAATCCAGGAACTTGAACATCTAAGTGTGTCAAAAGCATGCTTTTCCTAGAGAGTGCATCAGCAACCACATTCTCTTTGCCTTTCTTGTACTTAATAATGTATGGGAAGGATTCAATGAACTCAACCCACTTAACATGACGCTTATTCAAGTTAGATTGGCACTTCAAATATTTCAAAGCTTCATGATCAGAATGTATGATAAATTCCTTTGGCCACAAATAATGTTGCCAAACCTCAAGAACATGAACAAGAGCATACAATTCTTTATCATAAACAGGATAGTTCAATCATGATTAGTGCACAACAGAATATATATATATATATTCCAGCTATTCAAGAACCAGTTTCTCAATAACTATTCATAGCACCTGTTCTGAACTTCCTATCTTTTAGACCGTGAACTCCCTTCTCGGCGGAAGGTTTTCACATCAGAACTTTCGAACCAAAGACCCGATTGATGCAAATGATATCATTTTGGAAACCTGTTGACGTTGCGCATCTTACCTATCTCGAAGTTTTTCGAAATTCATTATAGTTTAGAGAGTATTTTTGGATCTATCTTTTTGTTTTCCCGTTCGTGTGTCTCGGGCGGACTGATTTTTAGCCGCCATTTTCAAAACTCTCAACCAAACGAAACACACGATATACCGTTGGAAAGATACTGGATAGGCTCATCTTTTTCGTAAATAAACTTTTTCCAAATTCGTTACGGTTTGTGATTAATTTTTGAAAAACTGAGCGCTGTTAAACCTCGTGTGAGCGCGGCTCATACTGCAAATTGACATGGCTCGATCCTCGTGTGAGCGCGGCTCCACGGGGATAGTCAAATTGATGTCGCATCATAGCCATTTTGGTAGTTGGCGACGGTTAATTTCTGTATCCGGTTGCATTACATGGATTTTTCACGTTTTATTTTCGCGTCCCATGTATAGTTGCATGCTAACTGTTTCCATATACTTCAGTGAACTTCAAGTCCAGGGTAACATAAACTCCTGTCACCTACCATGTGAACTTCTCGTATTTTTTGAAGTTAAGTGATTTTTTTGATGTTGAAATTTATTGGACGGGGAGAGGGGGGGGGGGGGGGGGGGGGGGGGCCCATATATATTTTAATTTCTACATTCTAGGTTTTTTGAACCGCCATACGCTGATATCAAAAGATCCCATGCTTTGTTTTTATCATGCACCTTTTTTTTTGGCAACTTTTTTTTTTACTTTTTTAATTCTAACAATGAACCCCGAACTATGCCATATCTGGACTTCTCACTGTTTTTTATGTATCTTTAATGATTATCTGTTTTTAATTAACCGACCCAGTTTCCTCCGTAACCGGCGCGTGTCGGTCTGTATAGCGAAACCGCCGTGTGTCGGTCTCCCCAGATAAGCGCAACCCCTCTCTCTCTCCATCTCTCTCTCCTAAACCCCATTTCCCCCACCGTAGCTCTCGACGGAAACCGCCGCACCCCGCACTCGCTCCACTCCCGGGCGGCCGCGCCCTCATCCTTCGCCGCTGCTCTCCCGTCGGCTTGTGCCGGTTGAACCGCACTCCGCTCTCCATATGGGGTAGTGGAGATCTCCCCACCCCCGTGCGCGACCCTCGACTCTTCTTTTCTTCTGTCTAGGGTTTCTGGACTGTCGTAGCTGGCGAATTGGGTCCCGATTTTCGCCGGCGCGGCCTCGGATTCTCGCTGTGGAGGGCCTGCGCCGTCGTATTCTCTTCCGTCGTCGGTCGGGCGCTCCCTCCTTACTCACCACACGCTCACGGTGTTCTTCGTGCGCCTTGGATCTGGATCCCCTCGTTTCAGATCTGGGGTGCGGAAGAAGCAATGGATGATCTTTCTCCGTCAAGGGATCGAGGTATATAAATTCTATTCCTTTTTTTTTGTTGTTTTTTTTTTGTGTAGTCTGTGCAAGTTTTTTATATATTTTGCAACGTAGGTTTTGTATATCCTTCGGTAGCATTGTTTGCTGTATATGCTCGTAGCTTTTTTGTGTTCATTGTTTTGTGAATCATGCATGAACAATACATACTATAGATCATTAGTTCTTTATGAACCTCTGTAGCATAATCATGTGAACTTCTCTTCATTTTTATTTTGTTTATATATGTGTTTATGGGGGGTTGAACTTTTGTGTACGAGCATGTGAACCTCTCCCAATGTTGTTGTTTTGTAATTTTTAGGATATTAAGTATATGGTTTTTTCCTGGACCGTAAGTATTTTAGTTTTATTTTTAGCTATAACTCTTTTTTTTCACTCTGATGATGCTTTTGTTCCTAGCATTTTAGTAGCATGTGAATGATACTTTTTCTCTCTGATAATGCTTTTTGTTCCATGTTAAATATATGACGTTATCTCTATGTTTCTAACCTTTTTTTTGTGTGTTTGTTATTTTTCTCCCAGCAGTTGACGAGAGCATTATGGAATCTCTACACCAGCTCAACATTGACTTTCCTAACGTAGATTCACCTGCAAATCCTCGAGTGGAGATGCATGAGGATTCTTGTAAATCAATGGAGGCAGATATGCATCAGATATGCCTAAGTTCGACGACACGCCATTGCCCACCCGAGGTAATGCTTGTGTCAGCAGTCTTGTACCTGGCGATGGTTCTTCTAAGTCAATTGATGCAGATGTGTCACCTGGGCTGCCTGAGGATTCTTGTAAATCAATGGAGGCAGATATGCCATCAGATATGCCTAAGTTCGACGACACGCCATTGCCCACCCGAGGTAATGCTTGTGTCAGCAGTCTTGTACCTGGCGATGGTTCTTCTAAGTCAATTGATGCAGATGTGTCACCTGTGCTGCCTTTGTTTGACGGTACCCCTATCTCCATCCGTGCTGAAGTTGGTGGCAGCAGTGTTGTTCCTGGTGTCGGTTCCCCCAAAGAACCTGTTGCAGATGTGCATACAGAACAAACTGTGTTTGATAAGACGCCTCTCCCTAGTCGTGATGATGTTGGTGACAGCGGTGGTGCCCCTGGGGAACGTACAGTTGGCCCAATTTTTGACCCCACTCCTATGCATGGTGTCCACAGGGATCAATTGGATGCTACTACCCCCCTGCAATTGAGTGCACCCCTGTGTGGCAGGACACTCCTTCTCAGAGTGTTGATGGTACTGAGGAAGTTACGCAGGAACACAATGTTCAGGATCAGCTTGATAAGTATGCGGAGCATCAGGCTGTCAAGAAAGCTGATTATGAGAAGAGATTGAAAGCATACCATAAGAAATATCCAAAGAAAGTTGGTCAGGGAAGCGATGCAGCTTGTCCAAATGTTCCTTCAGAAGATTTGCATCCAGCTGCTTCACCGATCTCGAAGAAACCCAGGTGGCTGTTGCAAAGAAGAAATCTGATTATGTTGGGACTCCTCGGCGCAGCACTCGTCTTGCCTGCAGTGTTCCTGTTATGAGTTCCTCGCACAGTTCCCCTCCGCCTGCTAAGTCGAGTTCTGCTAAACGTAAGCGTGTTGCTGATGATACGTACATTCTGGATGCTGCTTCCGGTGACGCTGATTCAGACTTTGAGGCAGACTTTGTTGAGGTAGTGTTTTTTTTGTTTTTACTGTTGTTTTTTCTTTTTTGTTCGTACTGTTCTTCTGAAAGGTTCAGAGTGTGAACCTCCTGGTGGTTGATTGTGAACTTCCTTTTTTTAAATGAGTTTTTTTTTGTCATGCAGAATGATAAAAGGAAGAGGTCGTTTGATGTTGGGACCTCCAGTGGTCAAAAGAAGAAGAGTCAGTATGGGAGGAAGAAGAAAGCTGATGCAGATGAAGATTGTGAAAAGAAGCGTTTCCAGCAAACTGTGCGCTGTTCTATTGGCGAGGTTCGAACTGCTGCGGCGTTGTTGAAAAAAGAACATAGGGCCAAGGTCTTCGAAGCTGGTTTTGGATGTGTTTTTGATTGGGTGCTTGAGGGCAACATCTCCCGTGTACTGATGTGCCACCTGTTGTTGATGCTTGACACATCAACTATGGAGATTTATTGTGGACCTGGCAAAGTTCTTAACGTGAACAGAGAAGCCGTCCACCATGTTTTTGGTTTCCCAATTGGTGGTGACACAGCGCCGAGGCCTTCTGACACTGGACATGACGAGGCTCTAGCCAGTTTCAAGAGAGAACTTGGCATTGATAGCAAGACTCCCATTCTGATCAAGAATTTGCGTGGGATTCTGAAAGAGTTAGTCGAAGATCCCAACAAGGTTGATTTGGCGGTGAAGGTATTCTTCGCCATCTTATATAACACTTTTATATGTCCTGGGTCAGCAACCCGTGTGGGTAGGGAAGCTGCTATGCTTGTCAACATGGTTTACAAAAATATGGCCAAGATGGATTACTGCCAATTACTTGTTGATGAGATTAAAAGAGCAGCTATCAAATACCAAAACAGAAGTATCCCGCAGGCTGGCCCTGAAGGTTGCTTCTTCCTGTAGTTATGTACCTTGACAGCTGCTACTCTGCTCGGTATTCTGTTATGCACATCAAGACGCCTCGTGCTAATTACTTGCATGAGAACCCGCTTTTACAGATTTACTACCTTGATATGTACAGAAATGGTGGAGCTGAACTGTTAAATTACAAGTTTGGCAAACTGCCGGTAAGTTCTCTCTTATATTTTTCTTATGTTTTTAGTAATTTTTCTGTGCATACTTGATACCATGTAGCAGCTGTGTAATTTGGATGAAGTTAAATAGTAGCATGTCACTGATCTTTTTTGATTAGTCATAGTAAACTTCCTTCATATCACTATCTTAACTTCTTGCTCTTTATATTCTGAACCGCTTAATTGTTAGCTTAATTAGTCTTTTTCTCTTCTTTATATGAATGGATGCGGCAATCTTTTGTATGACATTTTTTTATCTCGTTTTTTTCAGTGGAAGGGGATCCAGCAGATTGCTTATGAATATCTTTTGTCTGCTGAAAAACTCTTTTATGATTCACGCCCGCGGTCGCCTGCTAGCATTTCTGGTTCTGGTGATTTTGCTGCTACCAAGCAGCCAGGTGATAAAGTTGATTCGAAAGATGAGGCAAATTCTGATGGTGTAGGCCCTTCTTCTCAAGTTTTTTTTGAGCAAGCTATTGAGATGATAAGAAAACTTGAAGAGCTCTCTCAAAAAATCCCAACAACTGCTGACCGCATGAGCATTATTTCTGCTCTTTTTCCTGATGGCCATGGTCCTAGTGTCGAAGCAGTTAAGGAGCAGACGCAGATTGAAACCCAGTACTTGACAGCTTCAGGGTTGCTCTATCTTCCATGAAGTCAGAATTAGCTGACCTTCGATCCAAACAGGATGCTGTATGCAGGGAGTATGAAAGAGAAGCTGCCATCATAGAACAGCAAATCAGTGAGCAAGATGTTGATGCTGGAATCCCCCCTGTCAAAGATGACTCTCTGAATTTCCCATTTGTAGGTCTATCAGAAGCTGAGGTAATTTTTTTATTTGTTGTTCTTTTTATGTTCTCCTTTCTTTTTTTCAACTAGCGCTTCATGTGAACTTTCAGCTGATTTTCTAGTGAACTTCCTTATTGTTTTAACAGATTGACGCTAAACGAGCTGAGGAGTTAGCTGCTCAGGATACCGATACAGATTCTGATGATGGCGTTGCTGCTTGTGATGACAGTGAAATGTTTGATGCTGACAATGTGAATCCTACAGCTGTTGTTCCACCTGATGAGCCCGTCTCACCACCGCAACCTTTCAGCGATGCAGATGGTTCAGATGCAGATGGATCAGTTGATAGTGAAGATACGTTGCCTGATGGTGATCAGCCAAGCGATCAGCCAAGTATACAGTATACACCTCTTCTCGCTGGGTCTGCATGGAGGGAAACACGATGATGTTGATGCTTCAACGAGCAAGCAATTTATTGTATTGTCACACGTAGAAACTGTTGGTTTAAATGACGGTTCAGCTCCTGCAGCTGCCGTTGTGCAGGATTTAGTGCATGAAACAGAAAGTCCAGTAGAAGGAAGGCAGCAGAGGGCCGCTACTGTTAATTCCGAGGAAGAACCTTCACAAGAGATAGGCAAGTTTATATTATCACAAGCTTAACTCTTTTTTATCTCCCTGCATTTTTTTTATTCATTGCCTTGCACGCTCAACTCACCAGTACCTAAATGTAATCAGGCTCAACTCTTTTTTTTAGTACCTAAATCTCTTTTTTGTTTGTGCTTTCAGTGTCCAGTCCATGTCCAACTCCTTCGCTATCTTCTTTGCCAATCATGCAGAGAATAAAAGAAGTTTACCATGGAGTGTGCAGACTCAGGAAAGATAAAAACAAAAGGTACGTTACATTAACTCCTTTATTTTATTTTTTTGGCGTTTGTGAACTTCACACTTTGTTGATATGAACCTCTATATGTATGTCTTCCTTTTTTATATATTCTTTTTGTACCAGGGATAATCCACTGTTCATCCATGATGAATGTCCCTGCACGATTGGGCAAATTGCCGATGCTTTTAGTCCATCTGGTTATCTCTGCTCGTTCACTGCTTGTCTTGGAACATTTTTGTTTAGTCGAAAGTACCGGCACTCTGACAAGCTTATAGCCTCATATGTCTGCTCTGTACGTGAACCCCTGCATTTGCATTATGTGAACCTCCTGTTTTTTATTCTGCTCTTGTTGTTTTTTATCTCGTTTTTTTACTTTGTTATGTTTCTTATTTACTCAATCAGAGACATTTATTCGAAGGAAACTTAACGAGTAATGTTGTGAGGAAATTTTTCAATCCTGGATCTGATGAACGTGTGGACGAGAAGAGTCTTGTAAGCATAAAACTTTCTTTTTTGTTCCATTTTTTGTGCTTGTTACAGATTATCCGTGCTCTCTTATAACTGTTTTTTTTTTGTAGATTCTGTTTTCTGTTCTTGATGGTCCAGACCCTCCAGTCCCTAATGTTGTTGGCCATTTTTGCTTAGTAGTTGTCAACCTCGAAAAGAAACGTTTTGAGCTTCTTGATTCCCTGCGCGGAGCTATTGATCCAGATGGCTTGAAGGTTATACATTTGATGGCACGTAACATAAAGAAAGTATGGAAGGAAGCAAGAGATTCAGATGGGAATTCCTTACAGCCAGAATCAATTGATGATTGGAAACTGCAGTATGTGAATTCTCCGAGACAGGGAAACACGTCAGTATTCTTACCCTAATGCTTAGATCTCTTCGTTGTCTTTCATATGTTGTCGCACATAACTTTTTTTGCATGATACAATATAGTTTTTCATTAATTTGTCCTTTCTATATTTTTTTTCGTGAAATGTGCAGGCATGACTGTGGTTTTTTCATGCTTCAAAATTTGAATTCCTATGACGGGAATGGTCTGGTAATTTATGGACAAAAGGACATCTTGAACATCAAGATGACTTTACTTTACAGCTGGTTGACGAAAAGTGATTTTGCCATTGACCTCAAGGCTGTTATAGGTGTTGAGGCAGGTAGTAAACTATTTTTTGTTTTCATGCCCCATTTTCCCCCTATGTGTATCAGTAAAACCTTTGTGTGGTGGGAAGTGAACTTCCTTTTTATCTGACATGTTTTGTTTTGTCTTTTTAGGAGAACATCTTGACATGGACGATGATGATTTCTCTCTGTTTGAGACTCAATGGTACACACCTGATGTTCAAACTATTCCTGAAGAACCTGTCGTGATAGTTAGAAGCAAGGCGCAGAAAGCTGTTGACCGCCTCCATCCCACTGTTAAAACAAGGTCCAGTAAGGCTTCATCTATCGGAGATAAAGGGAAGGCAACTGTTGTTGCAGTTGAAGATGACGACGATGATGATTTCACCGATACAGCACCCTGGAAGCGCAAAGGTAAAGATGCCCAAAAGGCTGTGCAGAAGGTTAGACCACCTATCATTAAAAACCCAGTGGGCTCAAAGAAGTTGCCTTCAAAGGTCACCAAGGAGTCGAGCATCCAAGTCCCAGTGCTTGTCAGTCAGGAGTTCCCACATCTATCTGAGGCCAGGGAGTTGAAACGTTTAATATTAAGCAAGGAGTTTTTAGGTGCCCACGGCAAGTGAGTAATGCTGCATTTTTTTTGGGTGTCCAACAAATAGTTGACTGCATTCTTTTTTAGTTTCCAACTTTTGTTCATTTTTTTGTTTTGGTCCATGCAGGGAAAACCTGGCGATGTTTGTGACTCCTAATGATCCTCTTTGCATTGATGGCAACCGTTTGGAAAGTATTTTCGGTCGTTGTGAAATGATGGAAGCTGACATTATGGACTTGATTATTTCCTACTGGAAAGATTCTGGTGAGATGGATCACTTGTTCCAATCTGGTGAACGTGTTCTGCTATCACCAAATACGATCCCCGTAAGTTGTCTTTTTTTAACCTGCGAGCAGTGAGTTTTGTTTTCTGTTTTTGTGAACGATAGGAACTTCTGATTAGCTTCAACCTGAACTCCTCACATATAACTTCCATCACCCATTTAGTCTGACCTTAAAAACCATATTTTTTCTCTCTTCCATGCAGTACCTGCTCGACTACATACCTTGGGATTTAAAGGATTCCAAGGGCAATCCTATCCAGAGGCAACCATTCGATGTGAAAGGTGCTGCTAAAATGTGGAAGTCATATGTGAGGGATTCCGAAAACCTTCTGACTGCGAAGCAGGTAATTTCTTTTTTTAATTGCGTGTTATTTTGTTTTTGTTTTTGTTTGCCCCTTCAGATTTTTTTTATATTTTGTGTATGCAGTATGAACTTCTATTTTTTTGTGTGTGTAAGCTGAACCTCCTCCTATCTTAGGTTACGATCCTTCACTACATCAACGGCCACTACTCGTTGTATGTGATAAATAAGTACACTGGGAAGTTCAATATAATTGATTCGAGAAGGTATACCAACATGACACACACAACCAGGAAAGAGCACCACAAGCACCGTGTCGAAATTGTAAGTTTGGTTCCAAACATATATTTTTTTGTTTTGTCATGCCATGGGCTGTTTTTGCATCAGTCTAATTGTGTACCATATTTTTCTTCCTCTGTGTGGATCTATTTTTTTATATCCAGGTTGAGAGATTTGTTGCTGTCATGAAAGAGGTGTACGGGGAAGCAGAATACAACAATCACAATGAAGTTGATTGGGTAAAAGCTGCAGAGGAGTGCAAGTATTTGACAACGCCACAGCAAGGTGCCAACGAGTGTGGATTCTATGCCCTGAAGCTTGCCTGCATCTTTGATGGTTTAAAGTTCGTAGAGAAGATAGAGAAAGCTGATGTAAGCCCCTTTGTGTTTTTGTTTTCTAGTTCGACCACTAACACGGATGTTTTCTTACTTTTTTCATCTATGCTTTTTTCTGAAGGCTCGTGTTGAGGACTGGAAGGCCGAATTCATTTATCAGCTCCTGTTCCATCCTAGAAATGAATTATGTGTGTTGGAGTGGCCTTCTCAGCTACAAGATCTGGTTATTCTTCTAGGCTTAGGATCGGAGACTACAAAGGAGGTTCTGAGCCAGGCTGTGAGAGACCGTGGTTAGAATCAAGCCAGGAAATAGATAACTCCCCAATTTTTGGGGTGCAATGTGTGTAAAACGTAACCATGTACTGATCTTTTGACAAGTTTGATGTAACCGTACTCCAAGACTTATTAGATATGATCCTTTTTTAGTTGTAGGTGAACTTCATGCAATCTAGTTTGCGAACATCTATGTTATATATCTTCTGTTTTATGTTATGACCATGTTGATTTTCCTGTTGTTAACTTCCACTTGCGTATATGTAAACTCCTGGCACCCTACATGTGAACTCCCTTACTACTCGTAAATATTTTGTACATTCTCTCTTTTTTTCTAGCTGAATTTTTCTCTTTTGTAGACGTGCCAGGTGGGCCGCATCTTTGTTTGGACCTTTTTAGAAACTTATAATTATCTAATAATTTTTCTTTTAATAGTCACGACAGTGAACTTCCGTGTATTACAATGTAAACTTCCGTATATTAATATGTGACCTTCCCTCAGAGAATTCCACATGAATCTTTTGTTCCACCTTTTTTTTGTGATGATTTATTTGAATCAAATATCAGAAACAAACCTTTTTTTCTGTTTATTAATGCGAAAAAGACAGTAAGTCTATGTATATATGTTTATTCCATTTTTTTTGTGCTAGAATGCATACAATCTATCATGATAAAATTCCACTTACAAATGTAAATTTGGCACTATATTTTTTTGTTTTCTATCTTTTTTCACTATGCTGTTTGCAGCCTCTTACTCCTTCTTGGCTGCGCTATTGATTGTGTCCCATCTTTGTGTCCCCTCTTGTCGCACTGCTGTTTTGTTTTGGTGGAATCAGCTTTTTCTTTTGACTCCAAGGCCCGTCTGAGCTCTTCCTCCATCTGTAACCTCTTGCATGTCCTGGCATTGTGCCCTCTTATTTTTCCACAATTCCCACACACCTTTGTTCCTTTTCTCTCCTCTTTATTGTCCCCATCCAACTGACGTGCTAAAAGTTTCTGTTGGAGGATCTCCAGCTTCCTGGGGCAAGTCCTTGCATTGTGCCATTTTTTTTCATTGCATAGGCTGCATCTCCGCTGACCCTCCGCCTCTGGAGTAGCTGCATCTGTAACATTTTTCTGATCTGCATGGTGGAAACGATTCTGCAACGTGTTGTCTTGACTAGGCTCTTCTGCGTCATCAGCATCTTGGTTCCCTTCCTCACCATCGTTTTGCTCTGATTGCTGTGTGTCGTGGTTATCTTCTTCTGTCTCATTCCCAGAGCTCTCATCTTCATCATCTTTTGTCTCATTCCCAGAGTCCTCATCTTCATCAGTATCGATGAAATCCTTTTTATCCTTTTTCTTGAAGGACTGCTTTGCAAGCAAGTTTTTGATTGACATCTTCAAATTACGCGTATTGCTGTCAGTCCCATGCAACTTCTGGTGCTCCTCAATTAGCTGTTTCTCAAGCTTCCTCCTTTCACACGTCCTGCGGTTGTGCCCAGCAATTGTGTTACACCCGCTGCACAGTCTCTGACCTTTAGGATTACCATTCTCATCAAGCTCTGGTTCTGGCCGTGTAGGTGCAGTTTTCTTTCTTTTATCTGTTTTCACTTCAGCACCACCCTTTGCACTCTTGCTGGCATTCCCGCTCCCTTTAGTGTTTGACTTCAGTGGTGGCAGGATATGCGCATAAGGAGCAGCAGTAGCAGCGTCTTCTGCATTTGGTATGTCACCACAACCATTGTATCCTGTATATTGATCATCTGGATATCCACCAGTGTTTTCTGTTGCTTCGTCCTCATCCATTGCTGCATTGCGCAGACCTGAGCTTACATTTTTATGTGCATATCCAGATGATCTGGCAGGACCATCTTCATGCGACGAGTGATTTGTTTCATTGTTTGAATCCATGGCGGCGTTGTCCAGACGCGAGTTCACCTCTTTGAAAGCAGCCAGCGCAGTGTCAAACATGTGGTCCGAAGAGCATCCTTTGGAAACCAACTTTAAGGCCTCACTGTACAGGATCGTTCGCCTGTAGGTAGTGTGTTCCCGCTCTCTTCTTGTCTTACACAATCTTTGCGGTAGAACTCTGGTTCCGTTACTGGGTTCTTTGTGTATCTTTGCAGTATATAAATACTTGGTATCTTGTCCAGCCTTATGTGCTCAAACACTGCTATGACGTGCTGGCAGAACAAACCTACAAACATCAGTAAAATTATTTAGTTTTTCAGGCATAATAAACATGTAAACTCATAACTACTTTTAGGCAGTGAACTTCCTGATTTCCATCAGTATAAATTGTTTTTGGGTTTAAACATTTTTACATCAACCAAGGATAATGACAAAGAATGTGTACCCGTGTGCTCCCAGAGCTTGCACTCGCATCTGAAGTCGCCTTCTTCTTCATCTGCTGTCACATGAAACTCATGTCTCGACCAAGCAAACACTCTGCTTTTGTTGTGGTGATGAACAAGGTAATTCCTGGATCCTCACGCGATTGCTTGATGCGAAACGCCGTGCTGTGCCATAAGCGTTCCCGAAACACAGAGTACACATTGCGGGTGTATTCACCAATTAGTTGTTCTTCAAAGCCATAACGAGTCACTGGTTTCCTTGTGTTCTGCTCATTTTCAATAAGAGTTAGTATTTTCTTCGAAGCGAACTTCCTACAGTACGATACGTGAACTCCCAGTTTTTCTAAATAATGAATTATCCAAAATAAAATAAAAGAACTCCCATTTATTATAAAGATAACTTCCAACAGTGTCATACATGAACTCCCATATATTATAAAGATAACTTCCAACAGTAGGATACGTGAACTCCCAATAAGTAAAATGATACCTTCTCCGAACTAACAGAGTAGTTTTATGTGAACTCACATAGTAGTTTTATAAGATCCTCACATTTGTTTTTTTATTGTACCTAGTGTTATCTGCCTAATGGGGTAGAATCAAATGAAGGAAAATAAAAACATACCATTGAAGCCAATGTCTCTGCAGTCTCTGCCATATGTCTGGTTTGGATGCAGTTGTTAACTTGCTGCACAAAAATATGCAGGTCTTGATGTTCTTTTACAAACCCCTTCTTCAGTACATGGTTCATGCTCTCACTTCTTTGAGTTGATGTCATCCGAGCACAGAATACTTCCTTCCAATAGGCAGATACCCAAGATTTCCTTTCATCCCACAAATTTATCATCACATTGACATCATGGAGGCCATACTTGTCAACCAACTCGTGCCACGCAGCTTCAAATTCTGATGGCATTAATGGATGGTTTACGACTGCAGCTAGCTGTTCTTTCAGGTCAGGGAACAACGTGTAAAGTTCTTTCAGAGGATTTTTATGCTTTCTCATTATGTGCCACCTGCACCACTTATGCAGAGAACGCTCAAATATCCTGGGTATGGCCTTCGCCATTGCTGGGCACTGATCTGCAGACAGTTTGTTTTTTTTATATTAGAATAGGAACACAATGCATTCTTCTTTTTTTTATTTGTTGTGGGAAAGCACAAACCTGTTAGTATGACCATAGGTTGCTTGCCTCTCATGCACCTCAAGAATGTGCTGAATACCCAACTGAATGAGTCTTCGTCCTCATCACCCATCAGCGCAAGAGCAAAAATACAAGACTGCAAGTGATTGTTCACCCCAACAAACACTGCTAGTGGCATGTGGTGTTTGTTAGTTTTGTATGTTGTATCAAAGGTCACGCAGTCACCAAAATCTGCATAATTTGCTCTGCAACTTGCATTTGCCCAAAAGATGTTCTTTATCCTATCCTCCTCATCAACTTGCACATCATAAAAGAAGTTTTCATTTTGAGCCTCCATTTCCTCAAAGAATTGGAACATTTTTGGGACTGCTCCTTTGGACTCCTCACGTGCAAACGCTGCCTTCCTGCAAAAAATAGCACATAAATATCAGTATACACTTTAATAGTTTATATTCCGGGAAACCCCACTAGGTGTGTTGTGAACCTCCACTTACATGTTCAGTATATCCTTGTCATGGAAGGGCAGGTTGGATCTCCCATTATGCATTTTAGACAGGAGGCCCATTATGTTCACATGTTTGACATTGCTGGACTGCAGGTCTTTTACATAGTCCATCAGGGTTGAGTCCACCTTCTTGTGTGAGTGCATGTACACGAGCATCGATGGGCTTAAAAGTAGGGGGTGGTTGTGACCATGCTGAAATCTCTTTAGGACACAGGTTCCATCATTCCTTTCCTTAAATCTTACCAATGCCTTGCAACCAGTTTTTGCGCTGAGTTTATCTCGCTGACGGTCACTGTCAGGCACAGATGGCTTGTATGCACCGTCTCGCACGCATCTAAGATACCGTGCTTTCCCGTTGTGCTGCGCTCTCTTGATGCCAAACCCTGTGTGTCTGGCATATGTGTTGTAGAATTCATACACTTCCTTAGAGGTATTGAACTCTTGACCGATGCGTGGTATGAGATGTTCCGGGAGATCTGGTTCCTGCAAAAAAAAATACGGTGTGTCAGATACTGTGGTAACGATGCTAGTAGTTATAAATGTACAGTTTCTTTTTAGCATCTGTCAGCACACAAACTTACGTGTGTGTATACTCGCACTTCTGTTGGAGTCTCCGCATCTATAGTTCTGATTGGGCAAGGCGGGGTGACTATTGGGACATGGCACAGGGGATCCCTGGGAGGCATGTGTGTTGATGCCCTTCTGCCTTGCTGCATCCCTTCACCCTGGCCACCATGGCCATTAACTTGTTGGTCGGCCATAGCTTTCTTTGATGGAACTTTGGTGGACGTTTTATTCATCTGAACTTCAGACTCTGTATATCCAGACTTCTGATTCTGCCGCAAGGTACGTTCATCGTGGCCTGCAGCACTAGATCCATCGCCACCCACGTTTACTTTACTCATATGGACACTCTGAACCTCCTTAGCTGCTGTTCTGGACTTCTGGTTAGACTCATCAGGTCTAGGATTCTGTTGTATGATACGCTCTCTCTCGCCTCCTGCACTAGATCCATTGACATCCACATTTTTTGATAAATCTTCCTTAACTGCTGTTATGGACTTCCCAGCACTGTTAGTTTTGATAAATCTTCGTGGTTTGCGGTACACTGGATCTGAAACAGAGACCTTCTGATTGCATATTATTGGAGAACGTGGAGGCTTTGGTGGACCTGACCACATCACAAAGTCATCCTCTTCTAGCTGGTTGCTTCTCCTAGGCTTCGTTACTATTGGACCTGCATCATCAGTGCTGCTGAACTTCCTTTTTCCCAGATTACTGTCATGTTTTTGTGCAACCATCATCTCCAAAGCTGATCTCATTGGCACAATGGTCATCAACCCCTTGCGCTCACTGCAACTCATTGGTGCATCTTCCACACATTCACTATGTGTGTTTCCATATTGCTTCTCATAACCGTTAAGCTGCATCACAGTATCAGCATGCAGCATTGGAGGTTTATTTTGGCGAGACCAGCTAGATATATTAGCTTGCATTTCTCCATATAACTTTTCAAGCTCTGGTGTAGTCTCCAAAACTGTTAGATCCTTCGGATATCCTGAAGCTTGATAGCCATGTTTTTCTTCATCCAGCACACTGTGATCCACTCTTGAACGTTTAATCTGTCCCAATCCCTGCAACACATTTTTTGTTTTTGCTTTTGTTAATTATCACAAATCCAAGTCAACATCCACGGGGGGGTTTAAGCTGGTGAACTTCCAGCAACACAGAACAGAGTATATATATTTTTAAAGACACTACAACACGAAAATTCAGGTTAATTTAACAGAGAAATACACAATGCCAACGTCACTGATCAGAGTGTAGTAACTCCCTCGAGCAAACATATGAACTTCCACAACCCATGAAATAAGCATACATAGTTTTTATCTATTTTTTCCAGTGCGCAATTCAACACAGTCATTTATAGTCGTTCAAGCGTATGAGTTTTTTTTGAATTTTTTTTACCTGTTGATGCGGCATGGCAGGTCGTTTTGTTGACGAAGATCCAGTCGTGTTACTCCCCTCAATTTGTCGACGTATCGGAGCCATGTCGGGGGCTCCCGCCGCTGCTTTTGCTCGCCGTGACGGATGAGGAAGGAGGTGGTTTCGATCCGGGAGGGACGCCTCCTCCGTCGCGGGCTCACTCGCGCTGGCTGCCGCCGCCGCTCGTTCCGCCCTCACTCGCCCGTGCCGGGGACGAAGAAGGTGGGTCGGATCCGGGGAGGGATGCCGCCTCCGCCGTGGGCTGCCTCGCGCCGGCTGCCGCCGTCGCTCACTCGCCCGCGCCGGCGAGGAAGAAGGTGGGTCGTATCCGGGAGGGCAGCCGCTTCCGCCGCTCGCTCGCTCGTGCCGGCGAGGTAGAAGGTGGGTCGGAGTCGCGACGGGGCGTCGGGATCGGGTGGGGGATCGAGGTCGATGCCCTGCTTTTATTAGCAGCTTCCGCGCGGGGCGCGGCGCCGTGTCTGAGTCCGGTTCGGGGACGTGCGATGCCCTGTACGTACGTACACGACCTACTTTTGTGTTTGCAGTTGCACGCGATGGGCAGGGCAGCTCGTAAATTGAAAAGGTGCTCTGAATAGTTATTTAGAGCATCTCTTAAGGGGGGTTTCTAAATAGTCCCACCCTATATATATATATACTCAAAACCGAAAGAAATTGTGTATCTTACCGTTCCAAAGTGAATAGCAAAAGCTTACCTCTCGTAGGGTAGACGTGCACGGATGGGGTGAAGCGAATATTATGGGTCTCAAAGTGTCACACAAAAAAACCCGGGTATTTTAGTGGAGCTTGGTAGGGATACCTAACTACACCAATTTACAAATCCTAGTGCTGATCGTATGACCATAGGTTGCTTGCCTCTCATGCACCTCAAGAATGTGCTGAATACCCAACTGAATGAGTCTTCGTCCTCATCACCCATCAGCGCAAGAGCAAAAATACAAGACTGCAAGTGATTGTTCACCCCAACAAACACTGCTAGTGGCATGTGGTGTTTGTTAGTTTTGTATGTTGTATCAAAGGTCACGCAGTCACCAAAATCTACATAATTTGCTCTGCAACTTGCATTTGCCCAAAAGATGTTCTTTATCCTATCCTCCTCATGAACTTGCACATCATAAAAGAAGTTTTAATTTTGAGCCTCCATTTCCTCAAAGAATTGGAACATTTTTGGGACTGCTCCTTTGGACTCCTCACGTGCAAACGCTGCCTTCCTCCAAAAAATAGCACATAAATATCAGTATACACTTTAATAGTTTATATTCCGGGAAACCCCACTAGGTGTGTTGTGAACCTCCACTTACATGTTCAGTATATCCTTGTCATGGAAGGGCAGGTTGGATCTCCCATTATGCATTTTAGACAGGAGGCCCATTATGTTCACATGTTTGACATTGCTGGACTGCAGGTCTTTTACATAGTCCATCAGGGTTGAGTCCACCTTCTTGTGTGAGTGCATGTACACGAGCATCGATGGGCTTAAAAGTAGGGGGTGGTTGTGACCATGCTGAAATCTCTTTAGGACACAGGTTCCATCATTCCTTTCCTTAAATCTTACCAATGCCTTGCAACCAGTTTTTGCGCTGAGTTTATCTCGCTGACGGTCACTGTCAGGCACAGATGGCTTGTATGCACCGTCTCGCACGCATCTAAGATACCGTGCTTTCCCGTTGTGCTGCGCTCTCTTGATGCCAAACCCTGTGTGTCTGGCATATGTGTTGTAGAATTCATACACTTCCTTAGAGGTATTGAACTCTTGACCGATGCGTGGTATGAGATGTTCCGGGAGATCTGGTTCCTGCAAAAAAAAAAAAAACGGAGTGTCAGATACTGTGGTAACGATGCTAGTAGTTATAAATGTACAGTTTCTTTTTAGCATCTGTCAGCACACAAACTTACGTGTGTGTATACTCGCACTTCTGTTGGAGTCTCCGCATCTATAGTTCTGATTGGGCAAGGCGGGGTGACTATTGGGACATGGCACAGGGGATTCCTGGGAGGCATGTGTGTTGATGCCCTTCTACCTTGCTGCATCCCTTCACCCTGGCCACCATGGCCATTAACTTGTTGGTCGGCCATAGCTTTCTTTGATGGAACTTTGGTGGACGTTTTATTCATCTGAACTTCAGACTCTGTATATCTAGACTTCTGATTCTGCCGCAAGGTACGTTCATCGTGGCCTGCAGCACTAGATCCATCACCACCCACGTTTACTTTACTCATATGGACACTCTGAACCTCCTTAGCTGCTGTTCTGGACTTCTGGTTAGACTCATCAGGTCTAGGATTCTGTTGTATGATACGTTCTCTCTCGCCTCCTGCACTAGATCCATTGACATCCACATTTTTTGATAAATCTTCCTTAACTGCTGTTATGGACTTCCCAGCACTGTTAGTTTTGATAAATCTTCGTGGTTTGCGGTACACTGGATCTGAAACAGAGACCTTCTGATTGCATATTATTGGAGAACGTGGAGGCTTTGGTGGACCTGACCACATCACAAAGTCATCCTCTTCTAGCTGGTTGCTTCTCCTAGGCTTCGTTACTATTGGACCTGCATCATCAGTGCTGCTGAACTTCCTTTTTCCCAGATTACTGTCATGTTTTTGTGCAACCATCATCTCCAAAGCTGATCTCATGGGCACAATGGTCATCAACCCCTTGCGCTCACTGCAACTCATTGGTGCATCTTCCACACATTCACTATGTGTGTTTCCATATTGCTTCTCATAACCGTTAAGCTGCATCATAGTATCAGCATGCAGCATTGGAGGTTTATTTTGGCGAGACCAGCTAGATATATTAGCTTGCATTTCTCCATATAACTTTTCAAGCTCTGGTGTAGTCTCCAAAACTGTTAGATCCTTCGGATATTCTGAAGCTTGATAGCCATGTTTTTCTTCATCCAGCACACTGTGATCCACTCTTGAACGTTTAATCTGTCCCAATCCCTGCAACACATTTTTTGTTTTTGCTTTTGTTAATTATTACAAATACAAGTCAACATCCACGAGGGGGTTTAAGCTGGTGAACTTCCAGCAACACAGAACAGAGTATATATATATTTTTAAAGACACTACAACACGAAAATTCAGGTTAATTTAACAGAGAAATACACAATGCCAACGTCACTGATCAGAGTGTAGTAACTCCCTCGAGCAAACATATGAACTTCCACAACCCATGAAATAAGCATACATAGTTTTTATCTATTTTTTCCAGTGCGCAATTCAACACAGTCATTTATAGTCGTTCAAGCGTATGAGTTTTTTTTGAATTTTTTTTACCTGTTGATGCGGCATGGCAGGTCGTTTTGTTGACGAAGATCCAGTCGTGTTACTCCCCTCAATTTGTCGACGTATCGGAGCCATGTCGGGGGCTCCCGCCGCTGCTTTTGCTCGCCGTGACGGATGAGGAAGGAGGTGGTTTCGATCCGGGAGGGACGCCTCCTCCGTCGCGGGCTCACTCGCGCTGGCTGCCGCCGCCGCTCGTTCCGCCCTCACTCGCCCGTGCCGGGGACGAAGAAGGTGGGTCGGATCCGGGGAGGGATGCCGCCTCCGCCGTGGGCTGCCTCGCGCCGGCTGCCGCCGTCGCTCACTCGCCCGCGCCGGCGAGGAAGAAGGTGGGTCGTATCCGGGAGGGCAGCCGCTTCCGCCGCTCGCTCGCCCGCGCCGGCGAGGTAGAAGGTGGGTCGGAGTCGCGACGGGGCGTCGGGATCGGGTGGGGGATCGAGGTCGATGCCCTGCTTTTATTAGCAGCTTCCGCGCGGGGCGCGGCGCCGTGTCTGAGTCCGGTTCGGGGACGTGCGATGCCCTGTACGTACGTACGTACGTACGTACACGACCTACTTTTGTGTTTGCAGTTGCACGCGATGGGCAGGGCAGCTCGTAAATTGAAAAGGTGCTCTGAATAGTTATTTAGAGCATCTCTTAAGGGGGGTTTCTAAATAGTCCCACCCTATATATATATATATATATATATATATATATATATATATATGTGGAAAACTCTCAACTCACTCAAAACCGAAAGAAATTGTGTATCTTACCGTTCCAAAGTGAATAGCAAAAGCTTACCTCTCGTAGGGCAGACGTGCACGGATGGGGTGAAGCGAATATTATGGGTCTCAAAGTGTCACACAAAAAAACCAGGGTATTTTAGTGGAGCTTGGTAGGGATACCTAACTACACCAATGTACAAATCCTCTTTTCTTCTTTTCTATTTTTCCCTTGTTTTCTCTTTTTTTTTAACTTTTCAATTTTCTATGGCCAGCAACTTAAAATATACAAAGACACACGATAACGAGAAGCCTGTGAGCACAAACGTTAGCTAGTCTTATATGGGTAAGCTCCTAACACGGGCTGTAGAAAGGCTGTGTCCACTACCAAAAATTCGGCCATCCGGGACGATTTCATAACGTGGTGATCACGCTCCAAAACGTCGGGATGAGCAATCCTCGACGATTCACACGACGTAATAAAAAAGCCAGGGACCTCTAGTCATAGACGATTCTACGACGATCCGGTGAACCCTTGAACGTCGCGAGGGATCCGCGACGTTCCTTCAATCGTCGCAAACAACCGGGCCGGCCCATCTAAGGCCCATCTAAGGACCACGTTTTTTTTCCGTCGCGGCATGTGCCACGTGGCAGACGGCCGTTATCGCCGTTTGATGATGTCATCTTATGCTCGACGATTTCAAGACGTCGCGGCGCGTGATGACGTCATGGGCCGCAACGTTTTGTTTTTTTCGTCGCGCTGTTGCGTTAATCAGGTGCGTACACATGTTCCACCGACGAGCATACACGTGTCGACATATCCGAGACGAAAATTAGTTTTCGTCGCTACGGCTGTGACGTCATCATCCCTCTCGACGTTTGTTTTATCCGTCGCGTCGGCCGTGCATCTGTATGCAGACACGTGGTCCGAACATACGTGTACACGTGTCCTCTGTCGACGACGGAAAGTTTCCGTCACGCGTAGTTCGTGACGTCACCGATCACACGACGTTCCCGTTTCGTCGTCGTTCGAAAGACGATTCGTCGTAGCGCTACTAGTTTTCGCATCAAAGCAAACACAAAAACATGCAGCAAATACATAATTTTCGAATTAGTCGGAGCCTTGCTCGCCAGCATAGGCATCAAAAGCCAGAGGCCATGTTTTACAGTTCAACAGACAACAAGTGGTTGACCTGCACTGAACATATAGTTTTCGGCCTCTCAAAGGCAACCAGCAACATACCCTTGAAGGGCACCAAAATGCGACGAGTTTCCAGAGGTTCTCACGCAGGGCTAATCTGTTGCATGTGTCGAAGAACCTTTAGCCAACAATTGCGCAATAAGGGTATTGCAAAACAGTTGACTCTCCTTCATTGTTTCATGTTCCTCCCTCATAAGGTGCAAGTCTTGATGATACTGGATCCTTTCAGCATCAGCTTCTTCCTTCGCTTGATTCAACTCATGAACAACAGTCTGCAGTTTGGTCCTCCCTTTTTTCTCAGAATCAAGTAGAAGCTGAAAGTGAATCTTTGATGCTCTTGGACGGCTCATTAACACAGATTTGGCGGCAGAGAGAATCTCTTCGACAGCACCATCTCCTGAAGTAGATTGTGCCATCTTGTCTTTAATTTCATCCTATAGAGCAATTAAAAGCATAAGATGAACTAGCAGACAACAAGCTTGAACAGAACATAGATTTTCAGCAAATATGTACATGACTAGCAGATGACAAGCGTGAGGTGTTATAGCTGAAGACAAGCGTGTACAAAACATAGTTGGGAACCATGCTGAGATGATCTAGTGCAGATTTTAACAGACGTGTAAGAAGTAAGCATGCATGTAAAAGAACTAGGAGATGACAAGAAGTAAGCATGCATGTACAATAACTATCAGATGACAAGCATTGATGAAATAGCTGACAAAGTGAATCTGCGCATGCATGTAAACTGTTGATTCCAGATGTACAAAATTCTGAGGGACTTACAATTGCTCTTTTCACAGGCGAACTGAAGGTCCGCTTCTTGAAGCCGGGCTTGGATCTGGACAATTTGAATGCGTGATCCCCCATGTCGCAGCAAACCTCGTAGCTACAAGAACCTGTGGCAGAATGGAACCGGACGCGCTGTCTGCTCGATATTTCTTTCACGCAAGCCATCTACACAGACAAAGAGTATGAACATATTAGTGACAGTCCATAATATAGAACTGGAAAAGTGGCAAGGTTGAGTGAACAAGGGCACGACCTGTTTCGTGGGTGTCAACCAGGTAGCGACTAAGTTGCACCAGTCGTCATCTCTCATGTGTTGTACTTCAAAAAGGAGGTGTCCGTAGAACCATAGTCTTGTCTTGAACACTGTCAAAGTAAACGTCCTTCAGGAAATAGCGTCTTTGTTTTGTACGGTTCTTGAGATTCATTAGAAGAGCTTCATGAATCCAGGGGTCTTCGAGGTCCAAAATAAATCTTGACTGAAACAAAATTTAGAGCATTCTTCAGTTTTACGAACATCAAGAGAATGAACTGGCAAGTTTTTTTTCATGGAATGAACTGGAAGTTGGGTTACAAAACTTACACTCAGATGGGCGACGTACATAGAAAATACTTCGGGTCTTCCCTTGTACTCTTTCCAATGGGATAAGATAGGGACAATATCCTTCACAGCTACAGAACACGCAGTAGCAAACATGGAAGCAATCTTTGGGTTCACTGGCCTTGTCTTTCCATAAGGAATTACAAATTTGATCCTCCCTCTGTTGGACACGCTGTCCCGCTCCTCGCCTAGGACCGGTGGCATCTCGACATGGGGAGGTGCCTGCTCATGTTGGGCGACTGCCTCCTCTCCGTGGTCGCCTAGGACTGGTGGCAGCTCGACATGGGGAGGTGCCTGCTCATGTTGGGCGGCTGCCTGCTCTCCGTGGTTGCCTGGGACTGGTGGCAGCTCAACATGGGGAGGTGCCTGCTCGTGTTGGGCGGCTGCCTCCTCAGCGTGGTCAGCTGCCTCAGTGTGTTGGGCAGCTTCCAGCTGGCCATGGGAGCAATAGGCAACTGGCTGCTCGCCTTGGATATCTGGCCGCTTGAGTTTGGCATATGTACTTCTTTTGTTTTCTACCGGAGACTCAAGTGTTGTGCCTTCAACTATATCAGCATTGACGCGCTTGCGATTGTGAACTGCACCAGGTTCTGTTTGTGGTTCTAACATGAATATAGAGCTCAAAGTAAGTTGCACAAAAACATTTGCTAAGAATGTATTACAGCAACAAAGTAAGGTACTCATTTCCGGATTTCTCCCACTGGATGCATTTGTTGTTCTACATTATATTACTGGTATAGATTGTTATGTAGAACTGATAATGTAACAGATCGACATGAGTAATCTAATATGTGGACCTAAGACTTACTCCCTTTATTGGGTTTTAATCTACATCTTGTACAATTTCAGACAATTTAGTATTGTATTTATTAGTACTACTTGACCACAGACATGCATGAATTAGAAGTATGGTTTCACAGAATACCAAGCACCATTTGCTTTACCAATGCTTAATTATATGGATAGTAGTAGAATTTTGCAATGGTGGGGACATGTGATTTTAATTTATTGCTTAATTACTGAGTTGGAATGGATTTCTATAGTAGAATGCAGACAAAATTTGAACAAAAACAAGCATAACATAAGCATAAGATTGTGTGGTACATATATTGGACCAGCCGCTACACATACCACAATTATCTAACATGATTGTTCTACTATTCTAAGGCCGAAGTACCATTTCGGATTCACCTGACGGAATCATGTAGTACTGATAATTTAACATATCGACATGAGTAACCTAATCTGTGGACCTAATACTTACTCCCTTCGTTCTGTTTTAATCTACATCTTGTACAATTTCAGACAATTTAGCGTTGTATTTTATTAGTACTTGACCACACCATTTGCTTTAGAAGTATGGTTTCACAGAAAACAAAGCACCATTTGCTTTACCAATGCTCAATTATATGCACAACCAATGCTTAATTATATGCTTAGTAGTATTTTGCAACGGTGGGAATGTAGACTAAATCCGAACAAAAAAAATGCTCTAGAATGTAGACTAATCCGAACAGAGGGAGTATAGGATCGCAAAACAGGTGTTAAGCCTTATACAAGCTGGAAAATAAACAAACTTTGGCCATAGGAACTCATCAAACATAAGCACCAAACAGGCAATTAAACATACCGACGAAAATAATCCTCACAAGTTTGCCTCCGGGCTTTTAGGGCCTAAATCTTACTGTTATTCATGGCGGGGACCTTTACTCGTTGCAGATCTTGGCGGCGACCTGGACGGCGAGGTGGCAGGCCTTGGCGGCGACCTGGACGGCGAGGTGGCAGGCCTTGGCGGCGATCCGGACGGCGAGCTTGGCGGCGATCCGGACGGCGAGGTGGCAGGCCTTGGCGGCGACCTGGACGGCGAGGTGGCAGATCTTGGCGACGACCTGGACGGCGATGTGGCAGATCTTGGCGGCGACCTGGAAGGCGAGGTGGCAGATCTTGGCGGCGACCTGGACGGTGAGGTGGTAGATCTTGGCGGCGATGCGTCAGATCTTGACGGTGACTGGGACGCGAGGTCACAGATCTTGGCGGCGACCTGGACGGCAGGCTACACGGCGAGGCGGAAGACCGGGACGGCAGGCTACACGGCGAGGTGGAACACGGGGACGGCGCCCTTGGATTTGGAAGGAAAGGAAGAAATTTTGGAAGGGAGATGGGGTGGGGTGGGGGGGAATACCGACACGGAGAGGGGGGATTTTGGCAAGGGGGTATAGGCAATGAGAGGTTCGAAATTCTGTGCGTGCGCACGTAAGGCGGCAAAATTTGAATGAAAATTTGGGTAGGAGCGGTGCGAAAGTTTTGGTGGGTGGGCAGGAAGCATTGCTGGTCGGTCGATGCGTGATGGATGGCAAAATTTGAACGAAAATTTGGGTGGGAGCGGTGCGAAATTTTTGGTGGGTGGGCAGGAAGCATTGTTGGCCAGCCGATGCGTGATGGATGGTTTAACAATTAGACGATTTATGAAACTATTTATTAAAAGATCGTGTGAATAAATCTATAAATTGACCTAAAACTCGAGGAATTTTTAAAAAAAAATCTAAGTAGGAAAACCAGATTATCAATCTCTCTAGTTGTGACCCGCTTCGCATAACACAATTATCCCACGAAGGTTATGCTAGCTCTTGTAAGGTTGAACTCCCACTTCGGGTGCGCACCGGATAAAATCATGGGATAAATGGGCCCAAATGTACCTACTATATACCCTAATAACACAAAGAAGTACAAAACTCCACTAAGATGTTCACGCCCGTGGTCACCTGCTTAATTAATTAGGGTTTCGACCAATGTGGGGGATCTACAGTGTCGGAATCACACCTAAACCTAAGTATTGTCCTAACATATGTATGAAAGTGTGTGATAGTACATATGAAGAGCCAAAAAACTTGTATATGAGTGCTTAATTAACATACTACAAAATAGTTATCCCACCCGTTAGGTTCTGCTCTTCTACAGAAGAACTCCCACTTTAGGTGCACTGGATGGAATCAAGTGATAACAGATGGGCCCATAGATGGTTTTAAAATTTAATATTAGTTACCCCAACACAACCAATGAGAGAACTCCTCATCGCTACCCCCTTTCGACGTACGTGGAATCGGTAGGGATAGGGATCACTTTCGTTAATAACTGCATGTAGTGTTTCAACCAAATTAGGGGCCTCTGGAGCGTCCGAACCGTCATACCTAAACGTATGTATTGTCATGTGTGTGTGAGGGTGTGGTGGTATACATTGGAAGAGCCAACACACCTAAATCATGTGTGACCCCCTTCACAAACCACAATTATCCTACACGAAGGTTCCATTCGATCTTCTCAGGCTAAACTCCCACTCCGAGTGCACCAGATGGAATCATGTGATTATATAAGACATGGTCCAACGTTGGTTTGAATGTTCATCTGAGCCATCCTAACACAACCAATGAGAAGACTCCACAGAGTTAATACTTTCGATGCACGTGATACAATACGTAGACGATAGGGTTGACTTTCGGTAAACTACTTAGGGGTTCGACAAGAGTGGGCCAGGGGCTCTGGAGCGTCAAAATCACACAAGAATCTGGCACTATCCTAAAATATTTGTAAGAGTATATTTATGATGCAAATAACAACATCATCATACTTTGTCACATGATTCCATCTAGTGCTAGTTTAGTCTTGGAAGACCTCAAAACCTTTTCATACGAATAACTGTGGTCTATATGAAGCGGGTCACACTAACATGGATCCAAATTGTCGTTTTAAATGTTCATACTTTTCTTTCACGTAGGTCCTTATCAGGGGAATAAAGGTTTCAAAAAACACATATATTATGGCAACCATATGGGTTTATCACTAAGAAGGCTCAAATTTCTCAAGAGACAAGTCTCTAAGAAAAAACCTGACATACCTTTTTATGTCTGCCAGATCACCTCCTCTGCAGTCAATGGGAGGAACCCCAAGATGGTGAGAACTTTGACATTCTTTTAATATCTCATTTCGCCAATCGACACACCATGAACTGATCGCTGATTTCTTTTCCTTTTAGTACTTTTCAATGGATTACAGTCAGAAATTCCTCAAGCAATATCTACATAAAGAAAGACCTTTGCGTCTCAGAAGAACTCCCACTTTAGGTGCACTGGATGGAATCAAGTGATAACAGATGGGCCCATAGATGGTTTTAAATTTTTTAATATTAGTTACCCCAACACAACCAATGAGAGAACTCCTCAACGCTACCCCCTTTCGACGTACGTGGAATCGGTAGGGACAGGGATCACTTTCGCTAATAACTGCATGTAGTGTTTCAACAAAATTAGGGGCCTCTGGAGCGTCCGAACCGTCATACCTAAACGTATGTATTGTCATGTGTGTGCGTCCGAACCGTCATACCAAGGAGAAGACTCCACAGAGTTAATCCTTTCGATGCACGTGATACAATACGTAAACGATAGGGTTGACTTTCGGTAAACTACTTAGGGGTTCGATAAGAGTGGGCCGGGGGCTCTGGAGCGTTGAAATCACACAAGAATCTGGCACTATCCTAAAATATTTGTAAGAGTATATTTATGATGCAAATAACAACATCATCATACTTTGTCACATGATTCCATCTAGTGCTAGTTTAGTCTTGGAAGACCTCAAAACCTTTTCATACGAATAACTGTGGTCTATATGAAGCGGGTCACACTAACATGGATCCAAATTGTCGTTTTAAATGTTCATATGAGCTAACACAACACAACCAATTAGTATAGTCCACTGAGCTAGCTTCCCTCTTTCGACATCCGTGGAAACTGTAGATGTTAGGGTTTTGACTTACGACCAACTGCTTAGAGTTTTGACCAAAGTGGTGTTGTGGAGAGTCGGAATCACACATAAACCCAACACGGTTTTCCACAACTTTGAGGATCTCCACCGTTCATCATGACCGTCAATTTTGCATTAAACGAACAATATTATTTCTACTATTTGATGTATTAATAACACAAAAAATTAACGCATTTTTCTTGCTACTGCATGTATTACTACATGAATACAAAAATAAATTAAATAAATCGATAAATTATTTATAATGCATTGATAATTTGAAGATTCATTTATAATTTGTGCACGGATCATAAAGCAAATCGACGTTCATTAGAAGCGGTGGAGACAGTTGGATGGAGATCCTCATATATTTGCTAAGTTGCATCTTCCCACATAAACCTAGGTACTTTCCTAACATATTGTAGCCAAATTAAACTGAAATTCAGTACTACATTCAAACGGGGGATACATATTTCGCGTGAGAAGGGGCTTAACAGCAAGAAAAATAACAAAATGCAACGAAAAGGCCGTGGTGGCCACTGCTACTCTACTCGTCGTCGCTGTCGCCGGAGAGGTCGATGAAGACGGGCTGCTCCCACGGCCAATCCGCCACTGGTGGTGGCGGTGGCCCTGTGCGCCGTGGCGGTGGCCTGGCCTGTTCCACCTCCTCCATTGGATCATCCTCATACGACTCCGGCAACGGGCCAGTCCAGCACCACTTCATCCCGAGCATCTCCGGCAGGATGTTGGTCTGCTCCGGCTCCGGCTCCATCTGCTGCTGATGCGGCACCTGCTGCGGCGCCGGCTCCGGCTCCATCTGCTGCTCCATCGCCGAGTCACGGAGCACCTGGAAGAGACCCGGCCACCGCGCCAGCTCGTCAAGCTCGACGGTATCAAGGGAGTCTGCCAAGACCTTTTTCATTTCGGGGTCGTCCTCCTCGTCGACGACCGGCTGCGGTGGAGGAGGCGATGGAGTACGTCGAGGCGGCGGTGTCGTTGGCGCACGGCCACGTCGCATGAAGAAGAGGGGACGTGTGGCACGCGATGCGCCCACACGGAGAGGAGCCGTCCTACGCGCGACGCTCCGCCCGGCACGGACGGCGTCGAGGACATCTTCGACGGTGCGCCCCTCCCAGAAATCCCAACGGCCTTCACGGTTGTTCTTAGCCGGGGCCTTGGGGCCACCGTCGGCGTAGCGTTCGATGTCGCGGCGTCGCTCCGCCGCAAGTACGGACAACCACCGAAATTGGTCGTCGACGGAGTACTCCGGGTCGGCCTTGAGCTCGTCCTGGAGGGCCATCCACCGCCGGTGGATGAGGAGCTGTAGTTCGAGCGTGTCGACCTTGGGGATAGGTGGCACGGCGAGGCCGCCTGCGCTCATGCGCTAGCGGGACGGCACCCGTGAGTCCGGTGGGACGAGAAGGCCGTAGCGGGCAAACTCCTCCGCCATCGGCGCCGAGAGGTTGCGCGGCCAGATGTATTTGCGCCCCCGTCCCCTGGAACTGCCGCCAGCCTCGTGGTTGTTTGCCATTGATGGTGGAGGAGGGCGTGGATGATCTCGATCTGGAAATGGCGATAGGAAGGCCACCAGAAGAAGCCGCCCCTCTCCGATAAGGGAGTTTTTTTAAACAGTCTGAATCCAAGCCATGGCAATAACGCCGACGTGCGCCAGTGGCGATTTGACGCGACGAGGCCTTGAAACGGCGGTTCAGTGCAGCAGCACGGACTAAGCCTCTCTAACTTTTTTCTCTTGACTGTGAGTCACTGACACGCGCGGTCCACCGGACATTGGGTCCACATGTCAATGAGCCAAAGGCAGGCTATACTAAGCCAGAGAATCCGTGCCGACGGTGTAGTGGTCTACCCGTGGGAGAAAAGGATGCCTCCTATTACCTAGTTTGACCTTTCGAAGCAAGCTGATGGATCTGGTCACTGAAGATCTAGTTTAGATGGAGCATGCAATGCTTTATGTTTTCAATTATGTTTATCTAGTTTATTATGTCTATGCTTATTCCTTTATGTTTTCCACAGTCAAATTGATGAACAAGTGAATATACTATGGGTTCTACTGTTGGGTAATACACCTGATTAGTCGTCTACCTAGGTTTTCAATTATGTTTATCTAGTTTATTATATCTATGCTTATTCCTTTATCTTTTAAATGTTCATATGAGCTACCCTAACACAACCAATGAGAAAAGTGCACTTAGCTACCCCTTTCGACACCCGTTGAACTGGTAGATCAATTGTTTAGGGTTTCGACCAAAGTGGGTGCTCTGGAGCCAGAATCACACCAAAACCTGGGTATTGTCCTAAGATATGTACGTATGAGAGTGTGGTGGTACACTGGAAGAGACAACATCTAACTCGTCGGCGTGACCCGCTTCACATACCACGGTTATATCGGGCATGCATGAAGGTTTTGCAGTCTTTTAAGGCTTAACCCACTTAGTGTGCACCGTAATAACTTGGGGTCCAAAAGGTTGTTTTAAATGTTCATATGAGCTACCCCTAACACAACCAATGAGAAAAATGCACTTAGCTACCCCTTTCGACACGCGTGGAACTGGTGACATGGTTTACACTTTCGGTCAATTGTTTAGGGTTTCGACCAAAGTGGGTGCTCTGGAGCCAGAATCACACCAAAACCTAGGTATTGTCTAAGATATGTATGAGAGTGTGGTGGTACATTGGAAGTGACAACATCAGACCCGTCGGTGTGACCCGCTTCACATACCACGGTTATATATATATCGGGCATGCATGAAGGTTTTTGCGGTCTTTTAAGGCTTAACTCCCACTTCGTGTGCACCGTATGGAATCCTGTGATAACTTGGGGTCCAAAAAGGTTGTTTTAAATGTTCATATGAGCTACCCCTAACACAACCAATGAGAAAAATGCACTTAGGTACCCCTTTCGACACCCGTGGAACTGGTAGATGATGACATGGTTGACTTTTGGACAATTGTTTAGGGTTTTGACCAAAGTGGGTTCTCTGGAGCCAGAATCACACCAAAACCTAGGTATTGTCCTAAGATATGTATGAGAGTGTGGTGGTACATTGGAAGAGACAACATCAAACTCGTCGGTTGTGACCGCGCGGCCCGCTTCACATACCACGGTTATATATCGAGCATGAAGGTTTTGCGGTCTTTTAAGGCTTAACTCCCACTTCGTGTGCACCGTATGGAATCTCGTGATAACTTGGGTCCAAAAGTTGTTTTACTTAATGTTCATATGAGCTACCCTAACACAACTAATGAGAAAAATGCACTTATTAGCTACCCCTTTCGACACCCGTAGAACTGGTAGATCAATTGTTTAGGGTTTCGACCAAAGTGGGTGCTCTGGAGCCAGAATCACACCAAAACCTAGGTATTGTCCTAAGATATGTATGAGAGTACTGTGGTGGTACACTGGAAGAGACAACATCTAACTCGTCGGTGTGACCCGCTTCACATACCACGGTTATACCGGGCATGCATGAAGGTTTTTGCGGTCTTTTAAGGCTTAACTCCCACTTCGTGTGCACCGTATGGAATCCTGTGATAACTTGGGTCCAAAGGTTGTTTTAAATGATCATATGAGCTACCCTAACACAACCAATGAGAAAAATCAACCAATGAGAAAAATGCACTTAGCTACCCCTTTCGACACCCGTGGAGTTGTTAGTCAATTGTTTAGGGTTTCGACCAAAGTGGGTGCTCTGGAGCCAGAATCACACCAAAACCTAGGTATTGCCTAAGATATGTATGAGAGTACTGTGGGTGCTCTGGATAGCTAATTAAGTGGACTTTGCTCCCTGGTTGTGTTTGGGTACCTCAGATATAAGAACATTTAAAATCAACATCACTTTCTATAGAAGGAAACAACCGACAATATGTGTTATCTGACATATTGTGCGCCATTTCAAAAACCACAAGTATATTTATTATTTCACAAACAAAATAAAAAACCACAAGTGCGGCACACGTGGCCGAACGGGCGGGAGACGCAGCGTCCCTTTGGGAATACACGCCTTTATTTCGCGCACCGCCCCCCTCTCTCTCTCTCTTCCAGTCCTATCACTAGCTCGCTCGCTCGCTCTCGATCTCACTCTCCTTCGTTCTCTCTCACTGTTGGAGGTTTCTCCTCCGCCGGTACATCGACAGCACCGTGGCGACCATCTTCGGTGGGAGAAGAAGGCCTGGCATCCTCTTCCTCCCTGGGCAGGTAGATCTACATGTTTTTACGGATCAATATTCGTCTCTGCTTCGTTTTTTCGCCCGTAGTGGTCGATTTGGTATATGGCAGATTAAACTTGATATATTTGGCACACATAGTTCATCTATTCCCACCATGATTTCGATCGGTTAGGTTTTAATACCGTAACCGATTTGGTGTTTCGGGTAGATTGTGCTTAGATTTGGGTATTTCGGGTTCATTGCTTAGATGTTTTGTTTTGCTAGCTTAGTTCATCTTTGTCCAGGTTCCAATGCCAATGAAAGCAGAAAACATGGAGGTCTGCAATGACGAGGAGCATAACTGCATTGCTGATTACACTCATCATGATGAAAACATTGATAAAATCTGCTTCAGTAGAGAATCTGATCCTGATTCTGAATCAGATTCGGATTATGAATCTGAAAGTGATAGTGATGAAGAGGGCCTACGCATTGTTGCAACTAGGGGTAAATCTAAACTTGGATTGTAAAAATTGAATTCATCTATGCAAAAATGTACTACTCTCTAAAATTTACTTTTCTTTCACGTAGGTCCTTATCAGGGGAATAAAGATTTCGAAAAGCACATATATTATGGCAACCATATGGGTTTATCACTAAGAAGGCTCAAATTTCTCAAGAGACAAGTCTTAAAAAAAACCTGACATACCTTTTTATGTCTGCCAGATCACCTCCTCTGCAGTCAAGGGGAGGAACCCCAAGATGGTGAGAACTTTGACATTCTTTTAATATCTCATTTCGCCAATCGACACACCATGAACTGATCGCTGATTTCTTTTGCTTTTAGTACTTTTCAATGGATTACAGTCAGAAATTCCTCAAGCAATATCTACATAAAGAAAGAACTTTGCGTGTCACTAACGAGGAATACAAAGGTTCTCGTCAAGTAAGGATATCGATGAGCGAGCATGACGGGCGTGCGGTCATCACTACAAACTGGGCAATTGTTGTCAAGGACGCCCAAATCCTACGAAAAGAAATGGTTATCTTCTGGTTTAAGGAAGATGGACATGGTCTTTGTGTCAACTTGTTCGCCGGTATACCCGTTGAGCGATGCATGTGTCGCTGTTGCTATGGGTTTGTGTAGTTTGTGTATCCTGCTGTGCAAATCTCAAAAACTTGAATAGATGGTCCGTGGGGATGAGTTCTAGTGATACTTGATTGATTAGGGCTAACAGTTGTAGTGATCTCAATGGTTGTATCGGTGTTTGCTATATTAATATAGCCGGGCTCCGGCCTATTTTGTAAAAATTAAGGTGTAGTAGGTTGGTGAAATTGTTCTCCCAGCTTTAAAAACGAGGCAAACAACTTAGTTTATAGTATAAGAATCGACATAAGACAAACTAATTTGATTCAAAGTTCAAAGACACGATAATCATTCAACAACTTTCAGTACTAGATTAGGTAGATACTAACAGGTTCATTACAATGCTGCGGCATACAGCTTCACCAAGATAAAAACAACACACTAGATTAGGTAGATACGAACAGGTTCATTACAATGCTGCGGCATACAGCTTCACCAAGATAAAAACAGCACAGCTAGCTAGGAAAAGGACCATCAGCAACACCAGTTTCTCCTCCTCTTCTTCCTTATTTGGAGGCTGCACGAACTTAAGGCAGTTCCCGGAGAAAGAAACTAAATGCAGCGTGCTTCGCCTTATAGCAGGCTGGTTTCTTCGTCGAGCCAAACGAACCGCGGCCGTCTGCATGCTGCTGGACACTGGAGCGGTCACCAGTAAGCTTCTGGCTGCAGAACGGGCGGATCCATCTTGGACCGACATGGTACTGGATTTCTCCAGCCCGCAGTTTCCTAAGCACATGCCGGGCTTTAGCATGCATCGCCCCCTCGTCATCAGTACGCATCTCGCGATCGTCGGGTTCCTACAAAAAAAAATTGGGATTAAAGCAAGCACATATATGTAACTCAATCTAGAAAAACAATCTAGTAACTACCAGAGATTAACCCAAGCCACTCAAACTAGTAACTCAATCTAGTAAATTAATCTAGTAACTACCGGAGATTAACCCAAGCCACTAAACTAGTAACTCAATCTAGTTTTAGAACAGGGGGTGTACCGATTCATCGCCGCTGCCGTCCTCATAGAACGGCCGGTAGGTCATGTTCTCCACAGTGGCATCCTCGTAGAGCTGGTCAATCTCGGCGCACACAGCGGCGAGCTTCTCCTCCGCGGTGGCGGCGGCGTCCGTTGACGCGACGTCGGCGTTCGTTGGCGCGACGACGGCCAACGCAGCCGGATCGTCCCGGCGGCGTACATGGTCGCCTCCAACCCCGGCACCGGTGTTCATCCTCGTAGCTTGGTGGTGACTACGGCGCGGCGAGGAATAGTGTGCATCCGACTAAGCGGTGACGACGGGTGGTAGTGTGTGGGCTACTGTGAGCAGGCGGAGTGGGTTCCTGTGAGCAGATGGTGTGTGTCTCTTTTATAGCCGGCCGGTCGAGTGAACTGGAGACGGGATGCGGTGGCGCTGGGAGGGCACGGGGGGACGGCACAGACGGGTGGGTGAGAGTTTTAATGCAGACAAGTCTCTACCGCGGCGCACAGAGGCTTGGGGAGACGAGAAGGCTGGGCACTGCGCTCACGAAAGGCCCGGTGAGACACGCCTCCGCCGCGCAGGCGAAGTCGTAGCTTTGGAAGGCAAGAAGGTTGTTCGCTGCGCAGACGCCGGCGTTAATGCGACGCGTCCCGTCCCGTCACTTCGCCGGTGTACGTCCGCACCACAGTTTGTACCACACGTCCACACCACAGTTTTTTTTAACTGACCACGCACCACGCGTTGGTGAAACGTGCACACGGGAAGTTGCAGTTCAACTCCACTCGCCGTGCATGCGAAGTTGCAACGTGCCTCTGCATTTTCGCTCCACTCGCCCACCCGTGCATGCGCGCGCCCCCGGTTCAGTAACCACCGCCTTTCTATAATAGATCTAGGGCATGCATACGTCCATTACTATTCACTTCAACCTGTTGCAAAAAAGCGGCGACCATGGCTCCAGCGGCGAAGCGCTCTGCTTCCTCGTGGTAGATATGGGAATTTCCATTTCCGTTCATGGGCTTCTGATCCGTTTCTGAATATTCCTCCTACTTTCATCTTTCTTAGGTCCGTCTTTATGTTAACATCAACTTCCGATCACTGCATGTATGTACAGGGCAGTTGCATCCAAGGAGACAGTCACATTCGAGTTTCTGGCGAAGAGGGTAACTTTCCTAGAAGCTGAGATTGAAGCGGCCCTGAAAATCGCTTGCGACAATGTCGACAAGGTGATTGAAGCCAGAAAGGAGTTGGCGCAGAAGGGAGAAGCGGCCAACAATGCGATCCTTTCGTTGCTGGAAGATCTGAAGAAGATGATGGCCAGCAACCTCGACCTGACGAGGCAGGTTGGGAAACTGCAAAATGAGTTAGCGCTCGCGTACAAGGAAGCTCTGATCGCAAAGTCAGGGGAGATCCCAGGGCCATCAGATGCATAGTTTCCCACTGTATATGTTTATGTTTCAGCAATTCGAACTGGCTAGATTCCAAAAGGTAGTATTTAGGTTTTGTAATTCTGCCGTGTTGAAGATTGAGTAATATATATGTAATGTGATGTATTTGCCGTGTTTATTCCACGTCATCTCTTTCCCGTAATAAAAACTTATGTAAGTCTAGCATAGTCCGAATGCATTATTTTATAATCAACATCCGCGACATTCTGTCAAGTTTCATCGAACGTAACTGGGCTACTGGGCCGCGGGATAAAAATCCACGACGAAACATATGGAAAACGTCGCGCGTACCCGGCCCATTATTAGAAAACCCAAAACGTCGAGAGCAAATCAACTTTTCGACCCACCGCGACGGAACACACGACGTTATAAGAACGTCATCGCCAAAACGTCGTAGATCGAGACTATTTTGGTAGTGGTCTATGTCTCCGATACGGACTCACGGCAGGAAAAACTGACGAAACTGTGTCGCGCGTAGGCAAAAACTGGACGAAAACTCGACGAAACACTGAAAACGTAACCACGGCAGAGAAACTGACGAAACTGTGCCACGGCAGAAAAGCAGAAAACGACTCGGAAACAACCCTAGACTTCTACGACTCGAGCAAGAACAAGCTACGCAAAGGAAAAAACGACCAACAACTAAAACTTGTAAACCGATGCAATCTAGGGCTAAGGCGAAATCTAAACCTAATATTTTTGGCTTTTTCTGGATAGGACGAATAACAGTAAATCTACGGGGATGGATTTGTGGATGCTCAACGAATAAACGCTGGAAATCTGATACCAAGATGATAAGGGGTGGCCCGATCTTCTCAGTGAGCGGTGGGTGGATGGATGATGATGAAGGATAACTTGCGAGAATCCGACGAACTCTCCGGCTGCTCCCCTGTTGCCAATGCAACATCTCTTCAACCCAATGGATATTCGCGATGCCTCACACTGATGCAACGTAGCCGCCGACCACGAAGCGGTTTTGAAATCTACTAATTCCCAATGGAACAACAGATCACACTCAAACTTTGGTAACAAGAACCTCCAGATCGCAACAAAGTGGAGGGGTTGAATTCCCGATCGAAACAAAGAGGAATTCTATAGATGAATGCTTAGCAATCCAATCTAGGGTTTTAACATAAACGTGGTCTACCTATTACAATGGAGTTCCTGAGTATATATGGCGGCTGGGGAGACCTCCCCACGCCTGAAATCGCGACCTAAACCGACCCAAACTAGATACAAACCGACCCAGGTTGAATCGGTCTCGAAAAAGGCACGCATGCCCATTTTAACTCGGACCGGATATTCCGGGTCACGGGTGACCGAATATTCCGGTTGACTACAGAACCATCGAACGAATTTATTCACTTAAACCGGATAATCCGATTCAAAGTGACCCGGATAATCCGATGTGTTCCAGAACCTTTTTGGCGCAATCCATCAGCAGACCGGATATTCCGATCTGTGAACAACCGGATAATCCGGTTGAGTCCAGAACTCATTTTCTTCAAGTGCTCCTGCCTCCCTCTCCTCCCTCGAGCTCTTGAATGATTTGTTCATCACATTGTCCATGTCATCCTTCATGCATTGCTGCTCCTCTCCTCCGATAATGTTTGTGTTATCAATAACCCTGATCATACATAAATGCATAGACTTAGGCAGTATAAAATTCTCATAATCACAAACATCATATTCAATTAAGAGTGAGTTCACCTGTTGTTCTAATAACTTGGTTCTTGATCTTGTCATTGGTCCAATCCTCACTTCATTAGGCTTATCTTGAGCAGCAACATCATCAACAGGAAAAGATGGTAAGGCACTAGGGATGTCCTCATCATCCTCCCCCTTGAAAAGGCGTCGACCCCGACGCACCAAGGTCTTCTTCAGCATATGGCGTCAAATCAGCAACATTGAATGTATTACTCACGCCGAACTCAGTTGTAGGAAGATCTATCTTGTATGCATTGTCATTTATCTTGGCAAGAACTTTAAATGGACCATCACCACGTGGCATCAACTTAGACTTGCGCTGAACAGGAAATCTGCCTTTGCGAAAGTGTACCCAAACCATGTCGTCGGGCTTAAAGATCACCTCCTTGCGTTTCTTATTAACACGAGTAGCATTGTACTTGCCTTTCTTCTCTATAGCTTCTTTAGTCTTCTCATGTATCTTCCTCACAAAATCGGCACGCTTCGATGCCTCCATGTTGACTCTCTCATGTAATGGAAGCGGCAGCAAATCAAGTGGTGTAATGGGTTTAAAACCATAGGCCACCTCAAACGGACACAATTGCCTGGTTGAATGCACCGCCCTGTTATATGCAAACTCCACATGCGGCAAACACTCCTCCCACACACGCAGATTCTTCTTGATCATTGTCCACAACAACGCCGAAAGTGTGCGGTTCACCACCTCCGTGTGTCCATCAGTTTGGGGATGACAAGTGGTACTAAACAACAGCTTTGTTCCCAGCTTGCCCCAACGTGTCTTCCAGAAGTAGCTCATGAACTTCACATCACGGTCAGAAACGATCGTCTTGGGTACTCCATGTATGCGCACGATCTCCCTGAAAAACAGGTTAGCAATATGCGACGCATCGTCGCTTTTGTGGCAGGCAATAAAATGAGCCATCTTAGAAAATCGATCCACTACCACAAAAATAGAATCATGCCCCCTACTGGTCCTAGGCAATCCTAATACAAAATCCATGCTGATATCTTCCCATGGTGTAGTAGTAGCAGGAAGAGGAGTATACAAACCATGAGGCTTCAGCTTGGACTTCGCCTTGTTGCAAGTGATGCAACGCTTGACAAACCTGTCCACATCACGCTTCATCCTTGGCCAATAAAAGTGATCAGCCAACATCAACAACGTCTTATCACGCCCAAAGTGTCCCATCAAACCGCCACCATGCGATTCCTGCAACAACAACAAACGAACGGACGATTCTGGCACACATAATTTGGTAGCTCTAAACAAGTATCCATCATGCATATGGTATTTTTCCCAAGCTTTCACAGCAGAACACTTAGCAAAAGGCATGGAAAAATCAGTATCATTAGCATATAAATCACGCAAACTCTCTAATCCAGGAACTTGAACATCTAAGTGTGTCAAAAGCATGCTTTTCCTAGAGAGTGCATCAGCAACCACATTCTCTTTGCCTTTCTTGTACTTAATAATGTATGGGAAGGATTCAATGAACTCAACCCACTTAGCATGATGCTTATTCAAGTTAGATTGGCACTTCAAATATTTCAAAGCTTCATGATCAGAATGTATGATAAATTCCTTTGGCCACAAATAATGTTGCCAAACCTCAAGAACACAAACAAGAGCATACAATTCTTTATCATAAACAGGATAGTTCAATCATGATTAGTGCACAACAGAATATATATATGTGGAAAACTCTCAACTCACTCAAAACCGAAAGAAATTGTGTATCTTACCGTTCCAAAGTGAATAGCAAAAGCTTACCTCTCGTAGGGCAGACGTGCACGGATGGGGTGAAGCGAACATTATGGGTCTCAAAGTGTCACACAACAAAACAAGGGTATTTTAGTGGAGCTTGGTAGGGATACCTAACTACACCAATTTACAAATCCTAGTGCTGATCGTATGACACACTTGGAAACGCACACGGTGGAGATAAACGGGCAAAGCAACTATGAACAAGAATGTCACAATGCACTAGAAAGATACTAGCAAGTAGCTCAAATTAACAGGCACACGATTGCTCAAATACTAGTGGTGTCACAACTTGATCACAAAAATTGTTCACTTTGGCCTCTTTTCTTCTTTTCTATTTTCCCTTGTTTTCTTTTTTTTTAACTTTTCAATTTTCTATGGCTAGCAACTTAAAATATACAAAGACACACGATAACGAGCAGCCTGTGAGCACAAACGTTAGCTAGTCTTGTATGGGTAAGCTCCTAACACGGGCTGTAGAAAGGCTGTGTCTATGTCTCCGATACGGACTCACGGGAGGAAAAACTGACGAAACTATGTCGCGCCTAGGCGAAAACTGGACGAAAACTCGACGAAACACTGAAAACGTAACCACGGCAGAGAAACTGACGAAACTGTGCCACGGCAGAAAAGCAGAAAACGACTCGGAAACAACCCTAGACTTCTACGACTCGAGCAAGAACAAGCTACGCAAAGGAAAAAACGACCAGCAACTAAAACTTGTAAACCGATGCAATCTAGGGCTAAGGCGAAATCTAAACCTAATATTTTGGCTTTTTCTGGATAGGACGAATAACAGTAAATCTACGGGGATGGATTTGTGGATGCTCACCGAGTAAACACTGGAAATCTGATACCAAGATGATAGGGGGTGGCACGATCTTCTCAGTGAGCGGTGGGTGGATGGATGATGATGAAGGATAACTTGCGAGAATCCGACGAACTCTCCGGCTGCTCCCCTGTTGCCAATGCAACAGCTCTTCAACCCAATGGATATTCGCGACGCCTCACACCGATGCAACGTAGCCGCCGACCACGAAGCGGTTTTGCAATCTACTAATTCCCAATGGAACAACAGATCACACTCAAACTTTGGTAACAAGAACCTCCAGATCGCAATAAAGTGGAGGGGTTGAATTCCCGATCGAAACAAAGAGGAATTCTATAGATGAATGCTTAGCAATCCAATCTAGGGTTTAACATAAACGTGGTCTACCTATTACAATGGAGTTCCTAAGTATATATGGCGGCTGGGGAGACCTCCCCACGCCCAAAATCACGACCTAAACCGACCCAAACTAGATACAAACCGACCCAGGTCGAATCGGTCTCGAAAAAGGCACGCAGTCCCGTTTTAACTCGGACTGGATATTCCGGGTCACGGGTGACCGGATATTCCGGTTGACTACAGAACCATCGAGCGAATTTATTCACTTAAACCGGATAATCCGATTCAAAGTGACCCGGATAATCCGATGTGTTCCAGAACCTTTTTGGCGCAATCCATCAACAGACCGGATATTTCGGTCTGTGAACAACCGGATAATCCGGTTGAATCCAGAACTCATTTTCTTCAAGTGCTCCTGCCTCCCTCTCCTCCATCGAGCTCTTGAATGATTTGTTCATCACGTTGTCCATGTCATCCTTCATGCATTGCTGCTCCTCTCCTCCGATAATGTTTGTGTTATCAATAACCCTGATCATACATAAATGCATAGACTTAGGCAGTATAAAATTCTCATAATCACAAACATCATATTCAATTAAGAGTGAGTTCACCTGTTGTTCTAATAACTTGGTTCTTGATCTTGTCATTGGTCCAATCCTCACTTCATTAGGCTTATCTTGAGCAGCAACATCATCAACAGGAAAAGATGGTAAGGAACTAGGGATGTCCTCATCATCCTCCCCCCTTGAAAAGGCGTCGACCCCGACGCACCAAGGTCTTCTTCAGCATATGGCGTCAAATCAGCAACATTGAATGTATTACTCACGCCGAACTCAGTTGTAGGAAGATCTATCTTGTATGCATTGTCATTTATCTTGGAAAGAAGTTTAAATGGACCATCACCACGCGGCATCTACTTAGACTTGCGCTGAACAGGAAATCTGTCTTTGCGAAAGTGTACCCAAACCATGTCGCCGGGCTAAAAGATCACCTCCTTGCGTTTCTTATTAACACGAGCAGCATTGTACTTGCCTTTGTTCTCTATAGTCAATATCAGCACTATATTAAAGAGTACCAGATGCTTTGGTTGCTGAGCTCCTAGAGGGAGATTTACCTACGCTCAAGCTAAACTTTGGTATCATGCCTCTTTTACCCCAAAAAGATGGTGGTGCAAATTTAACAATATCATCTTGTTTACCTCCTTAAAACATATTCAAGACATCATCGTAGTAAACAATATCACTGCATTATACAAGCTGTGAATGGTGAATGAAGCAGCCAAAGTTCCAGTCCGGCGATAAGCTAACCCTGTGATACATCCGATGACGAACAATTGAACGAAACTTTTCCCCGAGAGGTGTGCTACACTGAACATAAGTGAGCTTATGATGACAGCGTTACTCCATTTCATCGAAGAAGACAGGGTTGTTAGAAGAAACCCCGGTAAATGGTTTCTTCAGACAATGGAGCAATCATGCAGTACAGAAAGAAACAGACTAACCTAGATGTTGGACTGTCAGAAAGGATTTCCTTTAGTATAGGATCGTATGCATCCTGGAATTAATTCAATTGGAGGAAAAATGAATTAGGTAACAAAATCAGGTAGACAAATGCAGTATCTAGCTGGGGAAATGCATGCAACAGTTAAAACGTAATGTATGTGTTCTGATTGTACTGACCTCGGGACCTATCAGTCTGTCAGCTATAAGAGATGTGATAAAAACCATGGACATCAAAAGTCCAAACCATAATACAGATTCTTTTATCCAACTCCGCCTGGAAGAAAATTTGGCAGAGAAGAAGGTCCAGACTTGATGGTGAGGCTTCGCAGTGTACTGCAAAAGTGCCAAACCCAGAGTAAGCTCCCCTAGTTGAAGCATGGCAGTGGAAACAACCTGCATTGACAGGGTATGTACGCATTAAGTATGCCCCTACAAAATATTGCAACTCAACGATGCGAGAAGCAGATAAACTAAACATATAGATGAGTATCAAAATGGTAAACAAAAGAACTTACTGTTGTCAGTGGATCTAGTGATGAACAATGTAGCACTTTGGCTACCGCATCAAGTCCTCCAAAGCTCAAGGGAATATGCAAGATAAGGAGGTATCCTGCAAATGTTCTCCATATATCCTCAGTTTCCCATGGAAGATCTGCAGAAAGAACCGAGTATTCCTGCGATGTCATCACAGAAAGACATATTAGATTGCGTTTATGTCACAGCATGTAAGTTCCACTTAAGTACATACCCAATGTGTAGCATTTGCACATCAAAGAACACAGAATAAATCCCTTTATTAAAGACCACTATTTATACTATCAGGGTTTCCCTTACAGTTTTCTGTTAATAAGGACACCAAAACATTAAGATGCTTTCCAAATTTCTTCACAGTACATTCTCTTTTGTCCCATAAATAAGATCCCACGGTAAAATTTCAATAAATTCACCAGATTACCTACACATATTTAATATTTTTTTCCAAAAACACCAAACCTTGGTATCCTGATGCATTAAAAGAAAGAAAACAACCAGATTATGTACAAGCCTAAGGCAGGGCATTATTCAAAAAAAAAACTATACTAGCTCAATTGACAGGAAATAAGTCGGAGGCCCATCAGGACTGTGCCTCTGGACTCACTGTTTCGAGAAGGCCCGGGAATTCCGGTCGATTCCCGTCAGAGGCACACCCGTTATGGTGCTTCCAGGATCCACCAAATGGTCATTTGGATCATCCATACAAGACCCTTGCGCTGAGCCGGTGGTGCACAGCCCGACCACCAACAATTCTACAGTCCTCCCAGTGAATGATGGCTAACCCGTTGATCGAATCCAAGAACGGCAAATACCAATTCACAATTAGAAAAGATGAACTCGAAAACAATGTCACCTGTTTGATCTGACAAGACTTAGGGGCTGTTTTGGCGTTGACTGCTGGCGTGGGCCTGCGTTTGGATTGGAACCCAGCTACCGAAGCCACGCCAAAAATTTGGTAGCTACAGCTGATTCTGCGCCCACGCGCTGGCCAAACCGAGGCGGGCGAATCGTTCGCCAAAATTTTGGCGCGCCATCGATTTGGCAAGGCGACCATGGGCATAAACCAAACAGGCCCTTAGAGATGGCATATGACTATAGCATAAGCTCAATATCTGTCAAGCATAATGGTGAAGCTCGACAAACCAAAAATGTTACCAAAGTCAATATGTGCTCCAATAATTTAATTTGCATTACGAAGTGAAAATAACGCATCAATTATTGTGTTCTGGAATGAATACACTACTGCTTTCACGCCACATAATAGTACCCGTGCACCCAATTAGCCAAAGAGGAAAGCAAATTTTATGAGCGAAATCAGCGGCAAATAAGCAGCAAAGCCAAGTTCCATGAATGAATACACTCCAATCTGCAACAACTGGGCATGAAGATAGTGGTGAAGTGCAGAGACATTACATCGAACACGTCGCAGTCGGGGTCCTTGTCGCCAGGAGTTGGAGCGGAAGAGCAGGCGCAGCCGAAAGTAAAGGAGGACGAGCGCTGTAGGGACGTGGTGAGAGCTCTGGATTTCGCCGCGGCAGTACGAGGCGGACCTCCGGCTCCGCCGTTGGTTCTCACGGGAGAAAGGAGAGGACGCGATATCTGAAGCGCATGCGCGCGAGGACGGTGGACCACTAATGCGTCCGAGGCTGTTGATGAGTGAGGCCTGAGGGCGTGCGTCCGGGTTTTGCTGTCGAAACTCTTTGTATCGCACCGTTGATTTCTTATTGCATCGTACAGTTAGGATGACTCCAACGGGGCGACGCATCGAGTCCGCGCGGCTTCGTTCCTGTCCGCGAGGGCCAAAAACACGGCCCAACGGAGCGACGCAAACGGACCGCGGTCCGTTTTTTGTCCGCCGCGCGCCATCGATTTGGCAGGGCGACCATGGGCATAAACCAAACAGGCCCTTAGAGATGGCATATGACTATAGCATAAGCTCAATATCTGTCAAGCATAATGGTGAAGCTCGACAAACCAAAAATGTTACCAAAGTCAATATGTGCTCCAAGAATTTAATTTGCATTACGAAGTGAAAATAACGCATCAATTATTGTGTTCTGGAATGAATACACTACTGCTTTCACGCCACATAATAGTACCCGTGCACCCAATTAGCCAAAGAGGAAAGCAAACTTTATGAGCGAAATCAGCGGCAAATAAGCAGCAAAGCCAAGTTCCATGAATGAATACACTCCAATCTGCAACAACTGGGCATGAAGATAGTGGTGAAGTGCAGAGACATTACATCGAACACGTCGCAGTCGGGGTCCTTGTTGCCGGGAGTCGGAGCGGAAGAGCAGGCGCAGCCGAAAGTAAAGGAGGACGAGCGCTGTAGGGACGTGGTGAGAGCTCTGGATTTCGCCGCGGCAGTACGAGGCGGACCTCCGGCTCCGCCGTTGGTTCTCACGGGAGAAAGGAGAGGACGCGACGAGCAGGACGCTGCCGCTGCTAGCAGCATATCTGAAGCGCACGCGCGCGAGGACGGTGGACCACTAATGCGTCCGAGGCTGTTGATGAGTGAGGGCGTGCGTCCGGGTTTTGCTGTCGAAACTCTTTGTATCGCACCGTTGATTTCTTGTTGCATCGTACAGTTAGGATGACTCCAACGGGGCGACGCATCGAGTTCGCGTGGCTCCGTTCCTGTCCGCGAGGGCCAAAAACACGGCCCAACGGGGCGACGCAAACGGACCCGCGGTCCTTTTTTGTCCGCCGTGACGCATTCCTGGCCCAAATTTGGGCCACCGATGCGTCGGCCCCGGACGCGAGCGGAGCTCTTTTGTGTCCTGCCCTAGTCCGCCCCTGGCCCGCAAATCAGGCCATTCCCCACCCCAATCTCCTCCTCCTCCGCCCCTCTCGCCGCCACCCGCCGTCGCACCCTCGATTTGGCACTGCAGGCCATTCCGGGGACGCCGTCACCGGAGCAGGTGCTTCCCCGCCGTCACCGGAGAAGGTGCTTCCCGCCGTCACCGGTGAATCTTGCGGCCAGGACCGTCCACAGCGCCCGCGACAGCCACGCCGCCCGCAAGGTTTTCGGCCCTTCGCCCCGGCAACTCAGGTACAACCCTCGGCCATGGATAGCGCGGATGAGTGGTTCTACAAGAACCACATCATGTACCACTCATCCTCGGACGATTCCTCCGACGATGACAGTGACGGCCTGGTCGCCACCCTCATCGTCAACGAGTACATAGAGAGGATGCGGCCGGTGTTCCGAGGCTCCTTGCTGGGCCGTTCTCCTGCTCTTGACCGGAACCGGCGAGCTGGCCAAATCCAGCTGTATGGGGACTACTTTCGTCCCCACAAGCCCACATACCCTCCCAAGGTTTTCCGGCGCCGTTTCCGGATGAGAAGGTCCTTGTTCAACCGCATCCGGGTGGGCGTGATGCATTTTGATGACTACTTCATGTGCAAGCCTGATGCATGTGGTATGAGGGGCTTCTCGTCGTACCAGAAGTGCACTGCCGCCATTCGCATGCTTGCGTATGGGATTGCCGGCGATCTTGTGGACGAGTATGTGCGCATGAGTGAGTCCACGTGCCTGGAAGCCATCTACAAGTTCTGCGCGGCCGTGGTGCAGGTGTTCGGGCCGGAGTACCTGCGGGAGCCCAATGCTGCCGACATGACTCGCCTCTTGGCAATCAACGAGGCAAGGGGCTTCCCCGGGATGCTCGGGAGCATAGACTGTATGCACTGGGAGTGGAGGAACTGCCCATTTGCTTGGCAGGGGCAGTACAAGGGCCATGTTGGGGCCTGCACGGTCATACTTGAGGCCGTGGCATCACATGACCTCTGGATTTGGCACTCGTTCTTTGGCATGGCCGGCTCGCACAATGACCTCAATGTGCTGCAGCGGTCTCCGGTGTTCAATAGGCTTTCCAATGGCCTGGCACCCCAGTTGACCTTTGAGATCAATGGTCACCAATATGACAAGCCATATTACGTTGCTGATGGGATCTACCCCACATGGACTACATTTGTGAAGACAATCTCCAATCCCAATGATGAGAAGAAGAAGAGGTTTGCCAAGGAGCAAGAGAGCGCAAGAAAGGATGTAGAGCGTGCATTCGGTGCTCTACAGTCCCGATGGGCTATTGTTCGCCATCCTGCTCGGACATGGGACAAGGACCAGCTGTGGGAGGTCATGACAGCGTGTGTGATCATGCAACATGATCGTGGAGGACGAACGCGACGAGGGCTTGAATGATCAGGCATGGCAGTTCCGGGGTGAGTTGGTTGAGCCCCAGGGACCATCCACATTTGCTCAGTTCCTCGACTTTCACCGTGACATTCGTGAGAATGACTCCCATGTTCAGCTCCAAAATGATTTGGTGGAGCATGTCTGGCAGCACTACGGTAACCAGGGTGACCAGGGGTAGTAGTTCCATTTGATGAACTATTTGTCTTATTTATTTGGTTTGTAATGCATGAAACAATTTGTTATTTGCGAAACTGTTTATTTATGTTTGTTTGAACTATTTGGATTGTAATAATAAGTACTTGATGAACTATTTGGATTGCTTTTATGAATTGTGTTATTTGAGCTTATTTATTGTGCTTGATAATTGCTCGAGTATATATGGCTGAAAAAATGATTGTGTGTCGTTCCCCTGTCTAGCTGCGGTGGACACAAACAGGCCGTTTGTGGCCCATCTCCCCACCTATTAATGAAAAAGGTCAATATAGGGCCTGCTTAGTTGAAAAAAAAACTTACAGCGCGGACTCGATGCGTCGTCCCGTTGGGGGCAGTGGCCGGAAAGGGGCGGACGTGGGCCGGACATGGGTCCATTTGGCGACGCAAACGACCAAACGCGGACCAAACGCGCGTCCGTTTGCGTCGCGCCGTTGGAGTCATCCTTAGATCTTCCACCAAAATCTCGTTCCAACGCTAGCAAATCTATGCCCAATCCTCTCGCCATTGTGACCGAATTATCTCCATCTAATTTCTTTCAGATCCATCTCCACAGACCACAGCCATGGCCCTCCCCGACTGGATGATGCTGGAGCGCTTCGTGTACTACAGGGACTCCGCCGCCTTCCCGGACAGCGAGGCGGCGCCATTAGGGCCGACGGCACCAGCTCCCACGACGGCGGCTTCTCCGTCGCCTTCCGCATCCAAGAGCCGCCGGGCATCTCCCGCCTTTACCTGCATTGGCCGAACGGCCCAAAGGAGCGCTGGCCGTGCGCCATCGTGGCGGCGCACCGCAACCTCCTCGTCTTTAGGCTCACCTCAGAGCCTGTAACTCTCAACAAGCCCCCCTTCGTGGAGTTCCGGCAGGACCACTTCATCTGTGCAGCCCAATCCTCGCCGTCCCAGCCGCTGCTCGTCCGAAAGATCCCAAAGTGTCACATATCTGAGCTCGTGTGTGAGATTAATGGAAAGAAGGTAACCATGCCGCGCTTGTTTGATGTTAACCCCGTTGGCATCTTGTGCCGTGGAGAAGAAGAGTTTGCGTTGGCACAGCTAAACCTCCGTAGATCCAACGGGAACGAATGGGAAAAGGTGAAGACTGAACTTTGCGTCCTGCGCTCCAAAGTATCCAATCCTCGTCACAAGTGGAAAACTGAGGGGTGGCTGCCCATTCACTATGAAGCGCATCAAATAACCGATTTGGACATCTGGAGAACTGATAGGATCATTGCATTCGACAAGTATTTATGCTGGGTCAATTATGGTGGGGCTGGTATCTTACTTTGTGAGCTGTTTCAACGAAACCCTCCCATCTTTTATCTCCGACTACCAGTACTTAACCCTTGCTTACATCGACGCCCATCGCAATTCAATGAGATCAGCTGCTGCGTTTCTGTCACCAGAGGAAGCCTCGGCTGCGAGGAGCTCAGATTCATTGACATTGTCCGCAAAGATGGTAAGCTCATTGGCCCATTAGGCTCTGGTCATATGGAGGGTTTCACCATCTCCTGCCATGTTTTGAGGATAATGGAGAATGGTGCAATGGAGTGGGATATGGTTTTCTTCATCACGTCATATGAATTGTGGAGTGCCAACCCTTTTCTCCCACATGTGCATCTGAAGCATCCCGTTGTTAGTATGTCCGACCCAAATGTGGTAAATTTTCTGATGGCAGAGCATCTGACGTTCATTGACAGGGTTTCAGTTGTTAGTGTTGATATGAATACTAGGAAAGTGCTTTCAACTTCCGCATATATTAATGGAGTAGAAGACCTTAAGGGCCAGGATGCTGACATGGTCCGGCGAAATGCCAATTGTCTGCAAACCTTTCTTCCCTCTGAACTTCCCAAGTTCTTAAGATCCGACCTGGTATTTGCATCTTAAAATCTCTGTATACAAGTTATTGCTTTCTTTGTACACAGTAATATATTTTCAGCTTAGGAATGTTGATAAATGCAATGCAATCAATTCGAATAGTACACGAAATTTCTTGACTGTTTTGCTACTTCATGATTTGCATTGCAATGATATCTACCACCAACATCTACTGTTTGTATAATAACAGTAAAAATTACATGCTTGTGCAGTTGAATTTGTGTCCACCTTGCTGCGAAATTGCCAAGTTATGCATTTAAATCAATGTATAATCTCTTCTCTGATGATACAGAGGAAGTGATCATGGAATATAGTATAACCGTGTCTATTCGGCAACATCAAAATCAATCGTGTCCCATTATATTCTAAAGCTTATGAGAGTTTTTATATCTGATGCTACTCAAGTCAAGCCGTCCCTACTCCCTACAAGTCTGAAAACCGTTTCAGTGACTGGTGTCCCACGGGAATGCAATGTGTAGTAGGAATAGATTCAGTTGTTGGCCTTTGTATCGATTTCTCAGTGTTTCTAACAGTCGGATGAGGTGCTGCTTTAAATCTTATGATCTGCCTTTGGGCGGAGGCCAAAAACTCAGAATGCTGCAGTTTTCGTTCCTTTTGAATCAAAATGTAAGTGATCACCAATATACTGTCATCCAAATTGTGATACTATATTGTCAATATTAAAGAGCTAGACTTATGGTTGTGCCTAGGCAATCAATGTCTGCGAAGTACTTATGTGTCAGGACCCCTTTTTCTATCTTCAGACACTGCTGACCATCAGGACAACAGAACCAACGGTGCAGACAACAGAACCATCAGTTAAACCTATGTTAACGATGTAATTCAGTTTAGCAGTTCATTAATCAGTTTAACTGAACCATTATTGTAATCGCTACTAAGCTTGAGCCTACCTTTCGATATAAAAGGTAGGTGGGGAGGTTGGGAGGATCAAGCTATGCAAAACCTAAATTTTATCCCCTTGCTTTTTCTTTACTGTTCTTGTTCTTCTGCTTATTTCTCTACTGTCCTGGGTACCGAAACCCTTTATCTTTCTTCTCCTTGTCCAGGCCACTCGAGGACCTGACATTATAGCACAACAGCTACGCACATCCATTGATTCATTTCCTACCATTCGCCTGCTAATTGTTGTGTCAACTGAATTTTGAATGAAGAAAATTCCGAATTGCAAACTATGATCAGAAGTCGTAGAGCACAGTACAAGTCATTCCTGTGTTAAAAAATACGGAAATATGGACTAATTAGCGAGGTTATGTGAGAGTACCAACTATTTTACTCTTCTATTTGCTTCAATAATTTATTTACATGACATCTTTTATGAACTCGTTTTCTTTTTATAGCTCAAATGAAGGTGCAAAGATCAGGCGACCAAGTCTCACATGCTAACACTATGGCTGGAGAAAACTTGTTATGTGATGTAAAACAGTTAAAGCGTATTAGTACTATGATCTATAATGGACTTATGATAGCCTGTGATTATGACCTCTATGTGCAGCAATTTCCAAGACTACTATGTCATGACTACTTGACTAAGAAGTAAGAAGGTTCGCTGCGGGATCATGCCGCCCATTTCATGAGTTATTGTGTTTGGTTGCATCGTTCGGGTGAGTGCAGAAGTTCATTTGTTAGGTTGTGTACGTGGGTGTGATTTGTATGAGATATGGAGATTTATTTGAGACTGGAATTTGGTACTCATTTATAAGAAAGTCTTGTATAAATATTTTGCAAAGTCTGATAGCCAGCACAAAGACCACGAACTTCGATCTATAAACATGAATTTATGTTAGTAGGTAGCCGCATTACTCGCACTACAGGGTAGAATGATATACAACACAATCTGAAATTATAACTTCGCCACCAAATACTAACAAGGTATCATATGACATCGGAAAGTTACCCGCACTACAAGAAATGTGCTTGGGTAACCGCGTTGCCATGGCCATTGGAAGCGAGTGCTGTGCCGTCATTCATCGCCACTGTCTGCCATGTTAGCTTAGCTCAATGGCATCCTCCAGTGACGGAAACAGGGTGGATGGATTGGGAGAGGCCGGTGCCGGCACGTTCTAGGACTTTGCAGCCTGGGAGGCGACGCGGGGCGTTTTTCATCTTACAGTCAGCAGGTATAGGTTTCACATAACCGAGCAGTTACCACATGCCACACAATCATGCCTCAAGTCTTGATAATTACTAAAGTACTATTCAATACTCAAAATAATTACTATCACTACAAGTCCACGCCAGCTGATCATACCCTACATCACATAGCAACTGGTTGACTGATTCCGTGAATTTGTCTTTGTACTCTTCAGCAAACCTTCACTTGAGCTACAAGATAAGAAAATATATAAGCACTATAAATTAACATAATAAATATTCTTTCGTATTGATTTGAGAAAAACTCAAAAAGTTGGTAGTGACAGACACACTACCCTGATGCGGTCATCACCCTAAGTAATCTAGTGGGAATTGCATCTTGCCAAAATGGAGACGGCAAAACAACCTTACTCTGGATATGGAACAACAATCTTCTATGGGGAAACTACGCTCGGCTATCATCTGTGCTTACCAACATTGTCATTATTGAATCAGCAATGGCCAGGCTAGCAACAATATCAGCCAGGCTTTCTGGTGGAGTCTGAAAATCGAATGAAATGTAGATTTAAAGAGAGTGCAGATTTTTGGCACCCGAGCTCCACTGCTCCCTCCAATTTTAAAAATTCGAAAATAATAGTTAGGAGTTTCAAAAAAATCTGAAAAACTATACGGATGTAGACATTAGTATATCCCACGATCGTGCAAAATATCAAATTCAAATCATTGTATTCCGAGCTACATAAAAATGACAAAAGGTGTGGATCTAAGTATGCATATTTTTAAATCTCCAAAAAAAATTTGTGTGACCCATGATAGAAATTATTTCAAATTGATTTTTTTACGTTTGTGAGATACATTATTGGATACATCCGGATTTTTTTAGAATGTTTTGAAACTCACAAATATGATTTTTGAATGACTAGACACATCATGACCCATTTACCATTTCTTGTATTCCAAAATAACCTACATGAAAGCTCAAGTTTTGCAGCGAGATAGAAGGAACATCATAAATAATATACTTTAGACTAGTAGCACATAGTTGGTATTGTCAACAAAATGAACCGTAAACCTAATAGATTCATCTATCCAACAATTTTGATCGCTCTACCACTACCATTATAAATTTGAACATGGTATGTAAGGTAATATCAGTCCAACTAAAAGGGCCGGGTTTACAACAGGAATCAACAAAGGGTGTTGATTCCTCTAGTATGGACTGGAGGAGAAGCTCAGTACAAAGACGAAAGAAAGTAACAGCTAGCACATGCTATGCCATGAACAATGCAAAAGTACATAATTGAGATACAAATACCTGGTGGTGGTGGGCCCTAAAGACCTTGGAAACTCGGAGGGAACAAAGGGATGGATAAGCCAGGACTTTCGTCTAACCATGTCATCATCTTCTCCCCCGAGATCTGTCGCTCCTTTAATGTACTGATGAATAGCCACAGCCTTGCTAATAGTATCAAGGGCAATCACCGAAACGTTGTCAATTCCACACTCCCCTTCCTCTGACAAGAGAAAGTATAGCTCATTTGATTTGGTCACACTCACAACCGGAAACGTCAGAGCATTTTGTGAGAGAGAGGCATTTAAACTCCATAACTCTTCAGATCCGATGAAGAACACTTTTTCCCACCTGCTCTCTTCTTGTGTTCGCAGAGTATGGCAGGTGACAATGAAATCAGTACCAGGAAGCATTGGGCCAATAATGTAATCAGCCTCAGGGGCAACAGAAATGAACATGAGCTTACTGCCAGAATCGGTGACGCACAAAGAGCAGTTCATATCCTGCCACCGGTGATAATCGGTAGTGCCACATTGGTCATGGATAGGCAACCCGAGGTAGGAGATTTTTGGCTTTTTGCTTAGCACATCACAGAATAGAATACCTCCAGCGGAGTAACTAACCCAGCACAGATTGTTCCGGAAACAGATTACCCTGTCAGTTCTCCAATGGATCAAATCAAATAGCTCGTGGTCTTCATACTTGATGCGTAGATTCTTTAGCAGCTTCCACTTGTTGGAGCGTAGCACGCACAGCTCAGCTTCCATCCTGGCCGGCAACTTGGATTCAGTCAGGCACAGCTGCGCGACGACGTATTTATCTTCGGGGCCGGACATGATACCAAGACCGTGGAGATGCAAAGAGCGCTTGGTACACATGGGGATCCGGTGGAGCTGCAGCGGCGGGGAGGAACGCCCTCGTTCGCAGATGAAGTACTCCTGCGGCCAAACCAGGGACGCATCCTTCCCCTTAATAGGGCTGGAGGTGAGCCTGATCATGAGAAGGTTGCGGTGCACCGCCACAATGTCGCAGGAAGAGCCCTCCTTTGGGCCGCCCGGCCACTGCAGGTAGAGGCGGGAGATGCCCGGGGGGTCGACGATGCGGAAGGCGACGGTGAAAGGGCCGCCATAGGGGCTGGAGCCTTGAACCCTGAAGGGCGCCGTCTCGTCGTCCGGGAAGGAAGAAGCGTCATCCCTGCGGAACACGAAGGGATCGAGCATTATCCAATCAATGGGGGCTGCTGCCATCTAGAACACGGAAAGTAACAGCGGATGCCAGGCAGCTAGGGTCGATTGCTTGGCCGTTTTGCCGATTCTCGTCCGACTATCCAAGGATTCTTGTTTGGGTTGCCGCAAAACATGGAGGTGAGACCGATATTTAAGCACGGGGAGATAGAATCTGAAGAAACGGAAATCTCCTCCCCTCGCCCCGTTCCCCGTCTACAGTAAAGAGAGCCGGAAAGAAAGGCGACTCCAAGCTCTCCTCCTCTCGCCGGCAGATCCGCGCTCCCCTCCGCCTCCGGTCGCCGTTCCGGCACCGTGAGGTGGGGGGAGCCCGGGCTCTTGCTCGGGTGTAGATAGGTAGTAGTTTGGTAGGTGTGAGTGCCCTTGCGTCGTTGTCGAGGACGGAGGCGATGGCGGCGGTGTGTTGGGCGTGGTGCTCACCCTTCTTCCCCCGTTCCGGCCTCGTCGCCGGGGAGATCGTGGAGCTGTCTCGTCGGACCTCCTTCTCCTTCTTTGCTCTTCTGGACGGCCGTGGTGGCGGGGGGAGGAGCAGCGGGAGGTGGGAGTTCTGGTTTTGGTGCTCGTGTTGCAGGTGGCTTTCTTCGGTGCTCCTACTCCAGCCGGCCGTGGTGGCGAGGGGTGGTGTGCTGGTCGCGGTGGTTGGCCTGGGCGGCGCGGTGCCGGCTGGAGGTTTGGTGGTTGCGGGAAGATGGTGTTCTGGCCGTACGCGTTCATCGCTTCTCAGTTCCGCCGCGCGGCGACGGACGGCTTCTGCGGTTTCCTACAAGCTGTGGTGGCGCCTTCTTCTCGCCGGCGAGTGGTACGGCGGCGCCGTCGTCGACTAGGTGTTTGGGGTGTGGTTTGGGATCCGATTGTAATTCCTTACTGTGGCTTGGGGTGCTCTTTGCACTTTTCTGGGTCCCTCTGTAGTTTTCTTTCTCCTTTGGACCTTTTTGTAAAAGTGTGATGGGCTTCTTAATATATGCGTCGGATCCTCCTAAAAAAAAGAATCTGAAGAAACGGTCGCACCTAGCTTGATGTTGGCGGCTGAAAATATTTGTTGCCGACTCGATGATGAGGACATGACCAGGCCGGATATGACAAACAATCACTACTTTCTCTCCATTTGATCATGATTACGCTACTAGGAAAAATGCTCGTGCGTTGCAACGGGAGAGAAATATCAACTCGATAAAAACATCGGTTGGACCTAAATTTTGCCCCACAATCGATAGACCCATGTAACCCTAGCTTGCATTTGTCAAATTGTCCTTTTGATTTAATATTTTTCTACTTGATTTACTCAGCGTTGCAACGGGTGATCAAAATATTCAATTTTTGGATGATTTTTTTTGTCACAGCCCGCATTTTGCCCTAAAGCCAATTCAGTTGCCTTTTTTTTTTGAGCTAAAAGTGGTCGTATCCACCGCCCGAATAGATAGAAGAGATGACCCAGTTTATAAGAGAAACCGGGTCCAAAAACCATACAAACTGTACAATGCCCTGTTTATGGGTAAACAGGGCAAAAACCGCACAAGCGAGGTGACCCGCCGCCCACACGACGCAAATCGACCAAACGCCACAATAACACACCACCTGCTCCGGGGCCGCCGCCCCGACGTAGCAACCAAGACGAAGCTCCGCATTACCCGAAGTCGGACCTGTCAGGGTCGATGAGCCTGCTGTTCGTACAGCACCAGGACACCAACCAAGCCACCTGCTCCGGGGCCGCCGCCCCGACGTAACAACCAGATCGACCTTCACATTGCCCGAAGGTGATCCAGACGAGTCGGCGAGCTCGCTGCCCATGCAGCACCAGGTCACCACCCAAACCTCGCTAGGCTAAGGCCCCGCCCCATAGGACCGTCGCTATAGAGGAGACCGAGGCCGCCGCCTCGATGTACCACCACCGTCCAGGGTCGCCACCCCGGCATTCGCCTCCCCCGACCGCCACCCCCGACCACAGAGCCAACCTGCCCAATTGTCACGAAACCGACTCACCGCGAGGGCCAAGACCTCCAAGGCGACACCTCCAACAAGGATGTGACATGACCGTCACCGTCGCCCGCTCCAAGGGAGCTTAGATTTTCACCCGGAGATGTTGAACCGCTCACGTCTGTCAGAATCGGGACTCCACAATGACGCAAGCAAGTAGGGAAACGACGCCTAAAGGCACCGCCGTCATCGGCACCGACGAGAGTCGATGCAAGGCTTTCGCCCGAAGCCTGACCTGCCCGTGAAGCGACGGGAGCAGCGAGACAAAAGCAGGGGCGCTGTTGCCATCCACCAAGATCCTCTACCCTGCCTCCGCCGCACTGATACGTCCAAAACGTATCTACTTTCCGAACACTTTTGTTGTTGTTTTGCCTCTAATTTGTGTGTTTTGAATACAACTAACACGGACTAACGCTGTTTTCAGCAGAATTGCCCTGGTGTCTTGTTTTTGTGCAGAAATCCAACTTTCGGGAAAACCCCAGAAAATATGGCAAATCCCTATTTTATCAGAAGACCCACGGTGCCAGAAGATGAGACGGAGGGGGCAACGAGCCGCCCTCACCACGTGGCGGCGCGGTGGGCCCTGGGCCGCGCCACCAGTGGTGAGGCCGACTCGGCCACCCCTCGCGTCCCCCTCTCGACTACTTAAAGCTTGACCTAAAAACGCGGGGGGTCGACCATATTTCCAGAAACTCTCCAGAGCGCCGCCGCCATCGAAAACCCTATTTCGGGGACCAGAAACTCCGTTCTGGCACTCCGCCGGGACGGGAATTGGAGGAGATCATCGCCATCATCATCACCGACGCCTCTCCATCAACCATCCATGTTTCCCCCATCCATGTGTGAGTAATTCCCCGCTGTAGGCTGAAGGGGATGGTAGGGATTGGATGAGATCATTCATGTAATAGCTATAAGATTGTAGGGCATGGTGCCTAGTATCCGTTGTTAGTACTTTATGTCATTGTTGCAACTTGTTATGCTTAATGCTTGTCACTAGGGCCCGAGTGCCATGATTTCAGATCTGAACATGTTATTGTATCATGAGGATAATCATTGTTTTAGATCATATCTGCAAGTTGTATACACATATTATTGTCCGGAACCCGAGGCCCCGAAGTGACAGCAATTGGGACAACCGGAGGGGATGGCTTGATGTGAGGATCACATGTGTTCACGGAGTGTTAATGCTTTGCTCCGGTACTTTATTAAAAGGAGTACCTTAATTACCAGTAGTTTCCCTTGAGGCCCCGCTGCAACGGGCTGGTAGGACAAAATGTTGTGCAAGTTTCTCATTGCGAGCACGTACGACTATATAGGAACACATGCCTATGGTTACTTAGTACTTGGATGCTTTATCTTATTTATCTGCAAATGCCTATGTCTTGATTATTATATGAATTATCTTATCCATGCAACGCCCGTTCATCCATCCCTATGCCTACAGTATTTTAATCCTGCTGTTACTGCAATCACTACTGCTGTCTTTATTTACTGCTGCTATTATTTCACTACTGCTACTGCTATAAAACTGTTGCTACTGATAATCTGTGTCGAGCAAGTCTATTTCCAGGTGCAGCTGAACTGACAATTCGTTAAGGCTTATAAATATTCTTTGGCTCCCCTTGTGTCGAATCAATAAATTGGGTTTTACTTCCCTCGAAGACTGTTGCGATCCCCTATACTTGTGGGTCATCAAGACTATTTTCTGGCGCCGTTGCCGGGGAGCATAGCTTATCTATAAGCTCACTGAGAGTGATATTGTTCGCTGCAATTAATTCATCATGGGTAAACTCGTGATGAGAAGGTCCGCATATTGCCATCCACTACAAGGAAAGGTACAACTCTGAGTACCTCTGCTGCTCTTGATTCACCATCTGTGATGAGTCAACTTATTACACCACCACAAGCTACACGCACTGTTACTTCTGCTGAATCTGAAAATGCTTCTGATAATTTTGATGATGCTTCTACTGTTCTTGATGAAAGTGGTTCTTTAGGTCCCTTTTAGATGCTACAATTGCTAATCTAAACAAATTGAAAATGCTGAAACACCTAATGGAAGTCCCACTACCCTGTTGATTCACCTGAGTTGAGGATTATACTTGTGATGATCTTGATGAAACTTATGTGGAACTATGATGACTTTATTGATGAATGTCATGCTACTAGTGGTGCAAGTAATATAAAAATCTTCTTGCAAAACATGCTGTTAGATATAAACTGTCTCCTGATGCTAAATTTGCCACATCTCCCATAAACATTAAAGATAAGGATTATGACTTCTCTCTTGATTTGTCACATATATCCATTGTTGAGAAAGAACCTTTTTGTGGTACTGAAAATGAAAGTGTTGTAGAACACATGAATGAGCTCTCTACTTTGAGTAGTTTGTTTTCTGATGATATAAAGAAACGCAGTTACTTTGTTACTAAATTTTTTCCTTTCTCATTGAAAGATGAAGCTAAAACTTGGTATAATAATCTGTCTCCTGGTTCTATTGATAGTCCTATTGGTTTGCTTAATGCTTTCTTTCAGAAATATTTTCCTGCTAGTGCTCAACATGCTGCCTTGCAGAGATTTTTAACTTCAAACAGGTTGAAGGAGAGAAAATGCCTGAATCTTGGTCAAGGTTTTGTTCTTTAATTAGGCTCGGCCTGGACATCAATTGGCCAAAAATGAACTTCTTGATATATTTTATAATGGACTAACTGTTGAATCTAGGACATACCTGGATAGTTGTGCTGGTTGTGTTTTCAGGAAAAGAACTCCAGATGAAGCTGAGGAATTAATGGCTAAAATAAGCCAAAATCATGATGATTGGACTTTACCTGAACCAACTCCAACACCAATACTGAAGAAGAGGGGTATGATTGAATTAAATGATGAAGGATGAGGGAAGCCAAGAAATCTCTTAAAGAGAAGGGTATTAAATCTGAAGATGTGAAGAATCTTCCTCCTATAGAAGAATTATGTAAGCCAATTCCCCATTCATCCATAATTGAGGTACACTCTCTCCAACGGTTTGATGATAGAGATATTCCCTACTCTAAACCTCCTGATCAATGCTTAGATGAGTTTGATAATATATTGTTAAGCAAGATAACTTTAATATGAGAGTGGAAAATCATTTAAATGAGAATTCTCAAGCTATTAGTAAATTGCATGATATTGTGGAGAGAACCTCCAATGATGTTAAGATGCTTATTAAACATTTTCATATGGTTCAAACTCAAATTGATCAACTCACTAAAGTGCAAAAAGATCTGTTAGTTAATGCCTCTAGGGATAAAGAGAAACATGTTTGTGAAGTAACAACTAGAGGAGGTATTTCTACTCAGGATCCTTATATCCTGAGGGGCATCCTAAAAGAATTGAACAAGATTCTCAACGAGTTAATGAAACTAGTGCTCCTTCTAAGAAAAAGAAGAAGAAACATAAAACTGTTGTAGAATCCTCTGAACATTAATGATCCTAATAGTATATCTATTTCTGATGCTGAAACTGAAAGTGGTAATGAACATAACAATGATAATGATAAAATGATGCTTCTGATAAAGAAGAAATTGAAGAGGAACCTGAAAAGCATACTAAAGGTAAAAAGTATGGTAAGGAGACTTCATTGCTAAGAAACATGGTAATGAGAGAGAACCTTGGGTCCAAAAGCAAATGCCTTTCCTGCTAAGAAACTCAAATCAAAGGAAGAAGAACACTATAATAAATTTTGTGATTGGATGAAACCTTTGTTCTTGCAAATTCCTTTGACTGATGCTATTAAATTGCCTCCTTATTCAAAGTATATGAGGAAAATTCCCAATGAGGAAATTTCTACTATGCTTGCTAATTATTCTTTCAATGGCAAGGTTCCAAAGAAGCTTGGAGATCCAGGTATACCAACCATTCCTGTTCCATCAAAAATAATTATGTTAGAACTGCTCTATGTGATTTGGGAGCAGGAGTTAGTGTTATGCCTTTCTCTCTTTATAAGAGACTTTATCTTGATAAGCTGATACCTACTGATATATCTTTGCAAATGGCTGATAAATCTACTGCTGTTCCTGTTGGCATTTGTGAGGATGTCCCTGTTCAAGTGGCTAATAATTGTTTGATTTTAACTGATTTTGTTGTGCTTGAAATGCCTGAAGATGATAATATGTCTATTATTCTTGGGAGACCTTTTCTAAATACTGCAGGTGCTGTTATTGATTGCAATAAAGGAAAAGTAACTTTTAATGTGAATGACAAAGAGCACACTGTTTATTTCCCCAAGAAAGTGGACAAGTTTATGGAGTTAATACAATTTCTAATTTTAGAACTATCAAAGTGGGAAGTATTGATTGCCCTATATATGATCATCAAGAAGGATATCAAAACATTATGATTGGATCCATATCAATACAATTCAAGGTAACATGATTGTCTCATGATGTTTAATTCATTTGTGCATATAAAATTTATTTGGTGGCAAGACTTGATCAACCTTGTTAACAAATACATTTATATACATGAAGGTGCTAAACAACATTTTCCTTGCTTACCTACTGTAATGTTGCTTAGTTTGAAAAGTTTAGCTGAGTTTGATTTTGAAAATCATTTTTCTGCCTGATTTTATTATCTTAAGTACCAGAAATTGTCCAAATTGAAAGTTTCAAAAATTTATAAAAATTATACCACTGGTCCTATTTTTGAAAGAGCAACGTGGGAGTGCCTGGTGCTGACCAGGGGGACCCACCATGCCACCTCACCACATGGTGGCGCGGCAGGCATCTGGCCGCGCCGTGGCATGGTGAGGGCCCCACCTGGCCCTCCACTCACTCAGCCACCTACCACTCTTCTCTTTCACGACCAAACACATTTTCCTGCTCAAACCCGTGTTCTTGCTGTTCTTGCTCGCGATTTTCGATCTCCTTGCTCAGCCCATCTGCTGCTGAGATTTGGGGCATTTGTTCTCCGGTATGTGACTCCTCCGAATATCCAAGTAGAATTTTGTTTAGTGAGTATTTTTGAGTATTTTGCTGCTGTAGGTGACATGTTAAGTGAGTTTGCATGCTTGTTCTAAGTTAGAATAATTAGTTTTGATGCATGTTTAATCCTCTAGCAAGTCCTATAGTAGTTCCTTCATTTAGATGTCTCAAAATCAATTTTTATAGTGTTTGCCAAAAATTTCAGAAAAGGAAGATGCATAACCACACCTATGGAGAGATCTTTGAGAGGGATTCGCAAAGGGTGGCAAGGCCTCCAAGGGCAGCCACTCGAGTTAGGCAGTCCTACAATGAAGATCTCATTGCACCAAGCATTGGCGATGAGAGGGATGATGGAGTTCCAAACCCATCATCTTTCCCATGCCTAACTTTTTGCATGATGCAGGGCTCCTTGTCCAAGGGTTGGTTTACTACATATATGGAGGATGAAAGCCACCAATATTATACGCTCACCAAAACTTTTGTTGAGAGTTTTAAATTTGGCAACTCGTCCTACAAGCCAACCATTGGATTTAAGATTTATGATAGGCCTGTTTCCATGACTTTGGATAACTTTTGTGCTGCCATAGGTATTGCTCCTTCAGGTACAGCGAAGAGGATTCAAGGACGCCCCAACGATTTGCTGGAACTTTACCGAGGGGTGACCAATGATGATGACCGCACCGCCCAGCGCGGCAAGATAAGGAACATTCAGCTCCCCGCCATTAGATACTTTGCTTATTATCTTGCTACTAGCATCCTTGGTAGGGAGAACACCAGCAACATTTCTAATTATCATCTTGCTTTTCTGGCTGCTGCACTTACTGGTAACACATCTTATAATCTTGGTGCTCTCATCGCTCGTCGCTTAGCTGCTGGTGGACCCATCTATGGAGGGATAGTTGCTCGCGAGTTATAGCATATCTAGGCCTTCCATTGATCCTAGTGATGAGTTGCTAACCCCTTTCAGGCTCGACCTTGCTGCTATGAAAGATCATAAATTTGTTACAGCTAAATCTCGTGCAGGAAGTCTTGTTTATAGAGTTTTGTTCACTGACGGGGACGAAAGGAAAGTTCCTTTGCCCCAGCCCGAGTTGTTCAGTATTCGCAGGAGGCCGTGGTCGCGCTCAAAGGAGGAGTTGGACGAGCAGTTGCGCCTGCTTGGTTTCCACCAGCAGCACGACTCCGAGGACACGACACCCTCTGAGGACTACACCGTCACCTACCCCGGTGCGTCCTCCAGTTCGTATCAGGACGAGGACCCTTCTTCGTCGTACTATGGAGGCGCCACTTCCTGGGCGCCATGGGGTTGATCTCCACTTAGGCCAAAAGCCTAAGCTTGGGGGAGGTATACCGACATCTCACTCATTTATATCATGTTCTGTCGGTACTTTGTATATCCATGTTTCGATTTTCTTTCTTTCTTTTTGTTGTTTCTTGTTTTGCTTTTGCTTTCCAAAACACAAAAAGACCAAAAATATTTCTGTTGTTTCTCTTTATTTGTTTCTTTAAGTCTCTAGTATTAGTTTGCTTAGTTGTTTAAATTCGGTTTTTATTCAAAAATCCAAAAATATTTTGCTTTGTTGCTTGCTTCTTTGCTTTTGTTTTAAATTCGAAAAACCCAAAAATATTTGTTGTTCTTTTCGGTTTTGTATAGTTTGCTGCAGAGTTCGACAGCCTTCCGTGACTCCAGTGGAGCTTGGTTATCATTTCATATCATTCAAGCCACACAAGTGAAAAGCAATAATGACGATTTACGACGATTCGAGTTGGGGTGAGAGGCTGGTATGAACTCTATTTGTTTTCATTTTTGTACATATACTCATCCATGTGAGCATGCTTAGTTGGTTCATGTGAGGTATATGTTATTTAGTGGATGCTTAGTAGTTCATGTTCTCTTATGATCAGTTCCAATTTATTAATAGTGGGTAGCATGTTATATTGATGTTTGCTTGCATTGTTCTATTCATAAAAGGGTATGACATGTGGTATCCTCCTCTGAATGATTCATTTGAATTGACTTGGCACATGCTCACGCATGCATATGACTGAAAAACAAAAAGTCAATTAAGCCTTGATGATTTATTTTGCCTCAGAGTTCTTGTATCACTTTTATGCCTCCGTTAATTTTGTTTTGTCGCAAGCATGATTATGACGGTTATTGCTCTCTTGATTGTCGCTTCCCAGTCTATTGCTAGCCTCCACTTGTACTGAGCGGGAATGCTGCTCGTGCTTCCAAATCCCTGAAAACCAAGTTATTCCAAAGAGTCCACTATAAATTCCTATGCATGGCATTTCAAACCATTCAAGTAAATTTTCATGTGCTACCTTTAAAACCTTCAAATTACTTCTCATTTTGTGACACTGTTTTTAGCTCATGAGGAAGTAGTAGTTGGGTTTGTTATCTTCCATACTAAATTAAGTACCCCGACTTGCATGCTTCATCTGCTTGTCACTAATTTTGCAAAGAGCTGGTTAGACCATTATAACATCAAAAAGCTAAAAACAAAAAAATAGGCACTCCTCCATGGTATGTGATTGTTGGAAGGCACCCGAGGATTCGGTTAGCCATGGCTTGTGTAAGCAAAGGTTGGGAGGAGTGTCAAACTATATATAAAGTGCATGCTATAAATGCTTAATATCAACATCTCGGAACCGCTCTCAACTTGTTTAGTATGGAAGATAACAGAAACTCTATTGCCATTCGTTGACAGGAACAACCACCTCCCAAAACAATTTTACTTCTGTTTTAAAAATAAAAAGCTCTAGCACATGTTAATCCCTGCTTCCCTCTGCGAAGGGCCAATCTTTTACTTTTATGTTGAGTCACCATCCTTTCTTTGAGCACCTTCTCGAGAGCATAGTTGTCATTCTTAGTGTAATGTGCTTGTCCCAGAATGCGGTTAACTGTGGTATAACTTTGATGCTTTTATCTTTGATATCTTTACTTCTAGTCTTCCCTTGAACTTCAGAGGTGCCTGGGCATTTATGTTTTGCTGTACAAATACGGGCAAGCGAGATACCACCTTATCATATCTATTATGAGCATTGCAATCTTGCAGATAGATATGTTTCATGTTGTTTGTTATTAGTATGTTGGCATCTTTTCATGGTTTACATGGCTATTAGGTGACATTATTTGCATACATCTTATTATGAATTGCCTAAGCACTTGTCCATATAGTGAGAATATATACATCATATGAAGCAAATGTGTTCGTGAAAGTTTCTTTTATCGCACTCAGTTGTTAACTGAATTGCTTGAGGACAAGCAATAAGCTAAGCTTGGGGGAGTTGATACGTCCAAAACGTATCTACTTTCCCGAACACTTTTGCTGTTGTTTTGCCTCTAATTTGTGTGTTTTGAATACAACTAACACGGACTAACGCTGTTTTCAGCAGAATTGCCCTGGTGTCTTGTTTTTGTGCAGAAATCAACTTTCGGGAAAATCCCCAGAAAATATGGCAAAGCCCTATTTTATCAGAAACCCACGGTGCCAGAAGATGAGACGGAGGGGGCAACGAGCCGCCCTCACCACGTGGCGGCGCGGTGGGCCCTGGGCCGCGCCACCAGGTGGTGAGGCCGACTCGGCCCCCCCTCGCGTCCCCCTCTCAACTACTTAAAGGATTGACCTAAAAACGCCGGGGGGATCGACCATATTTCCAGAAACTCTCAGAGCGCCGCCGCCATCGAAAACCCTATTTCGGGGACCAGAAACTCCGTTCTGGCACTCCGCCGGGACGGGGAATTGGAGGAGATCATCGCCATCATCATCACCGACGCCTCTCCATCAACCATCCATGTTTCCCCCATCCATGTGTGAGTAATTCCCGATGTAGGCTGAAGGGGATGGAAGGGATTGGATGAGATCATTCATGTAATAGCTATAAGATTGTTAGGGCATGGTGCCTAGTATCCGTTGTTAGTACTTTATGTCATTGTTGCAACTTGTTATGCTTAATGCTTGTCACTTAGGGCCCGAGTGCCATGATTTCAGATCTGAACATGTTATTGTATCATGAGGATAATCATTGTTTTAGATCATATCTGCAAGTTGTATACACATATTATTGTCCGGAACCCGAGGCCCCGAAGTGACAGCAATTGGGACAACCAGAGGGGATGGATTTGATGTGAGGATCACATGTGTTCACGGAGTGTTAATGCTTTGCTCCGGTACTTTATTAAAAGGAGTACCTTAATTACCAGTAGTTTCCCTTGAGACCCCGCTGCAAACGGGCTGGTAGGACAAAAGATGTTGTGCAAGTTTCTCATTGCGAGCACGTACGACTATATACGGAACACATGCCTATGGTTACTTAGTACTTGGATGCTTTATCTTTATTTATCTGCAAATGCCTATGTCTTGATTATTATATGAATTATCTTATACACGCAACGCCCGTTCATCCATCCCTATGCCTACAGTATTTTCATCCTGCTGTCTACTGCAATCACTACTGTTATCTTTATTTCACTGCTGCTATTATTTCACTATTGCTACTGCTATAAAACTGTTGCCACTGATAAACTGTGTCGAGCAAGTCTATTTCCAGGTGCAGCTGAACTGACAATTCGGTTGTTAAGGCTTATAAATATTCTTTGGCTCCCCTTGTGTCGAATCAATAAATTGGGTTTTACTTCCCTCGAATTCTGTTGCGATCTCCTATACTTGTGGGTCATCACGCACCTTCTTCCATGGTCTGGGGCCGCCGCCCCAGCTTCCTCGCCGACCCGCCAGGTGTCATCAGCACCGCGCGCACGGCAATGGAGCGCAACGGCCGCGGCCCATCCGGCCCAGATCGAGCCCGGGACGGCCCGCGCAGCCCGCCGCCGGCTTCTGCCACGCCAAGGCCGCGCCCCCTCCTTCCTCAGCTCGCCGCCATGCCAAGGATGGCCTCCGGCCCGCGCCCTCCACGCCGCCTCGCCGCTGCGCCGCCCATGGCGCCAATCTTCCGAATCCGTGGGAGAGCCCCGCGCCTGGAGAAAACGCCCCGCCGCCACCGTCCTCGGGCGCGGCCGGCTCTTCCGGCGGCGGCGATGCAGGGGAGGGGCGGGGGAGGACCTGGGGGCGGCGGTTTTTGGGGGTCCCCCGAGCCGCCAGTGGTGGGCGACGCGGGGGTCTGGTGCGAGATTGTTATTGCATCATCCTTTAAATGGAAGGCCCAGTTGCCTTCTTATCCAAATTCAATTGCCTTCTTATCCAAATGAATAAAAATATCTGCAGAAAGACAATTCAGTTTATGATAGAACCATAACGAAACAAAAATATAAAAGGTATAAAAAACTACAAAGCTGAAGTCACTGCTAGGAGTACTTGCCTTTAGTGCATGAATCTCATTCTCTCTTATTATTTCTGTAAGCATACTTACCACGTCTTGTAACATAAGAGCAGCCACACATGAGCAAATTTACTTGTTATTTTGCATATCAGAATACGTTGTACAGACACTGTGTACGGAAGCAACTTGCTCAACGCAGACGTTCAGCACGTCTTGCACACGGGCCAGACCCTTCTCAGCACGTCTTCAGCATGGTCGACCGTGCTACCGGCGGGAGCACACCGGCATGAGCAGCTCTTACTCCTGCGCCTACGGCAGCAGATCCATGTCCTGGTCCTTCACCGCACCAGGACCATGGTTCCTCCACGCCCTCGCCATGGACGAGCGGACGCGCTCTTCCTCCTGCCCGAATAGCAGCTCGATCTGGATCTTTCACGCATGTCCTACTCCTTCACGGTTCACCGTCCGCACACGGACCATGGACGTCGACGGTTGACCACGTCCTTGCCACGGACGATCTGTTCTCCCTGGCTGCCGGCGCCAGTATGTTGTCGTGCATCACCGGCATCTCATCAATGGATCTCTTGCTTGGCCGACACACGTGGCCACGCCCAAGGATCGAGCATGTGACCTAGGAAACGAACCCATCGATCAGACAATTTTTTTTGTCTCTCTTCTGTTCGTACAAGCTAATCGTCCGCTTCTAGTAGCCTCCCAATGAATGAATCATTGAATCAAAAGTCGGCATCATCTGATCTAGCCAAAGCTTTGCGACCAACATCCGGAGCACCACGTTCTGGCTGTTGTTGCGTTTGGTGGTGCCGGACCGCCGGTCACCATGTCCAGCTCGCGCCGCCGGAGCCCGTCCATGAGCATGAGCAGCTTCGACGCGATGCAACGTTCCACCTCGCAACTTCTCACGGTTGGATGCCGTCTTCTTCTGTGCATGTGCTAATCCTCGCTCTGGCCGGCAATGGTGGATTTGATGCTCAGACGCACCCGCGAATACTTCTTGTTGGTGTCGGGCTGAACGTCGAGAAGGACCTGCGCTTGCAAGACTCGACACCGGAATATCTAGAATAGGTTGGGTTGGCGCAGCAACAGCTCGGCCAGCTTCGCCCAATTAGTATTGCCATGATCGATCAAGCAGTGGAATATATATTGGTAGCCTCTGCTAGGGCGTTGTTCTACGTTCACAAATCGATCGGAAAAGTAATCACATCTACGAGTACTGAACGATGTCCAGACCCAGCGATCGTTCGGGGATAGGAATCACACGGCATTACGAAAACAAAAAGGCGAAACGGTACGTACTTATGGGTGGCAGTGGGGTAATTTACATCAACTTCAGGGCTAGTTTCAACGACGTACGAGAAGAAGTCTTAATGCTTTTATTATTAGGTATAGAGGTATAGATTTAAGAAGTCCTCCCATATCACTTTGGATCCAAGAGAAGTTAGGAACCAGGTTCTCCATGTTCTGTACGCAGATTTGGACTGCAGAGACATACCTGACTTCAAACGACTACAACATCTGCATACGGACTTCGAATTAGGTGAATCTTTTTTTGTTGGAAAGCTTTCTGGATGATCGAATCAACGATTGTCTTCATAGGAATAATCATTTTCCCATATCAGCGTGAAACTTTTAGGGCAACTAGCTATGGTCCAGCTATCGCAAGGGTATGATGTATTTTGTAGGAACCTACATGAGAATGGTAGTGTCTCGGTAGACTCCCAAGTGCAGGAGATCAATTGTAGTACCTTTCGATTAGAAAAAGGTTGTCGAACCCACGAGGAAATGAAGATATTGGTTAGTAAGATTGATAAATAAAACAATAAAATATGCAAGTGTTTTTGGTATTTTTGGTTGTATAGTTGTAATGCAGAAAATAAATAGTAGCAAGTGAAAGCTCTCAAAGAGAGAAAGCCCAATGCTCTTGTGTGGCAAGAGGACAAACTCAAGTGATGTGTAACTTATATGTGGAAAACGTTCCCAAGGGCGGCATGGATATTGCTAGGCATAGAGATTTATTAAACAACACGTTGAATATCTTGTCAAGTTTTAATCTTCTTTGGACGGAGCCATAATTAGGTATAGCTAAATAAATAAACTACAACCCCGTATGATGGATCATGTGGCCAAGTAAATGACTGCACAAGAATTATTAAGACATAAAGTCCCACCATAGCATTACACTCTAAGGTCCCCGATACTAATACCCTCATAATATAACTTCATGACTCGGTCTCAGGTTTACATGTCCTCCCAAGTCTCCCTCAATTCATTATACTACGGTGTTCTCCTATGAGCCCATATAGGTGAAGTGTTGTGCAGTCGACGTTCGCACAACACCATCATAGAATCACATAAAAGATAAACTCTTGACAAAATACCAACACATGTTATATATAAATCATTGCCAATTCATTCTATGCCCTCAGGAACATATGAGAACTACTCACAACGTGCAAACATGATGATATTCAGTGGCATAAATGGTACAACACAATCTGAAAATATAACTTCACCACCAAACAATGACAAGTACTTAATCACAAACATGAATAGTAGTACAAGACAAGTATCTAGGGTATAGCAACTCTCAAACTACGAGGGGAACGGAGTGGATCACGGTGATGATGATGGAGATGGTGCTGGTCTTGATGGGGGTGATGATGTAGAGACCTCCTCCCACGCCAAGGAGGAGAGGTGATGACGATGATTTCCCCGTTCTCCGGAGCTCCGGAGCAGCAGGATCTGATTCCCCTAAGAGGGAATCAGGCGTTTCGCCGCCGCCGCGGCCTCGGATGGTTTCGTGAAAATTAGGGCGTTCCTTTTCGGGCGAGACGAAGGCGTCGATAAAAAGCCCCAGGCGAGGAGGTGCCCGAGGCTCCGTTTAGTGGGTCCCACACGGCCAGGAACATGGGCCGCGTGGGCCCACCTAACTTGGGCCTCGTGGCTCTCCTCTCTTCGGTCTTCTTCCCATTGCCTTTCTCCCGATGAAAAACCAGCTGGGTATTTTTCCTTTAATTATTTGAGTCCATGTAGCTCCTGAAATATTAAAAACAAGAAAAAATGAGGTTTTTTGCCTCCCAGAAATTAAATACAAAAAATAGGGACTTTGTATGAAAGTCCCATAAATCATCTAAAACATGTAAAAATGATGATATAACAATGTAAATAACATTCTAATATGATACTAAAAGTTGTATAAATGATGATATAAAATGCACGTATCAGCACAGTTCGGACACAGTTCAGGAGCGGATCTGGTTGCCGAGGAACATCTCCTTGGCTGTAAAATCCCACCCATCCCACCCTGTTCCGTGTGTCTTTGTGTCTTTGGAGGCGCTAGGAGGAGGAGGTAGATCGGCGACGGGAGAACCATGACGAAAGGAACGGATTTGTCTATGGACACGGCTTCGCTCGAGCTCAAATCGGTACTCCTGGATGTGCAGACACTTCAGCGTGTGCGCGATGAGGATAAGCAAGAATTCACGGTTTTTCAGGAGAAGGTGGAGCAGAATTTCGTCAACATACAGGAGAACTTCGACAATATTCAGGTTAGCCTGGAGAAATTATTATCTTCTCTTCCTGCGGCCACACCTGTTGTTCCTGGTGCAGATGGCGTGGCAAACTCACCAGCTCAAGGAAGTGTGACACAAGCAGCAAACAAGTTCACCATGACGGCTGTCAAGCCTATTGGACAGGTAACACTCCATGATGCTGCTGGAAAAGAGGTTAATTTGGATGGTACACCTCAAGTTCCTTACAGACACCCAAACCAAAGAGGAACACTGCCACAACAGCCAGCACAGCAGCAAGTGCAACAGGATATGCAGTTGCTGCAGAATTCAGAAATTCTGGATGAAGCTGACAGAAGGGACTACCAGCCTAGGAACAGGGCACTGTTTCAAGACAATGAGGCTAGAAGAACTACTCCCACTGTTAAACCAACAAGAATGAATATCCCTAAATTCTCTGGTGATGATGTTGATTCATGGATACAGATAATTGAGCAATATTTTGATGCTGCCAGAACTCCTCTTAATCAGAGAACAGAAATTGCAACAAATTTTTATCTGAAGGAAGCTGCAATTCAGTGGTGGCGCAGCACTGGTATTCTGCCAGGAAATCTGCCCTGGCATCGTTTTTGTCGATTGGTCAGTGATCGATTTGTTGAGGCATCCATTTGTGATAACATCAGACAATTTCACTCCTTAACACAAACAGGCTCGGTTTCTGAGTACATTCTGCAATTTGAGCAATGCATGAACCTCATGAGGCGTGATAATCCAGCTTTAACTGAAGAGTATTTCCTCAATAGCTTCATTAGTGGCTTGACTGACTATATCAACAACCATTTGCAGTGTCACAGGCCGAAAGACATGCAAGAAGCAATGTGCATGGCCAGAAGGATGGAGTTAGCAAATATGAATAAAAGAGCACCTTTTACTCAGCAGCAGAACTATGTAAAAAGGCAGCCAAATGCAAAGCCTGTCAAGCCACTAACTCCCTTGGCTACGCTCATTGAGGAAGCAAAACAGAACAAAACTTGCTACAGGTGCAAGGAACCATGGTTTCCTGGTCATAAGCCTAAATGTAAAATGAACCAAAAGGCTCAGATACAAGCACTGCAAGCAGCTGTAGCTCCTCAAGCTTACACTGTGTACATTATTAAAACAGAAGAGGGGGATATTATTGAAACAACTGAACCACCTCTTGAACAGGAATTGGTTGTTTCCATGCATGCCTTATTGGGATTGGACTCAAAGAAAAACACATTCACCCTGAATGTATGTGTTAATGTTAAAATGGCTATAGCATTGGTGGACACAGGCAGTACCACCACATTTATGACACCTCAATTTGCCAGCATATCATCTTGTCAAATAATTCCTGCTGCTAAATTGAAGGTAAATGTGGCAAATGGTGAAACGTTGTACACAGAATTTGCTTGTACTGATTGCAAATATGAGATACAAGGAGTGAGCTTATGCAATGACTTCCGGCTGTTACAGCTAACTGGCTATGATTTAATTCTGGGAGCTGACTGGGTGTACAATTACAGTCCAGTGGAGTTATAAATTATAAAACCATGACGATGAAGTTAACACTACTGTATGGAAAGACATGCACCTTTCTGGATGAAAGCCTACCTACTACTAAGGACATAAAGCATAGCACTGAAGTAACTAAAGTGTTACAGCAAGTTGTTGGTGGTGTTTTTATTATGCTGCATCAGTTAGACTAACAAGCAACAAATATTCCTAGAGTTCCTGCTGAGATAGCACCCTTACTGGAGGAATTCAAGGATATATTTGCTGAACCGACAACATTACCACCAAAAAGAAGTTGTGACCATACTATTCCATTACTGCCTGATGCTAAAGTGGTAAATCAGAGGTCTTATCGATTACGACATCACCAAAAAATGCTATGGAGAAAATCATAAAGGAATTGCTATAGAAAAATGTGATAAGAGATAGCTGCAGTCCTTATTCTTCTCCTGCACTCATGGTGAAAAAGAAAGATACTACTTGGCGTGTGGTAGATGATTTCAGAAAAATGAATGCACAGACAGTCAAGAACAAGTACCCTATACCTGTGATTGATGATTTACTTGATGAATTGCATGGAGCAAAAAATAATCTCTAAGATAGACTTGAGAAGTGGCTACCATCAGATTCGAATGAATGAAAAGGATGTGGATAAAACAGCTTTCTCCACCCACATGGGCCATTATGAGTACTTGGTTATGCCCTTTGGGTTAACTAATGCCCCAGCTACATTCCAAAGGCTTATGAATACTGTGCTAGCTCCTTTTCTCAGAAAGTTTGCCTTGGTTTTCTTTGATGATATACTGATTTATAGTTCATCTGTAAAAGAACACAAGGAACATCTGAGGGAAATATTCATGGCCCTGAGAAACAATCAGTTATGTGCCAAGCTCTCCAAATGTGCTTTTGCTCAGAAACAGGTAGAATACTTGGGATACATAATCAGTGACCAAGGGGTAGCAACTGATCCAGCAAAGGTTGAAGCAATTGTGAAATGGCCACAGCCAACAAATCTGACTGAATTGAGACAGATACTGGTATGGCTGGGTACTAGAGAAATTTTATCAAGAACTATGGGCTCATCTGCAGACCATTATTCCAAGCACTGAAAAAGGATGGATTTATATGTGGTGAAGAAGAGCAAATTGCTTTTTCTGTACTCAAGGAGAAAATGACAAAAGCACCTGTGTTGGCACTCCCGGATTTCAGCTCACCATTTATTTTGGAGGCTGATGCTTGTGGATATGGTATTGGTGTTGTTCTTATGCAGGGGGGCAGACCTATTGCATTTCTGAGCAAAGCTCTTGGCCCAAAAGCTGCGGCTATGTCAACTTATGATAAAGAAACCCTGGCTATCATTGAGGCACTCAAGAAATGGAAGCATTACTTTGCAGCTACTTCTATTATCATAAGAACTGACCAACAAAGCATCAAGTACATTCAGGAACAAAAGCTAACTGAAGGAATTCAGCATAAGCTATTGGTGAAATTGTTGGGGTACAATTATGTGGTAGAGTACAAAAAGGGAAAAGAAAACAGAGTAGTTGATGCACTGTCCAGAGTAAATTATCAGGTACAAGCCTTATTTACTTCGGCTGTGAAACCTGTGTGGGTAACAGAGGTTATTGCCTGTTACAAAGATGATGCTAAATGCAAGGAATTAATATCTCAGCTGGCTTATTCTCCAAATGTTGTACTGAACTACACACTTTCCCATGGCCTTCTCAGATATAAAACAAAATTGTGATTAGCAGTAGCACTGAATTGCGCCTTAAACTTCTCTCTGCTATGCATGATTCTGAACTGGGTGGACATTCTGGTGAAAGAGCTACTTTCCAACAAATGAAACTGCTATTTGCTTGGTAGGGTGGACATTCTGGTGAAAGAGCTACTTTCCAACGAATGAAACTGCTATTTGCTTGGCAGGGTATGAAACAGTCAGTGGTGGAATTTGTCAAAAATTGTCCAGTCTGTCAACTGAATAAACCAGAGCATTGCAAGTACCCTGGATTATCACATCCATCGCCTGTGCCTGACATGGCTTGGTGCCATATTAGCATGGATTTCATTGAAGGTTTGCCTATGTCTGATACTCCCTCCGATCCGGAAAAAGAGTCACAGCTGTAATACTAATGTATTCACAAAAAGGTAACGTTTGGCCTCCAGAACCGCATCCCCGTCCTCACCGCTCGCGCGGCCAGCTCCATGGCGGGACCTCCAGCGGCCGCAGCATGCGCTCGAATGCCCCCGCCAGCGCGGCACGGCTCACGGCAAGCAGGTCGGGTGGACAGAGAAAGAGAGAGAGGAGCAGCCGCCGTGCAAGCGGGTCGGGTGGACAAAGAGAGAGGAGCAGCAGCAGCTCCCATGTGCAACTCCCGCGTCGGGGATGGGGGAGTCCACCGGCCTCGCAGCCACCGGAACCGGATCCGGCCTCACCGGCGCAACATCCGGCGATTGGTCGCTGCCTTTTGGTCCAAGGGGAGCGCAGCAAGCCGAGGGAACATAGAGTGTAGCGCGGCGACGTAGGGCGGCGGCGAGCCGAGGGGAGCTCGGCTCCGGAGGAGAGGGAGAGCAGAGTGGAGCAGAGAGAGTGGATCTTGGCGGCGGAGAGAATGGGAGAAGAGCTTCCTTGAAAGAAAAAAATGGGAGAAGAGTGCGGGTGCGGGTGCGGGCTGGCTGGCAACAGGGTGGAGTGCGGGTTGAGGTACATAAACTTGGAGGTTGTTTTTGCAAAAGTGCAGGTCACGAATCTTTTTTCGGATCGGAGGGTGTAATAAAGACATGATTCTGGTAGTGGTGGACAGATTTGCTCACTTAATCCCATTAAAGCACCCAATTACTGTGAACACATTAGCCAAAGCATTTCAGGAGAACATCTTTAAGTTGCATGGCTTGCCTTCTGTGATGGTAACTAACAGGGACATAATTTTCACAAGCAAGCTGTGGCAGTCCTTGTTCAAATCTCTGGGAGTAAAACTGCATTTTAGTACACCTTACCACCCACAAACTGATGGCCAAACAGAGAGAGTAAATCAGTGTCTAGAGCAATACCTCAGGTGCATGGCATTCCAAATTCCCACCAAATGGAATAAATGGCTGGCTCTAGCTGAATGGTGGTATAACACTTGTTTCCACACAGCACTAAATATGTCTCCTTTCAAGGCATTATATGGTAGAGACCCACCACAGTTAGCAGAAACATTGCTGCCACTGGATGCTGATGTTCCCCAGCTAACAAATGAGATTATTTCTACTCAGATAAAGGCAAATCTGGAAAAAGCTCAGAAAAGAATGAAGTTCTTTGCTGATAAACACAGGAAGGAAAGGGAATTTGCAGTTGGAGATATGGTGTACTTGAAGTTACATCCATACAGACACACTTCTCTCAGCATTCATAGGTGCCTGAAACTGCATTCCAAATACTATGGTCCTTTCAGAGTAATTGAGAGAATTGGAGTTGTATCTTACAAGTTGCCGCTACCTGATGGATGTCAATTACATCCTTCTTTCCATGTGAGCCAGCTAAAGAAGCATTTGGGTCCAAAAGCAGTCCCTTCACCTCATTTGCCTCTGATCAACTCTGATGGAACTATAATGGTGTCACCAGAAAAGCTGCTGGAGAGAAAACTTATTCCTCGAGTTCAGGGTGACATCAGTGTTCTTGTGGTGCAATGGCTCATCAAATGAGAGAACATGCCTGAACAGCAAGCTACATGGGAGGATTCATCGTTCATTCAGAAGATTTTCCCTGGATTCCAGCCTTGAGGGCAAGTCTGGTCTTGCGAAGGGGGCATTGTCAGGAACTTCTGAAGTTGTCGACGAACACTAGCAAGTTCAGATACTGTAGCTCTTACGGACCTTCTTTTAGCCGTTCATCTTTCAGATCAGCGTCTCTCATCGCAGCTTACCCCTTCGTGTTAAGTTGCGTTGTTAGCCGTCGATCCGAAGATCAACGGACAGGAAGCTCCACAGGGTCGCTATTTGAACTCGCTTTCCAGCTGGCACTTTGGCGCGCAACTGCCCACTCCATTGTCGTCTTCCTCGTCTTTGCTTTATAAGCTGCAATCGCCTCGTGGTCGAACTATCTAGGTTTAGGGTTTATTCCCCAACACCGACATGTTCTGGCTGGCTTAGCTTTCCTCAATTCTGAGATGTAGTTCGAACTCAATCATTCCTCTGTAATAATAAGCTCGATGAACTCTGAATTTAGCTACTTTCCGCGAGTGTACTTCTGAATTTCGAGTGATTATTGGCTTGATCATAACAGGTATGATGTATTTTGTAGGAACCTACACGAGAATGGTAGCGTCTCGGCAGACTCTATGTATAGGGCAATGCTTCATCAATACGTCTCAAGACGTGCCAGTCAAAAACAAATTTTTCTTTTGGAAATGAAGATACTCTTAAAAGTTAAAAAAATTGGCTGGTCCCTTCGGAAAGGAGTGATTCTCACAAAAGACAATCTTGTAAAGCGTAAATGGCAAGGGAGTACAGAATGTATATTTTATCATCATGGTGAGACAATAAAACACTTGTTCTTACAATGTTCGTTTGCGCTTTCTATATGGTATGTTATGCAAGTGGCCTCAAACTTGTATCTACATGTAGTGCTGCAAATATTTTTGGTAACTGTCTACATGGTATCGATCACAAGCACAAGTTTAGAGTTCTTCTTAAGGTGGGAGAGCTTGTTGTAATATGATTGCTCTCATTATGTAGAATTGACACGGTTTTTAATGCTAAAAATTTCTCTCTCATGCAAGACATATACCGATATATACACCTGCTTCATTCGTCTATACAACGTGTGGAATTTCGAGACATGTGTTTGCTCGGTTGGAAAACACGGTGAGAGATTATTTTTAACCCACATGGTGGTAGCATAATCTTTGGATCGGACCTCATCTACTTATTAGGCGTTCTACAGACTGTCACCTGTAATTCGCCTTTGCTACCTTTATATACAGAGGCCGTGTGTAATGATTTTTGTATCTTGAGAATGCTCTGAGGAATAAAAGATGATCTTTATCCAAAAAAGGTATTCTCAAAGAACATCTAATAAAAAGTATTATAAAAAAGTATGAAGCCAAGTTTTCTATTTCCGTAATGTCTTATATTGTGGAACAGAAGGAATAGTACACATTTTTGTGATGTATCTGCACATGACCACATTGGGTACCGGCACCCGTAACTACAGAGGCAAGATAACTTTCTGGGACAAGATGAGATCCGACAGAGTCTTCCCATGCCGATCTATCCTTCTGGAGCAGTTCACGCCGCCGTCGAGGATATTCCTCACCACGATGTTCAGCGAGCTGATGCCGGGGACATCATAAATTTCAACCACGACTTCCTCGAGTAGATTATTTCGACACTGAATTGCTCGATCATTCGGAAACGAGGACGAGTCAAGGAGGGGTGAAACAACATTCTTCACCCAATCAGTAGTGATCACAGTCCTGAGCCGGCCAATGTCATCAGGTAAATGAGGAATGATGGACAAATTCAGATCATTTCCTTTATCACCAGCTCTGCTGTGAGCCACGTGGTAGAGAGAGATCTCTGATCCGGACGGAGCAGATACAGGAGATGGTGGTTCCTCCAATTTTGTACTGAGGTACTTTTTCTCTTGTAGAGTACGTCCCTGACCCTTCTTAATGTTGGCAGACCGATTCTCTGAGCTAGGAATGATTGAGTTCTTTATATTGACTTGCCAGAAGATATTTTCCCTGTCAATCTATACAAATAGAAATTAGTGCTATGGCAAAAGGAAAGTGTTATTTTAAAATCCTACCTACTCCCTCCGTCTCAAAATAAGTGTCTCATGTTTGTCAAAAAATGGATGTATCTAGACATGTTTCATGTATAGATACATCCACTTTTGGGCAAACTTGAGACACTTATTTTTGGACGGAGGGAGTACAAGAGATTGCCATCAAGTTAAGAAGTGGTGTCTGATATAATGAAACAAAAAATCAGATAACATATAAAATGTTCATGAGATTAAGTGGAGTGGTCATCAGTACCAGCAACTTTTGCAGATTTACTTCCTTCTTCTGCCCAGTGCTGCCAATTGGAAACAAACTAGTCATATTAGTTTAGCAACTCCACGAGCAAGGAGAAAACAAAAAAGCTGACATCTTCTCCATGAATGGTAATATGATATTTCATTTTCACATTCAGTTTCCATGTTTGATCCCAATGAAAGCTGACATCTTCTCCATGAATGGTAATATGATATTTCATTTTCACATTCAGTTTCCATGTTTGATCCAAATTTCATTGGTTAGACATCTATGTAATGCATACGTCAGTACATACGTAATTATGCCAAGATTAGACAGATAGAGTAGCTCTACAATACAAGACCAACGCAATTAACTGCAAGTACCTGATGCCACCACCACCAGCTGGACCATTTGTATAAAGTGCAATGAACTCCTGAACAAATCCATCAGCATGCTTCTCCTGGTCAAATAGTCCATCCATCCGAAGTCTAGCATCTATTACTTCCTTGGCAGAGTGACTGTCTTTACTACCTCCAGCAGTTTTCAAACTATCATATCCCATAATGTACGTGACAATTTTTTCTTCAGTGCCAGGATATCTTTCATCCATCCATGACCGAACCTAATTGCCAGACGAAAATGTTAAGTGCAGAAACTGCCTATGTGCTATAACGTGTAACGAGGTGCATTCAATTGTTAACACACCAGAGACCTAAAATTATATTGCATGCGAACACTTCCATGAACTTACTAAGTATTCTGCTGCCTGAGCGCGCCTTAAACACTCTTGTCCACCATATGATATCTCTCCCCAGCCTTTCCAACCACTTTCCTAGAAAAATGTGAACGAGTGCAGTGAGAAAGCTAAGTATGAGCCTCTTGATGAAAAATTATATGTATGGGACTATAATTGAACGACCTTTCTTCAATTCACAAACACTAATGTTCGATTATGTCAGAGAATAGCAAGCTTACTTTGATTAGGAAAATTACTCGAATAGAGTTCGATTAGGACACAGAAAGCTAACTGACAAATTTTAAGCCATATGACACATTAAAATACTCAATTGATATTGTAAGATTTTTACAGTTCCGGTAAGATAGCATGGAACATGGTAAATACCCAACCATGTAAAACGTTAATGCTAGGCACCGCATGCTTTTACTTGGAAGAATACTAAGGAAAAAATAGAAATTAGTATGATTTATATTATTACTAAAACGTACAGTTGGAAATAATTGGAGGAGTTTCTCAGGCTGACAAGGATTAGATGGTTTTGCTCCTTTACAGTGAACTCTGTCTTTTGATATTTGATGGAACTGCACATCACTGAAATCTACAACCTGCTCCACAAAATATGACCACTGTTCAGTAAAAAAAAACTATATAGAATTGGAAATGTCATTTGACCTCACCAGATCAGGAGTTATGTAGTTTGCAGGATCCCCAACTTCATACAGAAGCTGTTCTGCACAAGTGCCATAGCTCAGAAGACCTCCGCTACCCTTTGCCTTGCCAACACAAACTTCTCCTTCGTAACTAACTTCAGCATATGGAAGAGACAAATCCAGAAGCTGCTCCAAAGAAAAATCCCGATATGCATCTCCTGCTCTTTAAAATACCAGAAGTAGAACATTAGAGAAACATGAATCATGAATAAAGTGAAAATACTTGCCTAATGATTTTGAAAGAACAAGAGATGTACCGGGGTGCATGAAATATTCTCCAGTGAGTTGACAACCACATTCCAGAAGATGGCTAGCTAATGTCCCTTGTGCCAACTCCTCAAAGTCATTCCAATTCCAACCCAATTCGTAAATCTTTATATTGTAAGGCAGTGGGAAAAGGATAGAATATTAACTAAATAATTATGATAGGCAAAATCATATTCAGATTTACATATTTTGAGTGCCCTAGAAAGAAGAAAAACATAACTAAAGCGTGGTGAAATAAATCCCAAGGTCCCTGCCCTCCTACTACGACTTATTCATTATGCTAGAATTCATATATTGCAACAATGAAGTTACGTTATCAAAATATTAGTAAACATAAGAATATCCATGAAAGGCATACCATAGGTGCTAAGAATAGTGCAGCATCCGCAACCCGAGAAGTAATGACGACGTGTGGTTTGTAATTTTCCAGGCAATGTACAATGGGGGCTGCACCAAGATATGTGCTTCTTCCCTGCACACACAACGAAATTCCTTCAAATAGAGAACGGGCATAAAAATAATATGCAAGTTCAGAACTATTGCCCACTTCAGTGAAAATGGCCAGCGAAGTATATATATCAAGGCAAAGCAGCAACAATATATTTAGTAAGTTCTTGAATGGGTACACTGTAGAATATCCTGATGATCGAGTTTCCAGTTCTGTCATGTCAACCATAAGTCTCGTATGGGCCATCGACCACATGCTAAAAAACTTCAGAAGTTTGAATGCAAATTGTTAAACAATTATGGTCACTTACTTTTTTGTAAGTTTAATAAATGCTAGTTTTCGTGAGGCTAAGAAACCAGACAGCGTTTATTTGACAATTAAAATGAAGAAAAATACAAAAAATAATGAATAAATGCTAAGTGCGCAGCAAATTAAGTTAAACAGACTACCTGTCGAACTCCAATTGGTTCATCCGATAATACAGAGTTTCCTGCAAAAAGACTAAACTTATTCGATAATACAAAGTTTCCTGCAAAAAGACCAAACATAAAAACAGCTCTAAGGTTGATCATCGGTTTTGATCGCACGCACCAAGCTGTGATGGTTGGCATTCCTTACTTACAGCTTGCTAGCACCCAAAGCGTTATACAATTGATACTATCGAACAAATCACAAGTACCTGAATGTGAAATCGATGATTCATATGCTATAGCGACTGTTATCTCCAGTCCCAAGTTAGATGCAAGGTCCAGTATTTCCTTCTGTGCTCCAGATGGATCAACTAATAAATAGGGAAGACACCTGCAGTATATAAGTGAGAAAACAAAACAAGTGAGGTAAAGGAAAAGTGCGAAACTACAGCGAGCTGTCTTACTTGCACCCATGTTAGTTATTATGCAAACTCCTCTATCCAAAGCCAAGGGTAGAAGCATGGACAACCACTCCTTAACTGCATATTGACATATTATTAGGTGCATTGAAATTCTTATCTACAGTACCACAAGAAATTCAGCAAAATAGAGTCAATTAAATAGTCCTACCGCAAAAAGGACAAAAATATATATTTACAAGATAAAATCAGAGAAGTTTAATAGATGCAATAAATTCTCCCTGAACTCTCGACCAGAGACGAAGTTCACAAGCTAACAGGTATCACCTGCTGCGAGCAGTAACACAACTAAATGCATAAGTATCAACTACTACTCAAAGACTATACCTCGGGGATCAAATCCTTTCCCTCCCGACATCATAACACGGTAGCGGTCTGCAAGTGTTCGCTCTGCTAAACACTCAAGTACTATGTAATTAAGTTCTTCGACTCTCTCCAATAACTTCAAAGCAGCCATCGGCCGGTCACCCCCAAATCCAGCCCCGCAGCCAACATATACTTTATTCCTGTGCCGCTGAGGATTGCTCCTCTATAAAGCGGTAGATGTATTAGAATAACTGAAGCATTCATTTCACTGAGTACAATTCGTATCAAAAAATTCCAGTTCTACAAACAACTAACCAGCTTCACCACACAGTTCTGAACTTCTTCCGGTGCTGCTTTCTCCCTGCAATTATATCGATGTCAACATGAAGTACACACATAGAAGCACTACTTGCGTAAGGAAAACCTAACTTCCAATCGAACTAAAGCATAACTACTAAAAAAACAGACTTGCAGGTGCTGGGGGCCCGGTGTGGCTCTCGTGTACCTTTGTTCTCCGCCAGATCTGTGGTGGCGGTGGATCTGGCGGTTGGAACCCAGGACCGGACGAGGACGGCGGCTTCGTCCTGCTTCGTCTTCGAGGGTGGCTGCGGCAAGGCGGTGTGGCCGGAGAGGGAGGGCGTTGGCCGTGCCCGTTCATCGGCAAAGGATCCGTCGCGGGTAGGGGCGGGCCCAGGATTTGAAGAGTGGGTATTCAAAATTTGAAAGGCTAATTTTTATAAGACTAAGACCTTGATTTTTTCCATATATAACCGATTGTAGCACCGTATTGCATAGTATACATGAGATATAGAACCATAATAGCAAACAAATTTAATGTATTATACTTCTTAATAACTCGAAATGATTCTTGTGTTTAAACGGTTCCTGCTTTTTAATCACTACAAATAAGTCACGGATTTCAGTGCATATGTAGTGTAATTTCATATGGAAATAGGATGCGAGCTAGCCAGATAATTTAGATTAGCACATGCTTGTAGCAGGCCCTGTAGAGAAATAATGTGAAGAAAATCGCCATTATGTCTCAAACTAAATAAGCTAGATAATCTAGATTAACTCATGCTTTCCTTAAAAAAAATTAACTCATGCTGCTGTCTGATAAAACGACAATCCTACCTGCTCGTGTGGCATGTCAAAAAAATAAATCTGCTCGTGTGGGAGCAAACGGGCGACGACGATGGTTCCTGAATGATTCGTACGAACATTGAGGTTGTAGCTATTTTCGTTCTGGGCCTGGAGAAGAAGAGATAATGGGCCACTGGGCCATGTGGCGTGGGGAGGGAGAAAACAACATGGATTGTCCTTGTTTTTGGCTGAACGCGGGGAACAACCTTAGATGTTCTGTCATTTTGCTTTTTTCTACATTTGTACCTACTAACAGGACATATATACATAGTATTTTGACGAAAACAATGGGTATTCAACTGAATACCCTTGAATTGAAGTGGGCCCGCCCCTGGTCGCGGGGCGGCGGACAAGCTCTGCGGCCTCTTTCTTCATGGAAGGCGCTCTCAGGCTGCGGTAAGAAGGTGGTTGGCGACCTCCGTCGTCGTTGCCGGAGAAGAAGTCGTCTTCGTTTCTGGTTCTGGATCCCCCGCGTATTGTACTTTGATCTTTGTTCTTGTACTGTGTACGGTGTATGTGGTACGTTGGTGAATATACGTGGGCTTTCAAAAAACTACTAAAAAAAACAATTCGCCATCCAACTAACACGTACATCACAAAGATTAAAAATCCAGGTAAATTCCAAATCGATATCAAAAGATACTTATTAACTGACAAGAAGTAGGTAAATTCCATGCTCCAAGATTCAAATAACCATGATTCCTTGCATTAAACACGTCGTGGGCGCCGCCCTGAACGGTGGAAAGCGGAAGAACAAACGCGGCTGAAGAAGAAAAGGAGGGGTAGGGGTTGGTCAGAACTCCGATTTGGGGAGGCAGCGGACACGACGAAGAGCTCCACCTCCAAATTCTCTCGGATAGAAGAAGAATCAGACTGGAAACTGCAGAAAACCACTGATGAATCGGCGGAAATCAAACATGAGTGTGCACACTAGCACAGTACAGCGTGCGACCGAGGGGATTGTTTTGTTTTTACCTTCGACCGAGGGGATTTTATTTGACAGAGATCGAGCGACTTTGCCAATGGGCTGGCTCGGTGCTAAATGGGCCCGAACATGGCCTGTTTACTATGCTGGCCGTGCCGTGTCCGTCTTCGGGCCTCGCTTCAAGGTCCAACCATGACATGTCTAGTAAACAAGCCGGCCCGTTTGACGTTTCTCGCCTATTTTGGGTTATTTCTGAGCTAATTTTGTCATGTTGTTTTCAAGAATAAATAAAATATTAAATGGGCGTCTTGTGTAAAAAAAGGCGTCTTTTGTCGGCCTGCGTGCCTAGCCTCTTGGCCCAGGACCCACCCTGCAGCAGGCTAGGCACGACCCGTTTAGTCACGTGTCGGGCCAGTCTCCTCACGCGGCCGAGTATGCGTGCTAACAGGCGGCCCGTGAGCATCCTTCTCCAACATCCAAAACGATGAGCTTGACTCAGAAGTCAACCTTTTCTGAAGTTCTGAAAAAAATCAACAAGTCTTATATGTTTCGTGGTATATTTCGATAAATTTTGTTTTATTTGGTCATTTTAGTAAATAAACCAAATTTTCAAATGAAGCGGAACTTTGACCATATGCAACTAATTGTTTTTTCTATTTTTTCTAAAGAGTTTAGAATTTTTAATTCAAATTTTGGTCAAACTTATCCGGTGGATAGTGATCAGAGGGCAACAGATGTCTTCAACAAGTCACAAGCCAGTTGTGGCATGGACAGGAAAACATCACCACTAGCGCCCTCATCGGTCTAGACAGCGTGACAATCGTTTGACAACTTGTTCGCCCCAACTTTCATTGTCGTTCGGAGAGCCGGACACGCCGGCCATGGGAAACCAAACAAGGGTGTGCACAACAGCACAAATGCAGCGGGAAACCGTGGGTACCTGCGCCCCATAGGTCTTCTTCCGGTACAATCCCTCTGCGCACTCGTCTACCCGGATGGGCCAAAATCTGTGTGAGTACTCATTGTATGCCCCAACATTCAGGGCCATCTCGGAAGTGCCGGACAAATTGAAACATGCCCGCTTCGTAAGACTCCGACAGATGGGCACCACATGCCAGCAACCTGACAACTAAATATATACAATTGACTGAATCTCCCCTCCTTTACCACATTGTTGCCCATCAAAATCATACCAAATCCTCCCATCACACGACAACAAAATCATACCGAATCCTCACAATAGGCACTAGCAAAGCTCCAGCTAAGATCTTGGTCGGGTCGGCCCAAGAACAACACTTTTTTTTTTACTTTCATGGGCCAATTTTCTGTTATTATTCAGTGTTTTGGTTTTAGCTGGGCGGGCCGTGGCCCAGGTCGGCCTTCATTGAGCTCCACCAGTGCCAATAGGCATGTAAATGTTGTTCCGCACATGTTTAGATTAATCATCGATTGTTATTTCTCAACCATTTGTCCCACAATTATACCACTCGCTTCGTCCCACAATATAACACGTTTTGGCATTAGAGCGGCGATTTGAAGGTCGAGCTCCACAATAGCTCTTTATTTGGAAAAATTCAAAAAACATATTTTGGAGTTCCAAAAAATCTAAAAAATCATGTATGTAGATCATGTAGTCTTTTATAAATTAAAAAAATCAAAAATAAATATATTATATTTTGGGTTATAAATAAATGAAAAAAAAATCTGAGTCTTAAAACAGGAATAGTTCAAATTTTAAAATCTCCAAAATCTGTAAGATTTTGTTATTTTTGTGTAGCCTGATATACGAATTATTTTGAGTTGAGATTGTTCACATTACAAGAATGCAATATTGTCTACGTATGGAAGATAAATCTATTTTTCGAAAATTGGAAAAAAGTGCTATGTGGAGCTCTCAGCCTCCCGATATACTTTTCGTTTTTGGCATGCTGTTTTAACGTTAATTGAAATGAGTAACTGATACTATTTCAAATCGAAATGGTTTAGATGAAATTCCCATTTTCTCCTTCTCATCCCCCGTCGCCTTCGCCTCCTCTTCTTTCTGCCCGAAACCAAATTCCTGTACTCCAGATCTCCTCGCCCCCTCTCAGTCTGGGATCCCTAGTTAGCTGCCAAGACGCTCCCAAATCCGCATCGAAGTCCCGAATCATGAGAGAATCGAAGAGGCCGCGGCGTTCACCACCATCGCCGGCGGCCGCGGCCGCCGTATCCAAGGTGCTCGACGACAGCGACCTCCTCCGGGAGATTCTCCTCCGCCTGGACTTCCCCACCTGGCTCGTCCGCGCCGCCCTCGTCTGCAAGCGCTGGCTTGCCCACGCCTCCGATCCGGCGTTCCTCAGCCGCTTCCAGGAGCGCCACCCGCCCCGCCTCCTCGGCTTCTACGCCGAGAGCGCCTGCAGGGGGTTCCAGCAGTTCGTGCCTCTCCCTGGTCTGCCACCGGAGCTCGCCGCTCTCGTCCGCCGCCCCGCAAGCTTTGATCTCACGGCCGAGTGCTACTGGAATACATCAATCGAGCACTGCCGGAATGGCCGCCTCCTTCTCCGCCACACAAGCTATCACAAATCTACGTACCAGGTCCGCAGCCCGCTGAACCTGGCGAGAGACGGAGCCGTGGTCGCGACCTCCCCGATGTCCATCACGGACGAGGATCGCTATTGCGCACATATGCTGCTCCCCAGTGACGGCAACGACGGTCTGTCTGTGAACTTTGTGTGTAGCCAGCGGGAGGTCTTCGCCAAGGTACGATCCTTTCGAGATGGAGTCTGCCATGATCTCCGAACATCGGGCTCCATAGTGCTCCCGGCACATTGGAAAGTATCCGCCATGAACCGTCGTTTGCTCCACGACGGCAACGGCAAGCTGTATATGTTGGGCACAACAGGATACATACTTGGGCTGGAATTGGCGTCCACACGCTTATTCTTCATTGAGCTTCCAGACGAGGTGCGGTACGAGCGCCCCGAGACCCTTCAGCTCAGTCTCAAGTTATCTCATCAGGCAGTTGATACTGGGGTTTATCTCATCAATCTGGCGAGGTTTAAGATCCACATTTGGCTCCACTCCACAGATGGCAACAGCACTGGCACTTGGGTCCTAGTTGATACCATTTGTCTACGTCAGGCGTTTGGTCATCTTGTTAAGTCTGCTTGGGAATCAGGGCCTTCATGCATTCGCCTGGCTGGATCTGGGGACAATGCTGAATTTGTGTTCTTAGGGGTCGACACTGAGATCTTTTGCATGTATATTGGGAGCAGGACAGTGGAGAAGGTGTATGAGATGGAACATGAGTATGATCGACCGTTTCAGGTCTATCCTTTCATGATGGTCTGGCCACCCATCTTCCCAGAGCATTGATCCGAAGACATGATCGAGAGGAAATTTCTGAAAGTTTACCTCCAGGTGTTCTACATTACGACTAATGAGGTCAGGGTATGTGATGTGTTGTCCCATTGTCCATTGTAGTGTGGCCTAGATGTAGAATTTTAAGTTTTCTTTCATCCTGGAGTCTTCCAGCATTTTCTAATGCAGCTAATAGTTCTGATATATTTCTGCATTGCCTTTTTTGAACCAAAAATCATTTTATCAGTATCATATCCATGACTCACACACTTACCTCGAGCAAAACAATTATGGTGTATGCTTCTTTCCCAAAGACGGTTGCCGATTCTTATTCCACCATAAAACACATATATGTTTATGATAGGTAACTCCTTGATGTGTCGTAATGTTTCAATCCACTCACAGAATGCCAGTGGTGATACATATCCATTCTTTATTTCTTTGCTATATCTGAATGCAACACTGCAGTTTTCAGGTGTCGATATTGTTACACAGCCATAACATACGCAAACTATGATATCACTGTATTCACATCAATATCAAATAATAAAACATTACACCATCATAGGCTTCTAGCTCCTGACTGATATTTGATAAACTAAGTTTCGAGATGATTGGAGTAAAAGGAATGTATGTGTATTCCAAAAAGATCATACCAGCACACTCAAGGGGATAGGGAAGACATAGCTTATGCCAAGCAGGAACACGGTTTGTGCTAACTAAAGAAGGCTCTAGTATAACTGCATCAGATGTAGAGTTGACAGTTAGGGAACCAAACGTGCGAAATTCCCCTGTGTGCTAACTAAAGAAGGCTCTAGTATAACTGCATAAGATGTATAATATCATAATCATTTGTATTTCTAGGAGATGAAGCACTAGAATGTTCCAATCATTTGATTGTTTCGCTTATTTTCACACCCTAGTTAGGGAACCAAACGTGCGAAATTCCCCTGTGTGCTTCTCAAAATATAGGAAAGGGACAAGTTTCAAGACAGAGATACACAGTTTTCCTTTGGATTTCGGCTTTACTCGCATAGTTAGTTTACCACATCTGTACCATCAGGATAATAAGTTTCATAGCTGTAACACATGTCGTAGCATGGATCTCTAATGTAATTATGTATGGTACTTTCTGTACATCGTTCATGATACATCACTAGGCCCTAAGTCTATGGTATGTACTGATGAACCCAAGCGCTATCTATTCAAGAACGAAAGTTAAGGTTCCTTCATCAGTCCTGTATGCACGTGGTAGCTGTGTATGCTGTTTTTGTGAATGAGACACATCAGTTTTGTAGTGATATGATATGTTGGTCAAGAATATTAATGTTTTATGTTTTCTATTGGGTAGAATTCAGTCTTCTGTTTTAACAAAATGGGAATCAGCATGCTTGGTTTGATGCCAAGATTTGGCTCGCCAATGTTTGGGCAAAGCCCAAATGTACTGCCCTGTCAATCTCGGGGTAGTTTTGGAATTGTGTTTTTGTCTGCGAACCAAGCAAGACCTTATGCATCATGCATGCCCATCACCTACTGTGGCAGAAAACTTTTGGTTTCATGATGAAACTGTGCAATAATCATTTTTGGCATCCAAAAAGCATCCCAGACCGTTACTTGGATATTCTATGGTCACATAGGATCTCATGTTTTTACAAACAATGGGAAATTTCTGCATTGCATCGTTGAACTGTCTACTTTTTATTTATTTATTTTTTGCTAGCTGTGTAAGGCATGTGTCGGCGGTATATATCTAATTCAGAGTTCTGTAGCACCTCAGCATAATCAATCCAGTGTAGAAGATTGGCGCACATAATTTTGCCTACCGAGGCACTTTGCATTATCTCAAGTGTTTGCTAGTAACATACATTGCTCTGAAACTCCCATGTTTTTTTTTCGAGAATGAACGGTGTCGTTGAAGGTGGTCGTAATCTGTATAGGTCTCAGTCATGGTACTGCGCCAGCAGTCACAAGCTGAGCCACCGGTTTAGGTTTTGTGGATGCCTCGCTCCCTACGGCACAGGGAGTCTCTCGTGCCCTATGATGATGACATCAACTTAAGCAACCGTAGAGTTCTCCAAGGTTCTGATGATTTTGACACCAATCACAAACGCCGGCCCCGTGTTAAGAACCACACGCGAGATATTTATTTCATTGTTACTTGTGGATATCCGACCGCTTCTTATGAAGATCTTCACCGTTCCTGTGAAACTCTTTTATGTCCCAAAGAGTACTGTACACTTTACATGTTTTCTCGGGCATTTTTTTTTTTAAAAAAATCTCCTCCTAATTCGCGGTAACACGTATGTATCCTACTGACCAGATATTTGCAGGTCAGTTTAGTTTGCAATTTCGTAGTCTATAGCATGACCTGGAATTGACCAGTTACCGTCGTCGTCAGTACCATATAAACAACGAGCGCATCACATTATCCAAGTATTTTGCTATTCTCTGTCGCCAAGTGCTGTTTCTTATGTTCTTTCGCATCTTCCATATGCTATTCACGATCACATTAGCAAGACTGTCAGACGAATTAACTGGTGAAGAGTCACCATCTATCAACAGCTGGGTACATATCTACAGTATTATTATAATTTGTGTTGCTTGGGCACACGTCAAATCGTTCTTGGCGTGAATATCAACCATTACCCGTGTGAAGGAAGGAACGGACTTCACTCATAAACAGCTTCCGCAATGGAACCGGTCCCAGACAATAGGGTCTCGTCTTTAACATAAAGAGGGCAGGAAGAAGATGCAGAATAGAAGCTAACCCAACAGTGATACCTCTAAAATCCACAAATCTTCTTCTTGATATAACCCAAACCTACTGAGGCCTTGTTTACTCCAAGTGTATTTTAGGGAATGAGAAGAGTGGGGATGGGAGGGGATTTGGTGAACACCCAATCCCCACAAATACTCTTCCCCAAAAATACACTAGCATGGACTAAATTTTTTGTGTTAGGCAAAAATGAGGTGGTTGGTAGGAGATATTTGAGGATTATCTCCTCACAACCCCTAAAATACACTAGAGGTAAACATAGTAGTAAGGATTTTTCAGAATACGGGATAATCCCCTCACATCCCCTAAAATACACTAGAGGTAAACAATGCCTAAGAGTTTTATGCTGAGTGCCAGGAGGGGGCAGATGCCAGATAGGGAATCACGCATGAGGCTAGCAAAGCCAGGATCATTAATCCATGGTCAGGAATATGGAAGCAGAAGAAAATTAACAGATGAGCAAGCAAATACTAATATGCAACCAAAACTGTGCCTGCTGATATGGTCATGTACACGGCGAGCGAATGAAATTTACAGCTCCGAATACAAGCTCTACAACTCTCAGGTATTGCCGCAACCATCAAGAACCGTCCGACAGAGTAATCCATCAGGTCAGGTGAGGCTTCAGCGTGCGCAGGCGCAGCAGTAGGAGACGAGCCGGCTCCACGATGCCGCTGCCGCTGCGGCGGCGGCCTTCCTCTTGTTCTCGTTCTTGGTCTTCTTGTTTCCAGCGGCTCCGTCGTGTCGCGGCGCATCGTCCATGCCGCCGAGCATCTCCCACATGACGTGCACGTCCCGGTACTCGCACGTACGCACCTCCTTTCGCAGCTCGCCCAGCCCTGCACCGCATCCGTCCGCCTCAAAAATTTGTTCGCGGTTCGGTCGATCGCATGAGGAGGAGTTCAAGAAAATGAACTCACCGGTGGTTCGCCGGAGGCCGACGCGTGCGCTGATGCCGTGCCACACCCGCTTCACCGGCACCGCCGCGCGGCCGAGGCACGACGGCGTCCTGCCCTCCATCTCTTCTGAGCCCGTGTGGTATCTGCTCTGCTCTCGCGGTGCCGGCCTGAGATGTCGTCTTTGTTTCTCACAGTTCCCCTGCTTCAGCTGCTCTGCTGTCGCCGGACCTGAGAGAGAGAACCAAAGCCCAGAATCCTACAGCTTTCTTTCTCTCTCACGCACACGATCTGTGGTGCCGCCGAGATGTGCTTCATCATTTATAGGAGAGGAGAGACCCGACGGCGTCCATGGTGACCGTCTGGCGTGGACGCGGCGAGCTGGCACGTGGACGCCCTGTAGGCGTCGCAGCGTCCGCGTCTCGCCTTCCCGCCGCACTCGGTAACTGAACGGCATTGGGGAGAGGTTCCACGGCTCGCCCCGGTCAATTTAGGATGCCGATTGCAGCGGCTAGGAAGCCTAGGATTCATTTTTTTTAGAAGTACAAACCTGCGTACAATCAACAGATACAAAGAAGAAAACATACGCAAATTCGTACAGAAGATTGTACTCTACTCGAAGCACTACAGCAGCAAGCCGCTGAGCCACCAGAGCTTCTCGTCGCCGACGAACACCGGAGAAGAAGAAGCCGACCACCACCCGCCTGGAAGGAGAGGACCTTCAACTTTGAAGACGACCGCATAAGCCACTTGCCGCAAGCAACAAGATCTCGCCGATGAACGGGCACGGCCAAGCCACCCCCACGACCAGCTCCAGCATCTCCCGCCGCCGGGGCGGCCAGGCCATGCCAGTTCCACCACCATCACACCACTTCCCGAGCGCCAGAGCAGAGCACCACTCCCCGCACCGCACCACACACCGCATCCCAACCTCTGCACCGACGCCGGGGAGCACGCCAGAGAAACGACAGAGAGGAAGGGAGAGGACTACTCACAAGATTGGAGCACCGCCGTCGCCGCAGCATCCAACCAGAGGATGAACACCTCACCAGATGCGAAGATCTGGGAGGTCCAAAACCACCCACCACACCACCGCTGCCACCGCTGCCGGGAGGGGACGAACCACCGCTCCATCCATAGATCAGCGGGACAGAAACACCGTCCTCAAGCCAGCGCCGCGGGCGCCGGCAAGGGAGAAGAAGGACGGCGGAGTTATTCATCCCAAAAGGCGGCCGAAACCTCTTCAAATCGACGCCCACGGGATCTACACCTACCCTATCTACAAGCCGGAGGCAGAGGAACAGGATCCCGACCACCACCCGCCGCCGAAGCGAGCGGAGGAGGCCGGGAGCCCCGCCCTCGCCGCCGGAGAGAAGGGGATCGCGACGGCTCGCCCTTTTTCGCCTCTCTGCACTGTAGAGGAGAAGGGGAGACGGACACGGCAAAATAATGAAGCCTAGGATTCATTACTTGGACACTCGTACCCTTTTGTTATTTTCAAAAGCAACTTCATTACAACATTTTGCTGCTTATTTTTTAAAGAAAATATTATACTCCCTCCATAGCAAAATATAGCGTTTATGAGTTTACCTTGATTCGTAATATGTAGACATATTTTAGTGTGCTAATTCACTCATTTTAGAACGAACCTAGACAAAATCAAAAGGATTAGAAATTCGTATGTTTGATACGAAGGGAGTAGTTTTGTAGATTTTTTCATCAGCATTTTGATTCGGAGGGAGTATTTTTGTCGATTTTTTTCATCAGCTTTCTCAATTCTGATAGTCAAATCTGTCCTTTAGTGCGAGACAAACGGTTTGTTTATTTATTATATCTTTGGATAGACTAGTAGATACATGCGCATCACTCCGCGAAATTAAGGACGGAGGCGATGGCTGCTTGATCGATGGAGGCTGTGTTTGGTTGAGATTCCACGGCCAGATTCACTACCTCAAAGCTAAAATCTGAACCAAAGGGGTATTCACCCCGCAGAGATTCTCGTAACGCACTAGATTTTGATAGTGCAAAGTGGAAGTTGCTCCGACCCCGGATTCCGCTGCGTTGTGTTCAAAGAAAAACTTGATAATTACCTGCCGTGCCATCCCGAAGTGAAAAATGAACGGTTCGTTTTCTTTTTTCTCCCCCAGACCGTCTCCCTCCTCCCGTGACTAATCTTCTTCCCCAGTCGTACTAGGCAGAGGAGAGGCCATCTAGGTTTCCGCTTCGCCGCCGACCTATTCCGGCGGCCTCCGGCAGCTCACCGGCCAAAAACGGAACCAAGACCGCCGCCCTTCTCCCCTCCTTCAACGGACCGACGCGCGACGAGGCCCGCCGCCGCCTCCATTGCCCAGGTCTTGAGCCGCCGACCGCTGCCGCTTCCATTGCTCGGATCTGAAGCCGCCAGCCGCCGCCGCCTATAACGCACGAGCGCTTGGAATCCGCCTCCAGGAACACCGCCGGCCGACGGAGATCGGCCGCCTGCCTCTCCTCTCTCCCCTCCTCTCTTTCCTTCCATCCCTACCGTACAGATTCTCAAATTTCTTTCTGGTTTTGTCGATGGCTAGTTATGTCGGATGGCAAATGGGCGAATTTTCTTCGCCCAGGTTTTCCGCCTCCATTGTCCAGGTTTTTTCAATTTTCTATCTGGATCTGAATGCCTGCTAATTTTCTAGGGCGAGCTAGGCTAGTTATGTCGATGGCAAACATCATGTACCATACGTATTTTGTGTATTCCAGATATCTTTTATAGTAATCTTACGACGAAATGAAAAATCCTTCCCAAATGGTCATTTGCATGTCTATTTGTGTACAAATCGTTGTTTTGCGATCAATTAGCATATAAATATTCTCTCAGGGTATTACAGACATTTCCTGTCGAATTCACAGTTGACAGTTGTTACAACCAAACAACTTCCAGATTTCCCACAGTTGTCAGCTCACAGCTGATTTTCGACAGCAGATTCTCCACAGCTGATTTTCAGGAATCTACAGCTCAACCAAACACACCCGGAGTGTGCCTCACAATTTCGAAGGGTTGAAAACAAGAATATTTTACTAGTAGAAGGGGTAGCCATCCGAAACAGTCATGTCCTAGTTGTAACGCCAAACAAAAACAAAGCACAACGTGATGCGGACACTACCGCAAAAAACAAAACGAATTGGTGTAGTTTCCTTTAGATCGACGGCTGCAGCTCATCAAGTGAGAGAGAAAAACGCATGGTAACCGAGTAGCAAGACTCCACTTTGGCGCTAACAGTTGAAAATGATAACCACTTGGCAGATGCTAATACAGTATGCTGTACTTCACCAACAACATTTTCTTTTTGAGGATGATTTTTATTGATTTTATATAAAAAGTAAGTACAAGGAAAAGGAAGTAAGCGAAAATTTACCACATGCTACTAATATCAAGATCATTGGTAATTTTGTACCCAAGTCTTGAAACCAACTAATCTTTTCTTGTTTTTTTTTTTTTTTGAACACACAGCCTTGTATTCATACCTTAACAGAGAAATAACAGGAAAAACAAAGGTACAAATACACCAGGACCTGCTACACCTTCGATCCACCGACGCCGTCGCTGGAGGGGAAGACGCCAGGCCGCCCGCTTACCCCAGACAAGAAGCACCTCCCCATGTGAAGAAGACCGCAGAAGCTGTCCGCCGTCAGACGCCGGAGCCGAGCACGTTGAACGGATACGGCCATGGCGCTTCCCATCCCCGGTCCGGAAGCAGACGCCGAGGAATCTGCAGAGCCGCACCGTCGACGCCAACCTCCAACCGGAGCTGCACACACAACACCACACCCGCTTCCCCCCTCACCACCACGGCCGGCCAGGGAAACCGGCGAAAGGCACCGGCAACTCCAACTCCAACACAACACCCAGAAGCTCCACGGAGAGGCCGGAGCAGACCTCACCGCCGCGAAGACGGAGCACAGGGGACAAAAGGCCAAAAGCGAAGTCGTCACCTCCGCCGCTACGACCTCGCCCAAGCGACCAAAACCCGCCAGATCCGAAGATCGACGAGCACGAAACGCCGGCAGCGCGACGGCTACGCCACAGAGGACGAAGCCGAGGAGGAAGACGCGCACCAGCACCTTATTCCACAGACGCGACGCCGGCTCCACCCCACCGCCGCCACCGGGAAGACCTAGACTACCTTGTACACACCTCAGGCACAGATCCAGGGCCCCTCCACTCTCCCACCGCCGGAACGGCGGCCGGAGAGGAGAGAGACCCCCGATCTAGCCGTCGGTGGGGAGGGGAACAAGAGGGATTTGGTTTTCGCCTCTCTCGGGCACTGTAGCACTAATCTTTTCTTGTTAGCTCCGAGGAAACCAACTATCAAGATCAATAGTAGTAAAAGTACAAGGAAAAGGAAGTAAATGAAAATTCCAACTGCAGAGAAGGCATATAGGGTAATCTGGACTGAACTTCCGCTTCGAAACAAGCTGGACTCAAGGCAACGAGATGGTTCAACCCTCCCTAAGCTAATAGCATGTGACGGCACTAACCAACAATCAGTGGTACTGCCAAACCTGTATAGTTTTCCATTTTTCTCTGATCAATAGTAGTAAAAGTACAAGGAAAAGGAAGTAAATGAAAATTCCAACTGCAGAGAAGGCATATAGGGTAATCTGGACTGAACTTCCGCTTCGAAACAAGCTGGACTCAAGGCAACGAGATGGTTCAACCCTCCCTAAGCTAATAGCATGTGACGGCAGTAACCAACAATCAGTGGTACTGCCAAACCTGTATAGTTTTCCATTTTTCTCTATGGCTTCGTTTTTTCTTCAGCTACACTTTATTTTTGCTCCTCTTAATTACCGAAAGCAGCGCCGCTGCATTTATTTTTTTGCTTTAGTGGGGAATGACCATGTCACACGCGTAACCATGCCAATTTGGAATTCATGCCTCAAGTCTGGTCTGCATAGGCATAGCAACGAAGATGTGCTACGTACGCTCCACTCTGGAAGGAGGTGCCAACGGACTCACACCCCACTCTGAAATCTGAATATAACACATCTTCACCGAATCAAGCTAAGAAGAGCTCTCAGCCACTAAATTCAGAAACAGTTATCGCCATGGAAAGTCACATTAGACCATTCTCGGAGAGCCTGTTCAGAGATAGATACCTGTGTTAATTTACGGTCGTTCCAGATTCGGTATAGACTGTTGAAAGTAAGCTTTGTGAAGGCCCGGGCAAATTTGCAGCTGGTCGGTCCTCTCTCCACTGAAGCTTCCAAAATATGACATGTATTAGCACTGCCCACACAAAATTTGGCATTCCTTTCGCTCTTTTTTGGTTGCTTTACTGACCGTAATAATATCTCTGAATAGACATTTTTACCGACTTTCCTTTTTCCTTATTTAGAATTCATGTCATCCTTTCCAAACACTAATCTCCCTAGAATTCGTGAGATGTGGTGCGTCCTAGCCCCACTTCGTGAGCGGCTGCGTTTGTGAGGTCGTCGGGTTGAGCATCCACACTATCAGCCTCCTTGTACCTTTTTTTTTTCTACCGCAGCTTGTTTTCTCTTGCAAGCGCCTCGCTCCTATATGCACGTTTTTGGTCATTTGACAATCCAGCCTCGCTGCTGTGTGCACGATAAATTGTTTCTGCACCAGAGTGCTTGACAGCTGATAACCAAAAGCGCGTTGCCCTGATTTTCTTACCACTAAACAAGCAAAAAATGCTTCGTTTGTGCACCACAAGCCTTCGTATTCAGGGCTCTAATAATTGCAAACTGGCATAGCCTGGAACCATATCTAAGATATACAACTCCACGTTGCATGTTCTAATCCAATTTCATGTAAACCAAAACAAGTTCTCAAGTACAAATGTTTCTAAAAAATCTCTAGATTCTGGAAATTGTTATTCAAGCAGGATCCCTTCTCGGAATATGCATGGGAAGAAAAGATTCACGGGTTTAGCATTACTTTCTATAACGAATGAATTTGTGCTGCTCGAACATATACAAGGTAAACCGTGAAGATATGGCATGGCATCAAACCAAAAGGTATCTCCGTACTCTTTCAACACACAAATCTCAGTACATTATACTTCACCTGATACAAGCTAAATGTTCAAAGTGACCACCTGCAGAGGGTTCTCCTTGTCAACAACAAACGATCGAGTTACCTTTCCTGAGGGCGTTGCTACTTCTACCGTGTACGACCCATGGTAGCCTCTGAACTTGAACTCCCCATGGTGATCGATGTCGCCGTTGGTTTGGGTTAACCACTCTTGCTTCAGAGCCAGGTACCTTTTGCCAGTCTCGTTGACTGTCCCATCAGCGTCGATCAGGTGAGCATGTTCACGGAACATGAACGCCTCCCAGAATCCCCAGAGGACGATCCCCTCCACAGCAGGATGTGCAAAGCATTCACGGAGGCACACCTCGAGATCATCAGCTCTGATGTGTTCGTTCTCTGCCGAGACATCCAGTTCGGTGATCCAAATAGGGAGACCCAGTATGGCCAGTTTATCCAGGGAGTCACATATGATATCTCCCACTGGATGGCTGATATGACCTTGCACACCAATGCCCCCGACTGGTGCACCCCGTTCTTGGAGATCAACAATCTGCTCGATGAACTTTTCTGGGGTAGATTTGGAGTCGCACCCATCTTCAACATTGTAGTCATTCACAAAGAGGACTGCTGAAGGATCAAGCTTATGTGCTTCCCTGAACATGTGGGCCCTAATATCCGTACCAAGTCTATCTTGATAGAAAGACCCATGCAGCATCTCATTGTTAACATCATGATGTTTAAACTGACCTTTGTACCTTGACAGTAGGCTCTGCAAACGACTTTGTACGGCAGCCATCAAGTGGTGTCCATGCAATGATCGAAGCCATGGCTGCACTGAATCTTCCACTTCCCAGAATAAGCAGTGACCACGGACTTGTATGTTATGTTTCTGACAAAATTTAAGCAACTCATCAGAATCTTTATAATTTAGCTTTCCTTGTTCCGCCTCTGTCCAGTACCACTTCAGTTCATTCTCAAATACACCCCAATTAAAATTCTTCACGAAGAAATCAGCAAGATCCTCATTCTCAATGTTACTTCTGTTTATGCATGATCCAAATGCAAAACTGTTATCAGTCTGTTGTATCCTGAGAGCTGAACCAAAGACTTTCGCAGCGTGTAATCCTTCGAACTTCAGAACAATATCACGCTTCCTTACCTATCAGAGCAAATTAGAAAAAATGTATTTAATATTTCCAAAGATCACAGCTGTTATAAGCAATCAATCGATGATGTACACAGAAAGGTTTCAGTTTAATAATGATTTTGAGGAAAACATCTTAGTATGCTTGTGTAGAGACATCAACTCTCATCTTAACATGGAAAATGTCAAGGGAGTGTGAGTTTCACCTTGTCTGATTTCTCCTTGAGATACTCAAAACGTGCTTTCCTATCAACCGCAAGAATTTGGAGGCCCATGACTCTGATATCAACACCCGAAGGAGGACCCTGAACATACGCAATAACTTTGGATGGCTGCTTTTCAAGCTTGAATGCTCCTTTAATTTCATACCATTGATCGCTGCCGGCTTCCACTTGCCCACCATTAACCCATTGGTCATCTACACCAAGACAAACATTGACATGGTGACGGACATGTCCTCCGGATCCAGCACGTACCCAGGCAGATACTCTGTAGGTAGTGTGCAACCTTAGCTTGTCAGTTATCACCTGAGAAGGCCCCATCCACACATCGCTGCGATTTGTAGCTAGGATATAGCGACCATTTATATGTTGCTGACTCGATGGGTCCTTCAAGATGGAAGATAGCATATGGGGTGATTCAGTATGGACACTCAATCGACATGAACCCATAGGGCTCCACCCAGTAAGCCCGTGAGAGCAAGAGCTGTTTTGCATAATATTAGCTCCATACCGAACATTCTGAAATACAAGGAAAGCATCATTCCATTAAAAAAAATATCTATACAATCGTTATCCATGACTGAGAATTTTTTAGCAAAACTACTATTGTCTGCAGAGTAGCTGAGTTGTTTGATGACTCACTCCTAGGGGAAGTAATTGAATTAAATAATTAGCTTACAAACCTCAATTTTAGGGCGTGGAGCAGCCTGAAGTTTTCTTGCCGGAGATACAACAAGGCCATCCACAAGGATGTCAATTCCTGCAGCTGGCCCCTCTATAAAAAGGACAGCTTTGGAGAAGGGAGCATGAAGGAGGAACTTTCCACTCAAAAGTGTCCAGCGCTTATCAGAGGCCTGGTTTCTTTGATAACAATAGAAAAATTAGTAAACCGGTAATATCTACGACCCCTGTAACAAAGCGTGTGAATAGGAAGATCGACACACTTACTTTGAAATGCATACATATCGTTCACGGCCATATTCTTGTACCCACAAAGTAGCGCGAACTTCAGTCTCATTAGCACTGCCAAATATGCGAACATGAGAATTAATTTCGTACGAGACTTTTCTTTGCACCCTGCCTGTGATATCTTGCTGTATGCCATTCCAATTGTTAACCCGTCCAGTTGCTGAAGCAAAGTAGTTGCCATTTACGGGCTTTACATTCCCATATGCAGTGAACTCATGTCTGCAGATATTGCATCCTCTTCCAGACCAACTGCTTAACCCTTCTTCAAACTGAGGATTCTTAATAACAATCTTGATTCCACTTGGCGATTTGACATCCTTTAAATGATAGATTAACATGTCATACGCATCGCAAGAAAAATATTTACACTCGCATTCCGCGAATATAAAAACAAATAGATCAGAAGATGAACACACAGGTAAATGAGCAAAATCACTCGTGCTGAAATTTGTGAAAACTAAATGACTATATTCAATCTTTTGCACCAAAAGTATTAAATGCAACTGTTTGCCTAAAAGACTGCCAGAACTCCTCAATGCTCAACCATAGCATGCAGTAAATTCTAGATGAACTTTAACTTCTGAAAATATACAACAGGTTATCAAATTGAATCGTAAAATCTATTGTTCAAAGGGATACAGAAATGCACACAGAAAACACTCACCTTGGACTGATTAAGTTCAGACCTATCAATAGTAACAGAATCAATAATAACATCCGCCCCAGCAGGAGGTCCTTCAAGGTAAAAGACCACGCATTTTGGCATAGTTGTCAAAGAAAAAGAACCTTCCAACTTCTCCCACTTCTCTTTTGAGGCTAACACACTGCCACATCAGGTTTTACCACGAATTAGGGGTGGAAACTAATGAAGAAAGAATTTTGATTTTGAACAACTTCAAAGCATTACCTTCCAATAGGACTGTAGTGTGCTGGTTCATCTGGATTTTGTAACCTCAGGGTTGCTTTTACTTCAGCTTGACCATGGATATTCCCATAAACTCTAACATAGGCTGAAACTGCATAAGTTGTACCAGTAGATACTCCATCTGTAATATCTTGTTCAAGACCTTGCCAGGGTTCAGTTCTCTTTGAAACAACGGCATAATTTTCTCCTGAGTTCCCTCGGATACCATCAAGGAAACCGGACCATTGTGATGCCACATATGCATGACAGTGGATAGGATGCCATGAATGAAGGCCTTCGGAAAAATTACAATTTAAAATAATGTTTGCTGTTCCACCAATCAATGAGGACGTCTTCCCATCTGCTTTCTGCAGAAATTTAAAGTAGTTAAGAAAGTTAAACAGCACAGAATCTAATCAATTGGCAGTATAGTTCTAGCTGGTGTTAAGAGCAAAATACGAACATATGATATGCACATACTATGGAAATAATTCTAGTACATGCGATGGAGGGTTAAGCGAAATGTATTTTGGTTGTACGGTCCCAGAAATTAGTTTTAACAGACAATACTACTTCATTTTAGAAAGGCACTGGGAAATGTGGTGCCAACAGGTTAACATGTTGCTATATCAGAGTTTGAAGCATGATTGTTGTTGTTTGTTAGTAATACAAGATTGGTTCACACGCCAAAACATAGAAGAGCTGACAACATACCATGCAGGAGATGGTAACTGAATCTATGAGCAAGTCTACACCAGCAGGGGGACCTTCAATGTAAAATACCAAACGTCTTGGTATAGTTGTAAGCTCAAAAGAACCTTCCAACTTCTCCCAGCGTTCTTGCGAGGCCAAAATCCTGGTCAAATAACTTCCTTAAATAAACAAATTATACTTATATAAATATGATGTAAGACAATAAACAGCACCTTCCAGTTGAAGTACCTTGCAACAGAACGGTAGTTCGTAGAAGATCCCTCCTTCTCAATTTTTAGTGTGGCCTGGACCCCAACAGGCTCATGAAGTTCCCCATGAACTCTGACATAGGCAGCAACAACATATTTCGTACCAGTGCCAATATTTTCGGTTAAGTCCTGCTCAAGTCCTTGCCAAGTCTGTGTGCGATTAGTAAGTACAGCATATTTAGACCCTGAATGTGGCCTTATACCATTATGGTAACCTGATCCTTCAACAGCCACAAATGCATGGCAACCATTAGGATGCCATGAACATAGATCTTCAGAAAAATCACTGTTTGGTAGAATGTTCTCCATGGTAACTTCTTCAGAAGCACCGTGATCCTCTTCTCCCTGCTCAATATTCCATAAATAAATATTCTTTGCATATATTAAATCCAGTGTCTTGAGCCATAACAAGAATGATAGCATGCATGTACAACATAAAAGGACTGTTACTTACAAAGCTAGATGAATCGGATTTAATATAAAAGTCTGCAGAATATTGCACAATGGAAGAAAGGAAGAACATCTCTTCCCAATAAGCTATCATTTCTTTGTTAGCTTTAGACATATGTATGCTATTAAGAATTTTGTTACTTTGGCCAGTGCTCATCACATGCGAAGGATATTCCTTGCAAACAAGTGATTGACCTTCCTAACATGAAACATGAAATCAAAGACCTCCTTCTCTGTTGATTATCCTTCTGGTAAGTATGAATATGTGTTTACACTTGATGTAATACCGCTACATTCTACATGCAGCGTCCAGTGTCTGAACCCATTCCACAGTTCTTTAGTCATATGATTCTAGGAAAACAACATTTAAAATAAAAGATTCAGGAAAATGAAATGGTTGAATTGTACAACCAATGTTTGTCCTCTGTCAATTCATGTCCATGGCACCGAACACACCCTGAATCTTTGTTTAGTGGGCAGACTGGCCGATCAAGGGAAATAGTGCTAAACAAGCCTAAGTTCCTACTGTACTTGTCATCGTCCTAGATAGTTCAAGACAGGAAAGGAAGGCAGCAGCTGTTATCAGCGATACCTTGGGCACGGGGGGCGATGGATCTGGGTTGGGGAGCAAAGCGGCGGCGCGACCACCCCGGCGGGGGCGACAGAGAGACGAAAGCCAGCCGCAGCGCCGCATCATCTCATCTCCCCGACGGCTCGGCGACGAAGGTGGTCGGTGGGGGGCCGTGCTGGCAGTCGAGAAAGACAAGGCAGGGGAGAAAAGAAAAGAAAAGGAAAGGCGCGTACCTCACCTAACTAAACTACCGAGGTGGCTGGCGAGCGAGACGACAGCTTTGGGAGGAAGGGAAGCATAAAAGATCAGCAGCAGCGGGCGGCGGCCTGGGGCGTGTCCGCGTGTCCGCGTGCCGACGCGACGGGCTTACCCGATGCTTTGCTTCCTCTACAGCAAATGGTGGCTGGGACGAGGAGCAGGGAAAGAATCGGATGCCAAGGATGCCGCGAATGGAAACCGCTGTGCTGTGCTGTGGGGAAGAAAGGAAGCAAAGCAATCCAAGAATCTGCCGTCGTCTACGTCTGCTCTGCGCTCCTTGGAGGCAAAGCGGTGAACACCTCGCGGGCACCCACCTCGGAAAGTCAAACACGCCGCGAAAGGGACAGACAGATGCAGCAAGAGTAGGACTGAAGGAATGAGATGCAGCGAACACCTCGGGTTCCCCGATCTTCTCGGGTCCTTCTTACCTCTGTGAGACGCGATCGGCGGCCGGTCGAGGTGGGGCAGGAGAAGGCTTGAGCACTGCTGCTGCTGGGCGGCCGAGACGGAGCTGGAGGCGACGAGGGAGGTGCCGCCGTGGTTTCTAGCTGCCTGTCAGAATGTGAACCCCTTTTCTTTTGAACGAGGATGTGAACCGACCACGGACAGGCACGCCCTCGATCTAGAAGATTTCGCCACGCCACCTAGGGCCCTATTTGTTTCTAGACTTTTTGTGGGGATTGGTGGAGATAATACTCTAGTGGATTGGGTGAAACCCTAAACTTCACCCAATCCCTAGGGGATTGGAGATCAATCCACTATGTAGGGGTAGTGTATTGAATTCCCTAGGGGATTGAGAAAAAATGAACTAGAGTTTGGAGATTTGTGGTGAAAGGTGGGGATAAAATCTATCCAATACACTAGAAACAAACGATGTTTTGAAGTTTGGTGTTTCACCCAATCCACTAGAGTATTATCCCCACCAATCCCCACAAAAACTCTAGAAACAAACAGGGCCTACGGGGTTACCAAAGTTGAATCGTGACAATTAATTCGGAACCGGTAGCAAAGACCAGCAAACTTAGTTAGTAACATAACACAAGTTAAGACCGTTTTGTTTATGTGAGTGTTTAGAGTAACTTATCTAGTTATCGTAACATCACACTTATCAAGGCAAAATGAGTCTATAGTGCAATAAATAAAATCTTATATGACACCATAATTATATTACTCCCCATTGTGAATGTTGTAACATAGACTAGTAACATCACTATGTACTACTCTATGTTACTCCTCATTGTGACTAGTCTGAGAAAAGGATGCTTTAAACGCCATAAATAATTAATTGATCACATAAGGTTCACGATTCCGATTCCGCTCAGAACAGGAATTATATTCTAATGTAAGAAAACAGGAATATATTTATAATTATTAAAAAAGTTGAACTCAATGATGTATCCTTTACAAAAATAAAAAAATATGGATCAGAGTATAGTGAACAATGCATATCTTTTATTTATATAAATTTGTTACTACTTTTTTGTCATCTGGATTTATAAAAACTTATTTTTACAATTTTGCAACATTTAACTTTTTTTAAATTGCTTTGAAACTTGTAAAATATGATTCTAGTTTTAGAAAATAAATAAATCACTATATTTGGAGAATCAAAAGAGTTCTAAGTTGCTTGTATTGATCAGAGATGATCACTCAGCCTTCTCCATGACTATTTGACTATTTTTGTCATCCAGATTTATAAGTGCCAACACAAAACGGTTGGATTTGAAGGGCCATTATGAATAGACCACTTCTATCCTACGAGAAAGGGAGCAGATCGGATAATACTCTTCCCACATCCGTTTTCATATATTTTTAAGGAATACGAACACAAATAAGGATGTTATCTGATACGAATGCCGAACGAATGCTACTCAAATACGGATGCGATTCTCAATTCAGACAGGAACAAACATACCAAAATAATAGACTTGTGTCTTGTAATGAGTCAACAATATAGCAATATAATACACAATAATTCAAAGTTCAGTGACTGGAAAATATGTCTGACCACTTTCTTACTCTTTTAGGTTGGTGAATTGACATATCACGTTAGAATTACAAATGTTGACTAACATAATTTTATCCGGATACGGATACACCCGTTTTCATATCCATAGTTTTTAAAATTTCAATACATATGTTTTTGTATTTGTAAGAACGAATCAGGATATTTACAACTTCCATTTTTATTTCGTACAGATTCGGATGTTTACCCTTCTATCTTTAATTTCTCGAATACTAATGCCACATAACTTGTCCATTGTTCCGAATTTCAAATTATCGAGATCTCCTACTCTATTACCCCAATCTTGTTCAGAGGAGTGAGATTGGAGATATAGATCTAGGGTTACAACAACACAATTTGATCCCCCTACTATTTTTGATTGGTTTTGTTACTTTGAATTCATTGAAACTGTAGATGAAAGTGGTAATTTTGGAGCTTAGCCTTGGTGGTGCGAAGCTCCGAGATATTGTTGGGAGTCTCCAATTAAAATGTGTAGCAAGCCCTAAACTTGTTTGTAAAGGTTTTGGTTGCCAGTTTCAATGACAACACTTAGTGGATCGTGGAACTCCGCTTTCCGGGAGGCACGAGGAGAATAAGGTGAGGTTTGGTGGCTATAGAGGATCCTAATACTCCACATCCCTCTGACGAAGACTAGCTTTCTCTTAGATAGTGAAATTCAGGATAAATTTACGTGTTCATTGTGTGCTTATTCTCAACTCATTTACCTATTTGTCGCTAATATTACTTGCTTCTGCAGTTTGTATCCTTGTCATCGTATAGGTTGCTAATCTAGTTACATGATCTATATAACCAGGGCCGGCCCTGAGCAGTCCGGGGCCCCGGTGCGAGACGAAAAAATAGGGCCCTATATATAAAAGTCTATTTAGCTTATTTTGATATTTCGGCAGCAACTTATATATTGAACACAATTCTCTCTATCATAGAATTGTTATCGCACTCATCTAGATTTTCATTTGGGGTTCATAAATTACTAGGTAGTTCCTGATTATTGCAAGCAGAATTTTTATTTGGCCTAACAAATTGGTTAAGGGCTCCTTTTGGAATGCTATAAGATCATTGTCTTTCTTTCTATTTTGCCTGTTCTCATGACCAGATTTACACGTGCTAGATGACATCTCATATCACAAGAAACAAAAACTACATAAATTATGACATGAGATTGTATGTTGAAATAAAAGCACCTAGATTTGGTTGCCGTTGCTTGCTGCAGCTTGCCACGAATCCACCCAAAAACAAACTCCGGAACCAGAGAAAGTAGTTACTAAATCAGGATGACCTCTATTTATTCCGCCCAGAAAACTAACCGGGTGATTGGGGAGGAATGAGAAGCGAAGAACGAGGAGGCCAGAGGAGAACGAGGAGTCGAGGCGCTGAGTCAATGCTCCGGACCTAGGGTCGATCGATTTCCTATTTTGTTCCAGCGAAACGATATATCGCTGGCTGCGATCGGTCTATCTGATGGACTGCTATTGGGCTTTGTATACGTACCTACGTGAGGGCCCCTGGCAAGTGAGGGCCCTGTGCGGCCGCACAGCCCGCACATGCTCAGGGCCGGCCCTGTATATAACCTATTATCCCTGTAAAATTTGTTGTCACCTATTCACTCTCTCTAGTATAGGTTGCTAATTTAGTTACTTGACCATGTGTAGTTCTAAAAAAAAGTACTTACGTACCGGTCTATTTCCCCTTTCTTAGCTCTCGTGCTGCTACAGTAGTTTGAGAGTCGATTTCGAGAGACCGGGCCGATCTGGCCGCTTCGCCGGAATAGCCGGCCGGAGTTGGACCTAGAGAGGTGCCGGAGTAGCTTCTAGGTAGTTTTAGCTGTAGATCTAGGTTGTAGTTGTGTTGCTCGGTGGATGCCGTCTTGGTTCTTCCTCCGAAGATCTGTAAGCTTGACGCTCTGGCGCGGCGTCGAGTATTGCGCGGCGAGCCTCTCCGTCAAAGCTCCATGGTGGAGTTTGGGTGGAGGCGGCGAATCTGCGGAGATCTTTTTCTTCAATAAGCGTCTTTGCATTCTTCTTCTGTGGATTGCTCTGCTGCTCCTGGCCGGCCGAGGTGGTGTGGGGGAGAAGTGGAGGAGCTCACGGTGGAGGTTGATGCGCAGCAGGTATCCCAGCGGTGTTGCGGATGAGCCGCTGGAGTGGGAGGGTCTGATGCCGAGAGGAGCTCCATGGAGGAGTTCATCTGCGTCAAGCTTCGACCACTGCTGCTTCAATAATCATCTGTTTCCTCGTGCTCAGCACCTCGTCTTCTCAGATCTCCGTGGTGGAGAAGGAGTTGGTGCGGGTGCGGAGTCTCTGGATGCTTTCCCCTCTGCTGATCTTCATGCGAGCTGTGTGACTGGGGTTCTTCTCCGAGTCCGGCTTGACCTCCTGCTTCAGGTCGGGGCGTGTCCCCCGCCGATGCGGCTTCTTCGTCGCCAAGGTCTTGCCGTCCGGCGAGCGACAAATGCGGCGACATCAACGGGATCTGATTCCCAACAGGCTTGTGCAGGAGACTCAGCGGCCATCCGGGTTCTTCTCGTCTTCCTCGGCAATGGATGCGGCGGTGCGATGGCGAGATCGAGGACGGCGGCGGAAGTGGAGTTGCAGAATTCCCCAAGGATGTGTGCGTCATTTTGTTGTTCTTCGGGGTGTTTTTTGCAAATAGGGGACAGCTGTAAGTGTCTGGATGTTTCCAGTGTAATCTGTTGTAATATCTAATAATCCAGATACTTTTCAAAAAAAAAAAAGTACTTGACCATGTGTAGTGTCCTGAATTTGAACTCGGTGCCTCTTTCGCTTCCGAGTGGCGTCAATGAATCCTCCGTGAAAGAGAGAGGGCAGGGCAGGGCAGGCCAGGCGCACGTGATGTCCTGACCGAGGAGGAGTATACCTTCACCTCAGGTTGCTTCGCCCGCGCCGTGCCCATGGGGGAGACGCCGGATTCCTCTTACTGTTGCCGCGCGCGGAAGCAACCTCCCCGCCCCACTCCCGCATCCGCATGCCCACGATGTGTTCGACGTTATGCCACTGCGCTCACGGCCGGGTGACCCAGCCCTCATTTTTATATCTTCCAATTCGCAGGGGACGGAGGAGACTCCTGGTTTATACGTAAAATAGTCTGTTGCGCCCTCCTGACAGGCCGCATCCCCCGGCTTCGACCCAAGGTAAGGTCCTGCTCCAATCGTACTAGGTTGGTTCTTGGGATCGCAGAATTACAAATGCTTCGTGTAGCTGTTTGTTTGTTTGTGTTTGTGTGTCTTCGCACATGGCAGTGCGTTTGAATTTAACGGAATTGCGCGTGGTTGTCGGAATTTTTTTCCCTTCATTTTCCCGCAGTGTTGTCTTAAATTGTAGCTTAGCCGATGTGCATCAGTTGGACCGTGCAAAAGTGGAACTGTGCGCCAAGTTCATCACTTGAGCTTTTGTCATCCTGCGTGTGCGCCAGATTAATATTTTAACAAACAGAAATCATCATCTATAAACAGAAAATAATTCACAAGAATCTCTTATTCTACTTGTTGTGGTAGTATCTACTATATTTAGCAACAGGTTACAGGTTACTGTTGGCCAAACAGATTGCTGCAATGAAATTGGCTTTCATTTTAGTACTGCTCATTCAAACTCACATTGCAAACAATGTGCTTCCTACAGAAATAATAAGTCGATAAGTCCATAATGATTCTTCTAATTTAATAGCCAACATGATAGTTGGTCCAAGACGCTCCACGACTTCTTTTCTTTGCAGATGTTACAACATATTGCTCTATGTAGGATAGGTGGTCTTAAATACGTTACTTTTGTTAACTTTGGAAAGATTAAACTCTAAAATTTGAATTCCGGACGTTGATAATATTACTGGAACAAAACCGTAACACCAGACCACAACTACCATATTTTCATACTTGTGTACTTGCACAGTTGAAGTTATGCTTTCCTGTCTGCTTTGTGTATGCTTGCTTACATGGTTGGACCAAATAAAAGTAAGTGGAATGCCAAAATGATCACAGTGGAGTTCAGACCTGCTTCAGGCACTGCCAAAATGGCATGCATACTTCTTGCGGAAGGTTTAGTACCACATCGTCAGAACTAATTTACCAAGTTTATACTTGAAGCTTATTGGCACATCTTGCAAGCGGAGAACAAAAGTAGCTCCATATCAAAGATGAGCTTCAAATCTATTGAGCAGTTACTTAGAAGGAACAGCAAGATCAAAATTTCTCAGAACATTGCCAATGGAATTCATGACCAGAAGGAAGAGCAGTCTGTGCAATCTTTGAGGGAATCACTTCTTGCAAGCAACCAGCTCCCCGAGAAGTTTGATGATTATCATGTCCTACTACGGTATGCAAACTTTATCAGTTATCCAGAACTATTTTGTATGCTTGTCTAAATAACTGGGAGATGTTTTACACCTCAACTGGTATGAGGTCAGATATATTCTGATTTTGCATCGAAGATGAACTTAAACTGGTTGTTATCTTCACCGTGTAGCTTTCTGAGAATGCGAGGATTCAATGTATTAAAGGCAAAAGAGATGTTTTTGAATATGCTGAAATGGCGTCAAGATTGTGATGTTGATGCCATTGCAAAGGTATGCCATGGCTATTGTTTGTAAATAACTAAATATTGATGTGTGTAATTTGTCCAAAGAGTCTCGGAATGTCCTTGTATCCTCCTACATTTCTAACTATAAAATAATGAATTGTAGTTTCACATCATTATTGTTGTCTGGTTGAATACTAAGGGAAAACAGTGTTGTTGTGTTACAGGATTTTAAATTTGAGGAGTATGATGCATTAAAACAATGCTATCCTCATGGATTTCATGGAGTTGACAGATTTGGAAGGCCGCTATACATTGAACGGATTGGCTCAGTGGATATCAATAAGCTCACGCAAGTGACTAGTATTGATCGATATATAAAATATCATATATCAGAACAAGAGAAAACTTTATCCTTGAGATATCCTGCTTGCTCTCTTGCCACAAAGAAGCACATATCCTCTACAACAGCCATATTAGATGTAAAAGGATTGGTGCGTTGCTGTCTATGGTATCTTCATCTTAGTGCTATATAATAATTCCATTGTTGCATTGAACAACGTAGTAGCATTACTGTTCAACCATTTCTTCATTGTCTGAAACTGAGACCAAGCATTTGTCTTGGAAGCAGGTATTTAAATTTTTTTGGTTGTCATGTAACTTGGTTCATTCTTAAGGTCTTCCTGCGTCAAGTTGTGTCTACTTTAGGAATTTATGGCTGTAACAACAATGTCATTCATGAAACCATCATATTTCTCAGTTGTTCACGTGCTTGCACTAGCACATGATGGGGCTATTATACCGTGTACCAATATATTCATCTCGACTCTCCTGTTATTTCAGGGCATGAACAACTTTTCAAAAGCTGCACGAGATATGTTCATAGAAATTCAGAAGATCGACAGCAATTACTATCCAGAGGTAACTTCTGGACCACAGAAATGTAGCACATTAGGAACTTTTAACTTGGGAATTTGGTTTTCAGAACAGTTCTGATACCGAATCAGCCCAAAACAAAAACAGTTATAGTATGGCTAAAATCCTATTGTTCTGAAACAAAACTACTTCTAGATTTTCTAGCTTCTAATATCAGCAGCAAATAATTTTAACAATATATTCATTTGGCCATTTGTGATACAGACATTACATCAACTTTACATAATCAATGCTGGTTCTGGATTTAGAGCATTGTGGAAAGTACTGAAATCATTTATGGAGGCAAGAACTTTAAAAAAGATTCAGGTAGCGCATCCTTTCTTTCTTTAACTGTTAATTGTTGTTGTTAGGCAAAATAGATAGAATCTTTGAATACTTCACTTACTCCCATGCTACTTGTAAGGTTTTGGGGACCAATTACCTCAGCACAGTACTAGAAGCTGTTGAGCCAAGGTAACTTCATCAATTCATAAGCAATTATCCATATTTCGTCGATTGACCGTGTGCCTTTTCCTGCAGCAATTTACCCGACTTTCTTGGTGGAACATGTGCTTGTTCTGCAACTGGAGGGTGCTTGCTCAAAGATAAAGGACCTTGGACTGATGCGGAAACTAGTTGTGCTTCTAAGGTGAGGTATGATAGTGCTTCTTTTAGAGTTTTCTGAAATTTTCTGGGAAGCTGATTCGTAAGGAGTTCCTTTAAATTCCATCAATTTATTGTTGGGAGCATATTTTGTACTTACCTGGATTTTTTTGGTAAGTGGAAAAAATTTCAGTAACTTTACTCAGAAAATTCCTTTGGTTGACGAGTAGAGAGGTTACAATATTATTGTTTGGCCAGTAGCTATTTACGTGGTGGTGTTAATTTTCGATTTCAAGTGCTGTGAGACTAGATACTTCATGGTTGTTCGTATTTAATCTCATTTAGTATATGTACTGTCGTATTTTATCTTTATCTTTACTCCCATAAATATTGGAGTTAGTGCTGACAGTCCGCCATCCCACTTCTCCTCCACCAAAGTAACTTCATCACTGTGGAAGTCTCCACAGTTTGCACCTTCCAAAATATGCCGTATAATTGTTTTTATGGTCTTGCTATTTCTAAGTTGTCTTCTTTTTTTAACTCCAAGTCAAATTTTTGTGGCCATGAATCTTACATGATTAGATTTATTCTTTAGTTCCATAGCAATGCACATGCATTCAGAGTAGTAAAAATAATAATGTCATACCTGTGGGCTTCCTTTCCTGGATTGCCCTCTCCTCATCTCTCCAGTGAGGTTTCTCTTTCTTCTTCGTCTGGTTTTCCTTTGCTTGAGAGAAAAATATTTATTGCATAACACAAGGATCTTCCTCATCAAAACAGAACGCCTATTGGAGAAAGAAAAAGTTGCCACATCTTATTGTCTCTGTTCATTTCATCTTCCTTTTGCCCTTTCTCCTCCATTTCATCAGTAAGTGTCATACCAGAGTAGAAGATACATACTCTTTTTTTTTTTTGTACAAGGGGTGGGGTCGAAGACCCCGATGCTGCTTTTCATATTACCACGTGGCAGGTATAATTTTCAGAAAAGCCCTTTACATCACTTGCCCTAAAAGACCTACTATTCGAAAAAAGGGCCTTCTCTTTTACAAAAAAACACCCTAGAGATGTAGAATAAAAAGCAATCAAGCTCTAAGGCATCTCTGCCACCTACCGCCGGCGACCTCCAGGCGAGAAGCTCGCCGAGATCGGAGCACAGTGCATCACCTAGACTCTCCCATCCGGCAGAAGATCCATGACGCCGGCAGTCACGAGGCAAACGGGACGAACCACTTGATTGCTTCGCAAAGCCAGGCTCCGGCGTCGGATCGACAAGGCCTCCGATGTGGAGGTTGGAAATCGGCCACCTTCTTGGCCATAGAACGCGGCGGCGAACTTGTCCACCGCGTGAGGAACTCCAGAGCGCAGCACGAACCACCTCGCCAGACAGAAGCGCCACTTCCTCTCCTCGCCGCCACGGCCGGCCAGAGGATCGTGATTCCACTCCCAAATAGCGAAGCAGGTGATACGGCAGACGATCTTATTGAAAAGGCCTTGATCTTCTTCCATCCTGCAATCAATCCACCTCGGATTCAACCTGCAGAGAAGAAAAGAAGAGCCTCCGGCGTCGCTGCGATTCACCGGATTGCAGCCAAGCAAGAAAAAGAAGAACAAGAAGCGGACGAAGCCGCTGCACCTCCCGAACCAGAGCTTCAGCCACCTCCCTCCTCTTGTTACCTCCACGCAACGAAGAAGGAAGCAGGCATCCAAGAACTCCAGTCCACCTCGATTCCCAGAACCAGGAATAGAGCTTCGAGCTTATTGGAGAAAGAGAAGCAGCCGCCTGCAGATCCGCTCCCCCACCACACCATCCACCATGGAGGCATAGCAAGAAGCTTCTCCAAGCCATGGCCACCGCTCGGTGGTGACCCAGCCAGGCGCGAAGACGAGGAAGACGGCATATCGCCAATCGCCACACGGGACCAAATCCAAGCCAAACTACTACTACTACACCATCTAGGCCTACTATACACAGGAGAAAGACCTGGGCTTCGCCTTGGCCACTCCCCAACGGCAGCGCCGCCGAGGAGAGCTTCGGCTTGGCCCAGGGGCGCGGAGAGAGCTCTCAGTTACTGTTCAGATGAGAGAAGGGAAAGGATAAGAATACGTGGCCGGTAGATACATACTCTTATCTTCCCCACACTTCCCTTACAAAGACCGCATTATGGATTCTGTCATACTTTATTTTCAGGAGCCTTCAGCAAGACATGTAGATCCCACTCGTGGTAGGAAACGTACTCTTGGCATGTTGTTGTTAGAGGATAAACAGGTCTTTATACTGTCATTTTCATCTACTGAAATTTTGTTTCTGTCTTTGTAAACTTCCATTTAATAATGTGAAACAGCATGTGATAGCAGGGCAACACAGCAAGTAAAAACATGTCAAAAGTGTTTTGTTGTGGTTTGACCATGAACCAGTCATACAGTTGCACTGAGAGTTCAGATTAGCCGATATTACTTGTATATCTTTTGAATTAGTAGTTTTGCCTCATAGCCCAACTACTCCTTATGAAACAAGAATTATCCAGTTACTAATTGTGATAAATTTATGGAACAGGTTGCTAATGAGATGACGGAAAATACTCAGCAGAAAGAAGCCAATGAACAGATCTCAGGGAAGATACAAGAACTTGAAGATTGTGCTGCTCAGACCAAGGAGGTGAGATAAGATACTTATTCAAGAAACTGCAGCATAAGCAAACATCAGATCAGCTGACTGATAATTTCTTCGTATGTTCAGACCCTAGAGACACTAATATGTAAGCAGAAAGAACTTCGGATCCACATTGAACAGTTGAGGAAACTCATACGGTGAGAATCTTTTTCTTTTCCTCTAATTGCAAGCTGCGAACCGTTTTCAAAATTAAGGTCATAATATCTGTGATTGTGCTTGTTAATATACAGGGATGATGTCGTTGCGGAGAAGAAAACAATTACCCAAACCTTGAAGTGAAAAGGAAGCACACTAGATAGTTTCGAGTAATAATTCTATAACCCCTATCGACCTGTATGATCCTACCATGCATGTTCACATGTTGACTTCGAAGTGTGGTTTTATTTCTTGCGTACACGCTGTCTACTGCTCTGCCAGATCCTTTCAAGAAAAGTGACATATTATGTTACTCATGTAATTTACCTTCCTCTAATTATCATGAATAAAATTGCCACTTACTGCATTTTTTTTGTGTCATTATTTTTTACTCTCTCTGTTACTCATTGCAAACATCTACCATCCCTGAGGCTTCACTGAACATGGTGATTGCATTTCAGATGCACTTTAATTTCAGGATTTCATAGTATGAACTAACTCAAGACTTCAGGCAGAATTTATGTAGTCTTGTTTTTGTTCCTGTGAGGTTGCAGGGCCTTGATCAACACCTGGTTGTCTGAAACACAGGTGCATATTATTGTACCTGCAGACACAGCAACGCGTTACATTTGCAACCATAGAAACTAGAAAGACACCCACAGGATCTGGACGAGCAGACGAGTTAAGATTGCTTATATGTTGAGCATCGCATTCGGCGAGCAACTGTGGAGGGAGATATGAATTCCATTGCCAGTTTCAACCGAACTTCCAAAAGTGGTATCACAATAACAGCAAGTGGCAGTAGAAGAACATAATCGGCTTGGAGATTGCCGGTAATCCAGAAAATACCTTGTATGCAGATGCAATGCATTATTTTAGCTGTAATTTCGTTGTAAAGAGTGACACTACCTGTCTACAGACCAAGATAACAAGTGAACCAAAGAGTATTAGCATATATAGGGGAAATGTGGGGACCCCGCACTAGCTGTCCGAAATACCCGATTATGCTTAACACAACGATCCCGTGATCAGTCTGTCGTTGCACATAATCCGAATTGGATACCAAAGTTTACATCCATTACAATATCGAATTAAAAGTCTTACATAAATTGTCATTTAGACCAAGTCTTACATAGGTGCCTTCATGGGCCAAACCAAAATATCAGCGGAATCTACGGCGTAGTAGACATCATATCCTAACGATGACAACCCGACAGGCAGCTGACTTGTGGAGATCCTTAGTTCGCGTAGAAGTCGTCATACTCCTGCTCGGCGTAGTGCTCCTCCTCGTAGTCTGGCTAGGTCAATAGCCAGGGACGAAACCAATATGAGTACATTTGAATGTACTCGCAAACTACCCCAACATGAGTATGCACTAGTTTTATTTTAATTTACAACTTTTATTGATTTAAAACATCTCTATATCTTTATTGAAAAAGGTAAGAAGAGTTTTATAACTATCTTTAAAGAAATCACCATTTTATCTGTTTCTCCAAAACTCCTCCTTTTTCCGACCATAGCCCGTCATGGTCCACTTCCTCCAACAACCTCATACCGATCCGTTGGTATAGGTGTATGGAACATTCTCCACTTCATTTTCTTTTTAAAACTCAAAGTCTTTCAAAAACTTGCACATGGTTTAGGACAGCCTCCCAACTGTCCATATCCGAGGACTCGGCTATTCGAATAGTTTTCACCCTCTGCAGAGGTAGCACGCTTTTAGCCCACATTCATCCGGTAACTCATCGTGTCAGCCACGTCCCGCCATACCAGGTGTATGCGAAGTTGAGCCACCGACCATAGCCTCTTATTTGCTCATGCTAGTATAGGATCCTTCCCATATGACACTTTCCATCGACATTCAGTCCAGTTTCCCGTCAGAAACCCTAAATGTGAGGACTCATAGTTTTGTCCGGCGGTTTATGGTGGAACCTTCTATCCTCCCCACCAACTTGTGTGAGGACCCGGGTCAGGGGGTAGGTCCTCGGACCATCCCCTCATGCATAACGGAGTGATCTCCGTCGATGAGGTATCCCATACTAATAAGAGCAAACTACATGACTAAGCCCTGTTCCCATATGGGGTAAATGTGGTCGCACAGGGTAAGATTGGTAGTCATAGTACTAGGACACTGTGCATTTTTCATAAACATCACCATTCTCCATTTCTCCACTTCAACACGACATCTCGGTATTCCATAATCACTCAAGTATTTTCAAAGGAGTTTTGAATAAACAACATTGTTTCCCATCCTACAGTTTTATATAAACTACCTTATATTTCTACATAGGGTGGCAAAATAATATCCATATACTTTTGAAAAGGTTTTGTAAACCATTGCCTTAAGAGTAAATCATTTGATCAAAGTAGATGCATATGTATTTAGGTGCAAGCTCAGAGAGTAGCTTGCCTTGCTCGGCAAAGTGGACTTGGTCTTGATCTTCAGATTCAACAAACTCTCCTTCCTCGATAAATCCGACAGTGTTCTCGTCTAATTAATAAACAAACAAATACAACCAATCACTAAACTACTCAAGCAATCATCTCAACATAACAACCATAAACATCACAAGTAGCTACTGCACACATCAAACAATACAATTTGGTTTCAAATTAATTGAACTAAACAATATTTATTTATGTCCAAAATTATGGCAGAAACTTGTGGAACATGTTTAATTGCATAACTTGAGTTCTGTTGGTCACAAAAATACAAACTAAATTTCTACAGAAAGCTACTGATGTGTAGAAGACAACCCAATTTGATTTGGATCATTTGGAGTTACCAAACTCCCTACACAATTGTTTGAATCCAGTAACTTAATAATCAAGTTTTAGCTACCAATTAAGTTCTGTTGATCCTAAAATTATATCCTTTTAGGGGTAACTAAATGTGATCTAACAAAATTGGTCCTAATTCATTTGGGTTAACCATTAAACATATTTAAATGTTTGAGTGCAGAAGGGTGTTTAAACTTCAACTTTATATAAACAAATACTACTGCACAAATAATTCTACCAAAATTAGGGAAGCTAATACATGGCAGTACTAAGCTAGCAAAATTGGTTTGGAATTATTTGGACTAACAGAGTATCAGAAACAAACAAGTTTAGAATTTAAACCTTCTGTAGTATTTTTAATAATACTTTTTAACTATTTATTTAAATGACATGAGACCACTTGGGTTGGTTAAACAATTTCATAAGCTTTCCAGAACAATTGAGTTTGATTTATTTGGATTTTAAATCTCGAGATATTGAATTTTGAAGTTAGGTCCAGTACTGATTTCACAGAGAAGTTTAAATTCGAAAATTAACTGTTCTGGATAATGTTGAAAACTATGACAGTGGGGCCTACGTGTCAGCGACACAGTGTGCGCGTGGAAAAGATTAAAATGCTGATGGGTGGGGCCAGCGCGTCAGCCTAACATCTAAACGAAGGGGTACGTTGCCGTTGGATTTAGATCCAACGGCCCACGTTAGCCCACGTCGTCGACGAACTCCGGCGACCTAAAACGAGCGGCGCCGAGGCTCCGGCGACGGCGAGGTGGATGATTGGCTCACCTAGGGGGCTCGGGAGGTCATGGTGATGATGCGAATCGACGGCGGAGGCTCGGGGAAGGTCGTGGCGCGAGTTGCACTTGCTGGGACGCGTGTAGCGGCGACGGCGACGCGTCGGACTTCCACGGCCACGGCAACACACTCCGGTGAGCTCCTGCGGGGGCTCTGGTGCACGAAACAACGAGGAAAAGACGGGGTGAGTGCGGTGTTCACAAGGAAGAGAGTATGGGCCAGAGAGAAGAGAATGGGAGGGTGTGGCGTCGCGGCATGTCCGACCTCGACGGCGACAGTGGCGGCAGCGTGCACGCCCTCCTGGCGGTGCCCCGATGAAATTGGAGTGAGGGAGAGGGAGTGGGGGTGGTGTGGAGTTTCCAGAGGGGCTCGGGGTGGTTTATATAGCGCGGGAGCGGTCCACGATGGTCGCGGTTCACGGCGACGTCCATGGCGCGCCCGAGGCGACCTTTCTCTCGATTCCGCGGCGGAGGTGCAGGGGATCGTGGCGACGTGGTGTCTACCGGGGTCCGGACGCGTTCTAGAAGCTTTGGCTCGAGCCTTGCGTGTCGAGGTGCAGGGAGGGGCGCTAATTTGGGTCGGCGACGGTGAGCTTGCCACGGCGATGCAGAGGGGACAGGGGCGGCGTTGGGGCAAGGGGCGTGCTCTAGGGCTTCTCCTCTGCGTGCAGAGGCTGCAGAGGCTGCAGAGGCACGAGGAGCGCGGCTGGGGGGGGGGGGCCTGGGCGGCCAGGAAAATGGCGAGGAGCGCCACGGCGACACGGCGCCGTGCGTCGGGGCGAGGGGTGAGGTAGACGATGGCAATTTTGCCAAAACCCCCTGCCTCCTCTTTTCTCTGTTTTTTTCTTTATTTCTTTTTAGTCCAGTAGCTTTCTAGGATTTATTTGGGCACTTAAACATTTGAAAAATTTGCAAATATTGTGGGGCTCCCCATAACATGTAGAAGCTCCACAAAATTTGGCTTTGCAAAATAAAATGTTTTGAATCATTTTCTTTCATAGGGTTTTAATTATGGCATTTTGTTTTATTTCAATTGTTTTTACTTTTGAATTTTAAAATAGGTGTAAAATATTATTTGGGAGAGATAAGTAGTAAGAATACAAATGAGGGTTTCATATACCATTCCTCTGAATTTTGTTTGAACAATTTTCTTCTTACTTGGAATTGTGTGTCACTTGTCATTTTTATTCTTTCTTGTTTCCACTTTTGTTTTTGCATTTCAATTGTTAATTCAAGCAAACAACAACACAAGCAACAAGAATAATTACCACAAGCAACAATTTGCAAACAACACATAATAATCAACAAAAGTTTTTGTTGGCTCTCATTTTTGGAATAATAATACTGATAAATTTTTGGGATGTTACAATCCTTCCCCCCTTAAAATAAATCTCGTCCCGAGATTTGCTAGGCTGGTACTAAAGATTTGGGAATTCTTCCGAAGATAATCTTCGCGTTCCCAAGTTGCTTCTTCTTCAGAGTGGTTAGTCCACTGGACTTTGTAGAACTTGATCGCGTCTTCGGGTAACACGAACATCTTCTTCGAGAATCTTGAGGGGTCTCTCACGATAAGTCAGGTCTTGGTTCAGGTCGATGGAGAGGTGGTCGATGTTTTTGAAAACATCAGGCTGGTCAGGAACTTCAAGACACTTCCGGAGCAAGGAAATGTGGAAGACATCATGATAATCTCCTAACTCCGGGGCAATTCCAGCTGATAGGATACTTCTCCTCGACGAGCAATGATCTTGAAGGGTCCAATATACCTTGGCGCTAATTTTCCTTTGACATGGAAACGCTGCATTCCTTTAAGGGGTGTCACTCGGAGATAACATAATCTCCGACGTTGAAGGTGAGGTCACGGCGCTTGGTGTCAGCGTAACTCTTCTGACGGGATTGGGCAGTTTTGAGGCGTTCACGAATAAGCTGAACTTGCTCTTCAGCTTCACGGAGGGTATCTGGTCCGAACAATTTGCTTTCTCCGGTATCGGACCAATTCAGGGGTGTACGACACTTCTTGCCGTAAAGGGCTTCAAAAGGGGCCATTTGCAGACTGACTGATAACTGTTGTTGTACGAGAACTCTGCAAACGGAAGACAATCTTCCCACTTGGAACCATAGGATAGAACACATGCGCGAAGCATGTCCTCCAATATCTGGTTCACTCGTTCAGTTTGGCCATCGGTCTGGGGATGATAAGCTGTGCTAAATGCTAACTTGGTTCCGAGGGCTTCATGAAGGGATTTCCAGAATCTTGAGGTGAATTGCGTGCCTCTATCAGATACAATCTTTTAGGCACACCATGCAGGCTTACTATTCTGGAAATATACAGGTCTGCTAACTGAGCTCCGGTATGGGTGGTCTTGACAGGATAAAATGGGCAACCTTGGTCAGTCGATCAACGATGACCCAGATTGAATCATGGCCTCGGTTGGATCTTGGAAGTCCGGTAATAAAATCCATTCCAATCTCATCCCACTTCCACTCGGGAATTTTCAAAGGTTGAAGCAATCCAGCGGGTCGCTGATGTTCAGCCTTGACTCGCTGACAGATATCACATTTGGCTACGAATGAACCAATCTCTCGCTTCATTCCATGCCACCAAAATCTTTCTCGAAGGTCTTGGTACATTTTGGTTCCGCCGGGGTGGATTGAATAAGGGGTCTCATGGGCCTCCTTCAGGATTAACTCCTTAAGTTCCGTGACATTGGGCACACAGATACGGTCATTGAATTTCAGCACTCCTTCAGCATCTTCGGTAAAACCGGGTGCTTTGCCGAGGGAAATCTTCTTCCTAATTCCTTCAATGCTTTCATGACCTTTTTGGGCTTCTTTGATTTGATCCATCAGGGTTGGGGTTAACTCTAAATTGGCGAGATAACCATGGCTAACAAGTTCTAGTCCAAAATCTTTGAACTCTTTGAACAAGGCTGGCTGTTCGGCTTGGATCAAGGCATTCAGGGTGCAGGTTTGCGACTAAGGGCATCGGCAACTACATTAGCCTTTCCGGGGTGATAATGGATTCCAATATCATAATCCTTGATTAATTCCATCCATCTCCTCTGTCGCAGGTTCAACTCCTTCTGGGTGAAAATATACTTCAAGCTCTTATGATCCGTATAGATCTCACAGCGATGTCCCGCAAGATAGGGACGCCACGTTTTAAGAGCAAGAACAACAGCAGCTAACTCCAGGTCATGGGTTGGGTAATTCTCTTCATGCGGTCGCAACTGCCGGGACAGGTACGACACAACTTTGCCTTCTTGCATCAGAACGCAACCAAGTCCGAGGCGTGATGCATCGCAATACACGTCGAAACTCTTGGTGACGTCTGGCATAATCAATTGGGGCTGAGGTTAGTCTCTTCTTCAATTCTTGGAAACTATCTTCACACTTCTGAGTCCATTCAAATTTCTTGTCCTTCTTCAACAGTTGGGTCATGGGTTTGGCTATACTGGAAAATCCTTCAACGAACTTGCGGTAATAACCGGCAGTCCGAGAAAGCTTCGGATTTCAGTCACACTGGTTGGGGCTAACCAGTCAACAATGGCTTGGATCTTCTCGGGGTCACAGAAATTCCTCCGGCAGATACAACATGTCCGAGAAATGCCACTTCACTGAGCCAAAACTCACACTTGCTAAGCTTGGCATACAGCTGGTGCTCTCGGAGGGTCTCCAAAACTAGACGCAGGTGTTCAGCATGCTCTTCTTCGGTCTTGGAATAAATAAGGATGTCATCAAGGAAAACTACCACGAACTTGTCGAGGTACTCCATGAAAATCTTGTTCATGAGATTCATGAAATAGGCTGGGGCATTGGTCAGACCAAAAGACATCACGGTGTATTCAAACAAACCGTAACGAGTGGTGAAGGCGGTCTTGGGAATGTCTGTCTCTCGATCTTCAACTGATGGTAACCTGTCCGAAGATCGATCTTGGAAAAGACTCGGGCTCCGTTCATTTGATCGAACAGATCCTCGATCTTGGGAAGAGGGTACTTGTTTTTAATGGTCACGTCATTCAGCTTGCGATAATCCACACACAGCGTGTGGTACCGTCTCTCTTGTCCACAAAAATAATGGGTGATCCCCAAGGTGAAGCGCTTGGACGAACAAGTCCTTTGCTGAGCATATCTGCCAACTGCTTCTTCAACTCAACCAGTTCTTCCGGATTCATCCGATAAGGCTTTGGGATATAGGGGCTGTTCCTGGGATAAGCTCAATTATGAACTCAATATCCCGGTCTGGCGGCATACCAGGCAATTCTTCAGGGAAAACATCTCGAATAGGTGAACAACACGGATCTCATCTAGGGGGGTCGAGCTATGCTCTCATGGCAGCCTGGGTGAGAATGACTGGTTTCAGACACATACTCCACTTCTACTTCTTTGTCGGTGGTGATGGATACAGCTCTTCTGGCACAGTCAATTCGACCATGGTACTTGGCTAACCAATTCATACCGAGTATAACATCGATGCCTTGGGTTCCCAGAACAATTAAGTTAACTGGAAACTTTTCTCCTTTGATCTCAAGGGGTACATCGGAGCAAAACATCTTGGTCTCTACGGTGGATTCTGGGATTTGGATGACCATGGGTTTGGGTAAGAGGCTCTCGACTAAACCTCCCTTAGCAACAAATTCTTGGGTAACAAATGAATGGGTAGCACCAGAATCAAACAGAACAGTTGCAGGTACTGAGTTGACAAGGAACGTACCCAGCACAACATCTGGCGCATCCTGGCTTCTTCAGCATTGATGTGGTGCAGACGACCCTTGGCAACAGCAGCATTTCCGCGGGGTGCGGCATTCTTGCCATTTCCATTGCGGCCTTGACCATTGTTCGGTGCCGGCGCATTGGGGCGCTGAACATTCCTCTTGGGATTGGGGCATTCTCTGGAGTAGTGACCCTTGTTGCCGCATTCAAAGCAGACAACATTGGTATTGCGGGTGAAGTTGTTGAAGTTTCCTCCGGGACGGTTATTGTCATTGGGGCGGTTGAAGTTGTTTGGGCGGTTAGGGAAATTGGGGCGTGGAGCTTGGGGTGGACGATAAGCAGGCCTGGGGTTTTGCTGAAAGATACGAGGCTTCTGGCTGCTCGAACCTTCCTGAGCATTCATCCTCCTCTTGCGACCTTCATACATAGACTTGCGCTTGGTCTCCAGCTGGATGGCTTTGTCCACAAGTGACTCCAGATCATAGAAGTCATGGATAACCAGAGCACACTGCAGTTCATCATGAAGTCCACTCATGAAACGCTCCATCTTCTTCTTCTCAGTGTCGGTGTCATCAGGAGCATACCGAGATAAGTCGGTAAACTCATCAGATAACCGACCACATCTTTACTTCCCTGCCTCAGCTGCGGAACTCATCCTTCTTCCTCTCAATAAGTCCGCTGGGAATATGCTTCTTGCGGAACTTCTCCTGGAACTCAGCCCAGTTGATAACATGACCAGCTTGCTGGAGAGCCTTGGTAGTTTCCCACCAAGCTCGTGCAGGTCCAGCGAGATAGTGGGTTGCATACAACACTTTCTCATTTTCTCCCACAGCAGCAACTTCCAGATTGTTGTCGATGGTGCGAAGCCAATCATCGGCTTCCAGGGGTGAAGTCCCTTGGAATAGGTAGGTGGGTTGGTCTTCTGGAAATCGCCTAAGGTGGATCGCTGGTTTCCATCACCATTGCCATTGCCATCATTGTTGTTGTTGTTATTGTTGTTGTTGTTGTTGTTGTTATAAGCGGCTGCGAGTTGCTGTAGGGCAGCGAGATGAGCTTGGCGCTCTTGCCGGGCATTTTCACGTTCCTCCATGATAAGCGCGAGAAGTTGGGCGGGGGTTGGGTCCGGTGGTGGTGGTGCTCCTCCTTCCGCACGACGGGGCGGCATCCTGAAGCACACCGGGTATAAGAGGCAAGGCAAAGAAAAGTTCGACTAAGGGAAAAGACGATTCGCAAGTGGTTGATTAATTTAAGGATTATATGAAAATATTTCACACAGATCAAACAAGACAAACATACTTATATATTACCAACATCACATCAAGGAGTTCACAACAACATCAAGCTTACAACATCACCCTACATCTAAGATACATAACATCTGGTTTCCAAAAGAACCACTACTTCGACTCGACTAGCGATAGGGGGTCAACCTAATCCTGCGGTAGTGATCAAGTCACTCGCCTACTGAGGTGGAACCTCCAGCTCTAACACGTCAGCATCTGACTGGTAGGGTGGCTCCTCGGGATCCTCCTCCTCGTCCTCGAGAACTGCCTCGAGTGGCTCCTCCTCCTCGTCCTCGAGTACTGCCTCGAGTGGCTCCTCCTCCTCGTCAACTAACTCCTCCTCATCATCCTCCTCCTCACAATCCATCTCCTCCACGAAGTCATCATCGTCACTGAGGAAAGCGTTGTTCTCCTTGCGGAGATCCTCGCCCTCCTCCTCCATCTCGTCAGTATGGTGCTCTAGCTCCTCGATCAGCTGGTCCTGCTCTGCCACCTTCTTGCGGAGCTTCACGATGGTCCTCCTCAGCTGGGCCCTCTTCGTGAGAAGAGCGACCTTCTCCTCCAGCAGCTTCTCCTCATTCTCGCGAATCTCAACAAGCGAGATGCGATCAAAGTGAAGCTGAACCTTAGTGCGCATCAGATCATCCTGGGTGTAGTGAAGTAAGAGCTCCATGTCCAGGATGTAGCTCCCAAACATCGGGTGGTAAAGGGTAGGAGTAGGGTGTCCGTCGCTGTTGCGCCTCCCGTAGAACCGGAAACGGGAGTTTGCCAACTCCGTCTTGTGCTCCTCACAAAGTCGGGCTAGCAACCTCTGTGCGGCAGTACAGAGACCGTCAACCCAGATAGAGGCCTTGGTGGTGAAGATGATCGTCCTGGAACTGGGGACTTGATGTTCCTGCGAACTGATGACTCGATGAGCCAACTCAGTCTCCCGACTCCGTGAACGTCAACCTGAGCTCCTTTGAACTCTGGAGCGGGGCGACCTAACAGCTTGCTCAACTCGAACAAGTCCCTCTCGAACGTCAGCTTGCTGTCCTTCTCAAGCTGAACGAACTCGGTCCAATGGAGTGCCATCTACAATTTTTAACAAAATTTTAAGTTAGTGAGGTGACAAGTGTATCAAAATTTTAAATAGTAGGGCAACAAGTGAGTCGAATTTTAAGCTTAATGAGAAGTGTGCAAAATTTTAAGGATACAAGGGAAAATGTAATATTTAATGAGAGTAAAATTTTGCATAAGTAAGAGGATTGGAGATAAGCAGTTTTCGAAAATACTTCACTCCTTTTTTTTAGAAATTAATCTTTTGTAACATTTGTCTAACGACCATGCTAACTAAGGTTTCCTAAAGTCAGGATGGCTCTGATACCAAGTCTGTGGGGACCCCGGACTAGCTGTCCGAAATACCCGATTATGCTTAACACAACGATCCCGTGATCAGTCTGTCGTTGCACATAATCCGAATTGGATACCAAAGTTTACATCCATTACAATACCGAATTAAAAGTCTTACATAAATGGTCATTTAGACCAAGTCTTACATAGGTGCCTTCATGGGCCAAACCAAAATATCAGCGGAAGCTACGGCGTAGTAGACATCATATTCTAACGATGACAACCCGACAGGCAGCTGACTTGTGGAGATCCTTAGTTCGCGTAGAAGTCGCCATACTCCTGCTCGGCGTAGTGCTCCTCCTCGTAGTCTGGCTAGGTCAATAGCCAGGGACGAAACCAATATGAGTACATTTGAATGTACTCGCAAACTACCCCAACATGAGTATGCACTAGTTTTATTTTAATTTACAACTTTTATTTATTTAAAACATCTCTATATCTTTATTGAAAAAGGTAAGAAGAGTTTTATAACTATCTTTAAAGAAATCACCATTTTATCTGTTTCTCCAAAACTCCTCCTTTTTCCGACCATAGCCCGTCATGGTCCACTTCCTCCAACAACCTCATACCGATCCGTTGGTATAGGTGTAAGGAACATTCTCCACTTCATTTTCTTTTTAAAACTCAAAGTCTTTCAAAAACTTGCACATGGTCTTAGGACAGCCTCCCAACTGTCCATATCCGAGGACTCGGCTATTCGAATAGTTTTAACCCTCTGCAGAGGTAGCACGCTTTTAGCCCACATTCATCCGGTAACTCATCGTGTCAGCCACGTCCCGCCATACCAGGTGTATGCGAAGTTGAGCCACCGACCATAGCCTCTTATTTGCTCATGCTAGTATAGGATCCTTCCCATATGACACTTTCCATCGACACTCAGTCCAGTTTCCCGTCAGAAACCCTAAGTGTGAGGACTCATAGTTTTGTCCGGCGGTTTATGGTGGAACCTTCTATCCTCCCCACCAACTTGTGTGAGGACCCGGGTCAGGGGGTAGGTCCTCGGACCATCCCCTCATGCATAACGGAGTGATCTCCGTCGATGAGGTATCCCATACTAATAAGAGCAAACTACATGACTAAGCCCTGTTCCCATATGGGGTAAATGTGGTCGCACAGGGTAAGATTGGTAGTCATAGTACTAGGACACTGTGCATTTTTCATAAACATCACCATTCTCCATTTCTCCACTTCAACACCGACATCTCGGTATTCCATAATCACTCAAGTATTTTCAAAGGAGTTTTGAATAAACAACATTGTTTCCCATCCTACAGTTTTATATAAACTACCTTATATTTCTACATAGGGTGGCAAAATAATATCCATATACTTTTGAAAAGGTTTTGTAAACCATTGCCTTAAGAGTAAATCATTTGATCAAAGTAGATGCATATGTATTTAGGTGCAAGCTCAGAGAGTAGCTTGCCTTGCTCGGCAAAGTGGACTTGGTCTTGATCTTCAGATTCAACAAACTCTCCTTCCTCGATAAATCCGACAGCGTTCTCGTCTAATTAATAAACAAACAAATACAACCAATCACTAAACTACTCAAGCAATCATCTCAACATAACAACCATAAACATCACAAATAGCTACTGCACACATCAAACAATACAATTTGGTTTCAAATTAATTGAACTAAACAATATTTATTTATGTCCAAAATTATGGCAGAAACTTGTGGAACATGTTTAATTGCATAACTTGAGTTCTGTTGGTCACAAAAATACAAACTAAATTTCTACAGAAAGCTACTGATGTGTAGAAGACAACCCAATTTGATTTGGATCATTTGGAGTTACCAAACTCCCTACACAATTGTTTGAATCCAGTAACTTAATAATCAAGTTTTAGCTACCAATTAAGTTCTGTTGATCCTAAAATTATATCCTTTTAGGGGTAACTAAATGTGATCTAACAAAATTGGTCCTAATTCATTTGGGTTAACCATTAAACATATTTAAATGTTTGAGTGCAGAAGGGTGTTTAAACTTCAACTTTATACTAAACAAATACTACTGCACAAATAATTCTACCAAAATTAGGGAAGCTAATACATGGCAGTACTAAGCTAGCAAAATTGGTTTGGAATTATTTGGACTAACAGAGTATCAGAAACAAACAAGTTTAGAATTTAAACCTTCTGTAGTATTTTTAATAATACTTTTTAACTATTTATTTAAATGACATGAGACCACTTGGGTTGGTTAAACAATTTCATAAGCTTTCCAGAACAATTGAGTTTGATTTATTTGGATTCTAAATCTCGAGATATTGAATTTTGAAGTTAGGTCCAGTACTGATTTCACAGAGAAGTTTAAATTCGAAAATAACTGTTCTGGATAATGTTGAAAACTATGACAGGTGGGGCCTACGTGTCAGCGACACAGTGTGCGCGTGGAAAAATTAAAACGCTGACGGGTGGGGCCAGCGCGTCAGCCTAACATCTAAACGAAGGGGTACGTTGCCGTTGGATTTAGATCCAACGGCCCACGTTAGCCCACGTCGTCGACGAACTCGGCGACCTAAAACGAGCGGCGCCGAGGCTCCGGCGACGGCGAGGTGGATGATTGGCTCACCTAGGGGGCTCGGGAGGTCGTGGTGATGATGCGAATCGACGGCGGAGGCTCGGGGAAGGTCGTGGCGCGAGTTGCACTTGCTGGGACGGCGTGTAGCGGCGACGGCGACGCGTCGGACTTCCACGGCCACGGCAACACACTCCGGCGAGCTCCTGCGGGGGCTCTGGTGCATGAAACAACGAGGAAAAGACGGCGGGTGAGTGCGGTGTTCACAAGGAAGAGAGTATGGGCCAGAGAGAAGAGAATGGGAGGGTGTGGCGTCGCGGCCATGTCCGACCTCGACGGCGACAGTGGTGGCAGCGTGCACGCCCTCCTAGCGGTGCCCGAAGAAATTGGAGTGAGGGAGAGGGAGTGGGGGTGGTGTGGAGTTTCCAGAGGGGCTCGGGGTGGTTTTATAGCGCGGGAGCGGTCCACGATGGTCGCGGTTCACGGCGACGTCCATGGCGCGCCCGAGGCGACCTTTCTCTCGATTCCGCGGCGGAGGTGCAGGGGATCGTGGCGACGTGGTGTCTACCGGGGTCCGGATGCGTTCTAGAAGCTTTGGCTCAAGCCTTGCGTGTCGAGGTGCAGGGAGGGGCGCTAATTTGGGTCGGCGACGGTGAGCTTGCCACGGCGATGCAGAGGGGACAGGGGCGGCGTTGGGGCAAGGGGGCATGCTCTAGGGCTTCTCCTCTGCGTGCAGAGGCTGCAGAGGCACGAGGAGTGCGGCTGGGGGGGGCCTGGGCGGCCAGGAAAACAGCGAGGAGCGCCACGGCGACACGGCGCCGTGCGTCGGGGCGAGGGGGTGAGGTAGACGATGGCAATTTTGCCAAAAAAAACCCTGCCTCCTCTTTTCTCTGTTTTTTTTCTTTATTTCTTTTTAGTCCAGTAGCCTTCCTAGGATTTAATTGGAGCACTTAAACAATTTGGAAAAATTTGCAAATATTTGTGGGGCTTTCCCATAACATGTAGAAGCTCCACAAAATTTGGCTTTGCAAAATAAAATGTTTTGAATCATTTTCTTTCATAGGGTTTTAATTATGGTATTTTGTTTTATTTCAATTGTTTTTACTTTTGAATTTTAAAATAGGTGTAAAATATTATTTGGGAGAGATAAGTAGTAAGAATACAAATGAGGGGTTTCATATACCATTCCTCTGAAATTTTGTTTGAACAAAATTTTCTTCTTACTTGGAAAATTGTGTGTCACTTGTCATTTTTATTTCTTTCTTGTTTCCACTTTTGTTTTTGCATTTCAATTGTTAATTCAAGCAAACAACAACACAAGCAACAAGAAGTAATTACCACAAGCAACAATTTGCAAACAACACATAATAATCAACAAAAGTTTTTGTTGGCTCTCATTTTTGGAATAATAATACTTATAATATTTTTGGGATGTTACAGGAAAAAAAAGTGTGTTTATAAGTCTCGACCATCCCGCGTTTATCATGATTCAGAGAGTAAAAGAATTATAGCATGTATCCTTTTCTGCCACATCAAGAGCTTGATGGCCACGTTCAATTTTTTTGATCTTAGGCTAATCATATGCAAGGGCACTTTGGAAACGTTATGGTTGGACATCCTGGTATGTAGACAGGTAATGTCACTCTTTGGAGTACTAGATTTTTGTTTGGTTGTTGATTAATACAATCTAGTACTAAAATTAGGGCATGCACCTATATGAAATTAAAACCATTTAAGGGATTCGGGCATGTAGCTAAAATGATAGTTTATTAGACTGTCACATGCCACTTCTGGATGGTAGCGGTCTCCTCATCGGAAAAGGGTGATTTGTCCTACTTTTTGGTATATGCATGCGCCGATGATTCAGACACAATCTAGAAGGTGGTGAAAATCGACCTTTTGTGGTCTATGCATGTACCGATGATCCGGACACGATCAAGAAGATGGTCAAAATCGAACTCCCAGATCTCATGACGGGGGCCCGAGCCCCATTCCTTGTTGGCTATGAATCTTAGCGCATTATCCTAATTAATGGTTTATTTTAAGAAAACGATATCTCCTAAAAAATAGAGCTCTTCCCCGTCCGGTCGCCACCCATCGGTCTCTGGTGAGCGCCCCCCCCCCCCCCCTTCCAATCCGTTTGGTAGGAGGAATAGAGCCACTCGCCACCAATCCATCCACCCGCAAGATATGGGTTGCCCCATCTAACGTTGACAGAGCTTTAGCCACTCCCGCACTCTGCTATACCACCGTTGATGGGAGCTTCTCCATTGACCGGAGCAACAACCCGGGGACGCACGCCACAACTCCACAGGCATGACTTGTAGTGACGATATCAAGACCGTCATGTTGCTGTTCATTGTGTTAGACACGGTTATCTCGGCAGATGCACTGCATGTAGTGTCGAGTTTGAGACGACCGCCGTCGCATCTACCGAAGATGAGGGTGGTTGACACCGCCACCCCTTCCTTGCATCCCTTCTCAGGCTCTCACCCTCCCCCTCCCATTTATCTCGATCATGCACGATTAATTAGGTAGTGATCACTTATAGGATTGGAAAGAAATGATGTTGTGAGGTTACAACTCCAGTGAGTATTAGGCTACACCAAAAAGAAAGCCTCCTAGATAATCAAGTACTACAATGTTTGTTTAAATACATCATTTACGAGTGTGAATACGTGCTACACTATGATGTTCTTAAGATATCCAATGCATTCACTCTTTTCCTCGAGGGTTAGCAATCGTCAATGACAATTGGTTATCCTATGGGGAGGTTCCTCTGATCTCGAAAAACTACCTTAAAATCCTACAATCAAGGAAAAACGAAATTCTATGATTTCCTTCATCTTTTGCCAACGCATGTTGCTGCTCGAGTAAATAAGGTGGTAACGTAGATACCACAGAGATAAAAGGATGATGTGACAACAATCAATGAGAAGGGAAAGAAACAGAGTAACATAGCTAGTTAGCAGCGCTTCCCAATACAAAAAGAATCTACAAGCTAATAAATAAGATCATCTATGGAGAGTGGACAAATGGAACCGGGCTACATGGAGCCCTTTATTTTGAAAACTTTGAAAACCACAATTTTACGTTGTAAAAAATTCTGAAAAAGTTTCTTGCATGTATGTTGTATTCTACCGATGTGTAAAATCGCAGAAAATAATACCTCTTATTTTGGGCTGCACAAACATGACAAAATCTGAAAGCTGGAAGTAGGGAGCAGTGCAAAATTTGAACTCTTCTAAATCTTTCAGATTCTGTCATTTTAGTGTACATTAAAATATGAACTTTTTTTATTTGATATTTTGCACGTTGAGGTAATACAACATTGTCTACACGCAGGAATTTTTTCAGAATTTTTTAATACTTCAAAATGTGGTTTCAAAAATTTGAAAATAAATGACTCACTGTACCCCGGGTTCCATTTGTGGTTTCCGATCATCTATGTTACTAATTTGCACTATAAGAAGAGTAACATAGACTATAACATATACATGTCACTGGTCTTAGTTACTCCTTGTTGACAGCGTTAGAAATCCAACCACCTTTTTATCGTGTGGTTTTAGACATTGTGTTAGTAGATGTCCATTTTGTGCTAAGTTTAGTAAACCTTTGGATCATGAAACATCATAAACACAAGCATTCCCCACATCAAAATTTAAAATTGAAGGTTCCGTCACACCTACCGAGCCCACCCAAGGAACCGAGGGAGTAGTTCTAAGGGCAAAAGAAAGACTATATCTAGTTTTAATATAATAATATTCATATTTAAAAATATTAAAATTGGGTTATCCAAATGATGGCCTTCTCTGTTCCCCCATTAGTGAAGGAGGTCCCTGTGTGGCGTTTGGCGACATGCCGTCTCTCTCATCTTGATTCTCCCCAATCCGATCTCTACCCAAGATTAATCCGCACTCTGACTCAAATCGATTCCTACCTCTCTACCGCTTGATCCATCTGTCCCAGCAATTCATCTTCTAATTCATCAATCTATCCCCACGACTTCAAAAATCCCCAAAAAGAGAAAGAAACCTGGGCACGTAACTTGTCTTAGATCCATCCATCTAGCTGCAAAATATTCTTATCCTCACGCAGAGCATCAAGGATCCGATTCACAGCTTGATTCTTGGCCTTGGAGTGCCTGATCTTCAGCCGAGCAAACTCCTTCCCCACCTCTATCTGTGAGTATGCTGCCGGCGCCGCCTTGATAGAAGAGGTCGGAACTATTGCATCTAGCGACACTCCAGCCTCCACAAGAAGCCCGCAATCCCAGAGGTAAGTTTCAGCTTCCAGGCAAGTGAGTTGAGATTGCTCTGCATCGGCAGCTTCCCAGCCTCCGGCGACTCACAACAACGTGTACCGAGCTCTGCCGCCTTGATGAGCGTACCAGCCACGGGCTACAGCGCCAGTCTTCAAGGAGAACCATGAAGATATTGGGATGGAACTGTCAAGGTATTGGCAAGAGCCTGAGCAGTCCTAAAATGTGCCATCTTGCCAACATGGTTGTCTCCACAAATGCGTAGGTAATTTTTATCTCGGAGGTAAAATCGTCCAAATTCAATTCTAATGACATTGCTACTCGCTTTAATATGCTTGATGCTTTTGTAGTCCCTTCCCGGAAGCGTTCGGGAGGGCTCTGGCTTATGTGGAATAACCATGTGCATCTCGATGTTTATACCTCTTCTTCTTATGTTATCCTTGCTATAGCTACTGATAAGTCTAAGAATCAAAAGTTTGGGCTAGTTTGCATCTACGGTGACCCTTATCATCGCCAAACGACAAGTATTTGGAGCCAAGTTGCCAATTTTGTGTATGATAATAGCAACTTACCAATCGTTTGTTTGGGCGATATGAATGATCTCTTGTACGATACCGATAAAAGTACCACTAATATTAACCGTTCCCGTATGTATGCTTTCCGTTCCTTTGTAAAGAGTTGTGGTTTATTTGATCTTGGATTTAGTGGACCAGCCTATACTTGGACAAACAGGCGCTTCTCTTCCAAACCTTTATTTCAAAGGCTTGACAAATGTCTGGTTAATCCAGAATGGTGCACTATTTATCCTATTGCAAATGTCTACAACATGCCTTTGATCCACTGTTTTAGTGATCATGCGCCTATTTTATGTTCCACCGAAGGGAATTCTCTTAAAACCAAAAATTTATTCAAGTTTGAAAATTGGTGGCTCAAAGAACAAGATTTCCAAGATTATGCAAAGCGCAGCTGGAATAGTACTATTAATTCCTCTTTTCATAACCGTACTAACCATCTTGCAAGGCAGCTCAAGATTTGGTGCAGAAAGAAAAAACCGTTGCAGGACGAACTTAGAGAATTGGAACAGCAAATTCAGGAAATTCAATCTAAACCGATTGACAAGCAGGATCACGGCCTTGAAGGGTCTTTGATTAACAGGTATGAACAAAACATCACAAAACTCAATGATTATCAAATGCAAAGAGCTAAAAAGAGCTGGATAACTATGGGAGATAGGAACACTTCTTACTTTCACAGGACTATTGCTAAGCGTAGGAGATGTAACACTATTATGTCGATCAAAGATGAGCACAATTCTGTCCATTTTATGCCTGATCAAATAGCTAACACCTTTGTTTCCTACTTTAGATCAATCTTTACTACCTCTTGTGCAGGACAAAATGACTCTTATTTTGCAGATAGAACCGATATGCCAGATGATCTAACTTATTCAGTTCCAACAAAACAAGAAATTTGGGAGACTCTTAAGGACATGAAAAAGAATGCTTCTCCAGGTCCTGATGGCTTCAACGTAGAGTTTTACCTGGCAACTTGGGATTGGATTGGAGACGATGTCACTCACCTTATATCTTCGTTCTTTCATACTGGTGTTCTCCCTTCACACCTTAATGACACCCATATTGCTCTAATCCCTAAAAAGCTTGTTCCAATAGTTCCAACTGATTATAGGCCCATTAGTCTGTGCAATGTAGTTTACAAAATAATTGCCAAATGCCTTGCCAATAGACTTAAGCCCCATCTTCCAGATTATATACACCCATCCCAACAAGCTTTCATTGAAGGGCGCAGAATCAGCAACAACATTATCATAGCCCAAGAGATTACTCACTCCTTTCAACTATCTTCTTGGAAAGAAAAAGCTTTTCTTCTCAAAATTGACCTTGCTAAAGCCTTTGACAGACTTGAGTGGAATTTTATTCTCCAGGCGCTCGCGCGTAAAGGGTTGCACGGTCACTTCATTAAACTTATTTACGCCTGTATCTCTTCGCCCACTTTTTCTGTTATAATCAATGGTCAATCTTTTGCCAGATTCGCTTCAGACAGGGGAATACGACAAGGATGTCCGCTATCTCCTTATCTTTTTGTCCTCGCTATCAATGAACTGTCTCTGGTCTTGCAGGATGCTCTGTCAACCCAAAACCTTAGCGGCATAGTTCTTGGGCCAAATTGCCCCCTATCCATTCTTTGCTCTTTGCCGATGATCTAATCATATGTGGTGCAGCTAGCTTTCAGGAGGCGCAAACTATGAAGCAAATCCTTCAATCTTTCTGCCAAGCCTCGGGTCAACTACCAAACTAGACAAAGTCAGGTATTCTTTTCAGCAGGTTTGTCCCTCAACCGGTAAGAGATGAAATCCTTAGCATCTTTCCTGTTCCGCTAATTGATGAATCGTTTGTACACCTGGGTCATCCTTTGCTTCTTCCAGCAACAAAAAGAGCTGAAGCTTATAATTTCATTCTTGATAAATTTAGCTTGAAGCTTGGAATGTATAAGGCAAATACCTTGTCGCATGCAGCTAGGCTTGAACTTATCAACTCTGTTTTTGCATCTATTCCTGTGTACTACATGTCTAACATTATCTTCCCAAAAAAGTTCATTACTAAAATAAATGCTATCATAAGAACTTTTTGGTGGCCTGGTGTTACTGCAGAGCCTACCTCCAAATCCCTTTGTCTCAGAGCCTGGAAGGACGTTTGTGCGCCAAAAAAGGAAGGTGGGTTGGGAATTCGTAATATGCAGGCGGTTAATTATGGGCTCATTCTTTCAGGCCTGTGGAGAATAGCGAGCCAACCCGATAGTCACCTCTATCGTGTCCTCCAATCTAAATACTTCCATGACTCTTCTATCTGGAGGCCTAAGCCAAATGTGCCCAAGTCTGCCTTCTGGGCCTCAATCCTAAAAGTGGTTCCTTTGCTTCAGCAAAATGCGTTTTATCAAATCTCCAGAGGCAATGTGCCCATATGGAATTTCCCTTGGTGTTCTGCTTGGACAAATCTTTATGATGATCTCATAATTCAATCATCTCCTTTCACCTATCCTGCCACAGTTGCACAGTTAATGATTTCAGGAGAGGCTAAGTGGAATGCGACACTAATATGTCAACTATTTTCTCAGCCAACAGCTGACGCCATCTTGTCTACACCCATTGTTTTATCGGATGATGCAGATCTTCTTTGCTGGAAGCCAACGCCTAATGGTAGGTACACCTCTAAATCAGGTTATCGTGTTTGTCTAAATTTTTTGCAGGACGCAGGAGCACCTATCCCAAAGAAGCCAGATGATCTAACTTTGCAACTTCTCAATTCGGTTTGGAAAAGTAAGGAAATGATCCCAAGAGTAAAAACTTTTGCTTGGCGTTTACTTAACAGAGCACTGCCTTCAGGAGAGCGGGCCGCAAAAAGATCCAAGCATATATCAAAGCTATGCTCCAGATGTGGCCTTCAAGAAGACGATCTACATATCCTTTTTAATTGCCCTTTTGCTCGGGCTGCTTGGTTTCAGTTTCCTTGGTTTATCCGATCACATGTTCTCACTCAAAAATGCACTTCCATCACACAAATAGTTGCTAACCTGTTACATTCAGGTCATCCATATGCCGCCATCACATAAGTTTTCACCTTTCTATGGTGCATGTGGAAATCTAGGAATGACCACTTGTTTGGTAGAAAACAAAATCACCCCTATCAGATTGCCATTGCTACCAATGCTCTCTTGCAGGACCTGGAGGTGAACCAAGAACCAAAGACGACGTCAATCGCCCAGCAGAATTCCACATTGTTGGTGGCCCACCCGCAGAAATCTTTAAACTCTAATATAGACAATGATTTTGACTATCTGGCAGATCCTAGATTCTATGTTGATGCAGCTTGGAAAAGGAATGAAGGACAAGATTTTGCAATGGCGGGCCTAGGAGTGTTTGCTACTTGGCAAGAACAGAACAAGAGAAGTGATGTCTTTATTTTTGCAGTTGCAGACAGGGTACGCTCTGTGCCTATTGCAGAAACACTGGCGCTTTTGCTTGCTGCGGACATGGCTGCCTATCACAGATAACATGAATCTTGCCAATGCTGTTGCTGCACCCACATCGACGCATCCTGCGATGATATGGGAAACTAGACCTATGATCATGCAGATCAAGAATTTGCTATCGCCAACTCAAGCTGTGGTTCGTCATATCTCCAGGAACACTAATCAGATTGCTCACAACTGTGCTCATCAGGCGCTGCGATTTTCAAAATCGCACCCTACTTGTTCGTGTAGGAATCTAGCTCATAGCAACATATGCTGCCCTGTCTTACAATACATACAATCTATGAATATTCAGGGCATTGTAATCATTTCTGTACTTTGCTTCTGAGCTAATGAAATTGGGTACGTATGTGCCCACCCTCTGTTCAAAAAAAAAAAATATTTGGAGAATATTAACCGTAGTTGTCTTCAGAAAAGTATAAGATTGTGTTATGCATGAAGAAAGGGTTTGAAGATCTCATAGATTTTGCTAGTCTATTTCAATTTTGTTTTTGTAATCGATATAATCGTGTACTTTTGTTGGTTTAATATCTGTGGAAAATTTTAAAAAAAATATCGCAAAATCTATTACGTGCGCACGCTCGATTCTGTCGTTACACAGTGCTCACCTCCCGACGCGTCCGATCGCGATCGTGCGGCTCGCTCAGGGCGCAGCAACGCGACAACACGGATTTGTCCATCCAAAATCCCCATTCCTCTTTTCTCTACCGCTGCTCACACACAGGTAGAGGATCTCGCCGGCTTTCTCTAGCACCCCCTCCGGCCGCCGCGCCCCGGCTAGTTTCGCGCCCCGCCCTCCGGCTTCTCCCGTCCCGTTTCCAACCTCCTCCTTGCGCTCGCGGCTCGCGTTCCCGCCGTCTTCCTCCTCGCCGTGTTTCGCATCCGGGACGACCTCGAACCCGCCGGAGACAGCGGAGGAGGGGAGGAGGAGGAGGTTGAGCAGGAGAAGGAGGGTTTTTGGTGGAGAAGAAGGAGGACAACCGATGCGACGATCCATGGCCACGGCGGCGACCAAGTCCTAGTCCTAGGTAACTAAATCCTACTTCTCGAGATCGTCCCTCCATAGCCTGATGCACATATACAGAGTTGGAAGACGCAGACAAACTGGTATTTGTTGATCAAGTTTCATACATGTGAAGGGATACTGGTGCTGAGCGGATCGGCGTCTGGCGGTTGGCTGCACACCAGCTAGAGGAGGACCGGCAGTGCTGCGTCGAAAAGGTACAACTCCTCGCCGGTGACGGAAGGAGTTTGTTTCATCTCTCTGTGTTAATGCACCCATCTTCGCCGTCTTGACCATGACCAGCATCCTGATGCACACGACATGCTCGACGATTTGCATGCCTGGTTTTTGTTCTAGCCAAGTTAGTTTTGGGCGCCGGGTTACAAACATGGAAGAAGCTAAACCTTGTGAACAATAGAGGAAATTATCTACCACTGTCAAGCAGCAGTTTTTATCCAACGATTTTACTAATTGTATCAAGCACTGCACTAATTCACCTATTTCGTGTCTGATTGGATTTCGAGAACTAGTGGTGCGTTTCAGTGTGGCGACCCCATGTATTTACTGCTGATTAAATGGATGGAACGATTCCTCCGAAGGTTGTTGTTCATCCAGCTTTTAGGCCCAGTACGTGTACTTTTGAAAATCGTGGATGTAAATCCTATACCTGTCTCACCCATGACTTACCGTAGTGTTGCATGCAAATATATATAGCTGCTGGTACTTGCCTTAATTTGGCTGGAGTGTAATTTATGATGTCTGCAATGGAGCATTCAGTTTGTCAACTGCATGTAGCTCATATAGCCATCTTCGCCCTATTGTCGCGGGTGCCGCCGCAGATTAGACAGTAAGCATTTTCTGAATTTTTTGCTTCAACAGAATGTAGTTTCATGATTAAAATGTGCAAGGGATTGTTCATATGGATATAGTATTGTATTCATAGGATGTATTTTTCTGATATGAAGTTTTGGTCAGATTAGACATTAGGATTTTCTATTTTTTCGCTTCAACAAGATGTAGTTTAAAGATTAAAATTGCGAAGTGGATGTAATTGTCTCTACCAGGATGTAGATATTGCCCAAATTCTGCACCCTAATTATTCTCGCATGTATATAACTTCAAGAATTCTGTACTTGCACACGCACACATGCTTCTTACTGAGTGCACACTCTCCGAGCTGTCCGACCTACCGTCAACACTCACGACTCAGCTTTTTGCCCTTCCCACTGTGAGCTCTAATCCGGCTGCCACTTTTCTCGGTCCAAAATTAACTCCCCGCATCCATTCTAACTCCGCAGTCTACAACACCAAATCCAAATCCTCACACGATGTAACAAACCATGGATGTACTATGGATTTGTTATGCTTATGGATGTAACAAACTCATAAAATCATTAGTATTGTATGTAATATTCGACACACAGGATGCATGTTTTTTCAACTGAAGTTTTTTTTGTCATATTATACAGTGGGGATTTATTATATAATCGTAGGATGTAAACTTTCTTCAATAAATACATCTTGTTCATATGGTTGTAGTGCTCTTCTGACTCAAAGGATGTATTTTATACTCCAAAGTTTCCTTACGGTTATACACATTTTCAAGTGCTTTATGGATGTAACAAACCCATAAAATCATGAGTATTATATGTAATATTCTACACATTGAATGCATGTTTTTTACACCTGCAATTTTTATCATAAACTTAGATTGGGGAATTTACTGTATCATCATAAGATGTAAAATTTGGACAATAAATACATCATGTTAATATGGTTGTAGTGTTTTCTACACATAGGATGTATTTTAGACTCCAAAGTTTCCATATGGTTATACAGTAGGTTTTTCAAGTGCTTTATGGATGTACTTTTTATGTAATTAGTATGTGTAGAAGTATTTTTTCTAAGTTTTATATCCATAAAGCCTTTTGCTATATGGATTTAAAAATAGGATGTACGATTGTTTTTTCGGTGGAATAACTTGAGATGGTTTCTGGCTTTGTTGCAGGATTTTTTGACATCTCTATCTGAAGCAAATCTCCCAGCAGTTTTTTCTATCATAAGATGATTCCACTGGTACCTATGGTACGACCAATTGTGCCCGTATACATCTGTATGTTTTGATTTCTTTATTTTCATTTATGGAAATGTTTATAATTCATTCTTTTCCTACAGAAACGTTCCTACACACCAAAAGGTGTCCACAAGTCTGGACAACCGAAATTATAAAGGATGAAGCAGTTTGCACTTTCAGAGTAAACGTAACTGAAGAAGAAGATAGAGCAGCAAGAGGCGCCTCTAGACGATGTTTTGAGCCTCTCACAACGGAGTCACTACTGCTAGAGGAAGTTCCACTTGCAGATGACCATATCCCTGTGCAAGGAACATCTAAACTAGAAAATCAGGTACTGAACATGTTCTTCTTGCGGTTGACCATCTCACCGTGCATCATGTTCTTGCATGCTTTTAGCGAACAACCATGTGTTACCCCCCAGGAGGAATTAGGTCAAGCCCACTAGGAGGAATGCTTGTGTCCATATCTGCAAGCATGCAACATTTTACTTCTGAATTTACATCTCTTTAATCAGTTGATTTCATGATCCAGAAGACAATATAATTTCTAATAAACCGTTTTATTTGACTAATTGCATGAAGTTTCTCAAATTTTTGTGTCTTCAAACTGACATGAACTATGATCCTAACTGTATTTTCATGAAGACGAACATCATCTAAATGTTGTTTTTGTTATTTGTTACAGTTACACGGCAAGGTTTTATGTACTTCATCAGAAGATCAAACCATGGCGCTCTACACTTCAGTTGAGCATAAACTTGACAAAGTACATGCTGCTATTATAACTCCGCAAGAGTTTTCGATGATGTTCGTTCAGTTTTCGAGTTACAATCCTCTTTTTTTGCATCATGTCCGTGGTTGGAGGGGTGTGGTAAAGTGGCACTATCTACCCTACTTTGTTTCTGCCATGCACAGATTTGTGAGATTCTACATGATTATGTCTATGTTCTGGGATTTTCTTACATGCCCATGTACCCCCCCCCCCCCCTACCCCCCCCCCCCCCCCCCCCCCCCCCCCCCCCCCCCCCCCCCCGGTTTCTTACATGCATGGCTGCTGCTATTTTTTGTGTGACAGCAAGTACTGTACATCTTAGGAACTACATCAATCTATATATTTATGCCTTTCTTGGGATACTTTTCTACGTCAGTCCGTCAATGAAAACATATGAGGAATCAATTTTTCTTTTTTCGGGCGTGTAGAAGGATGATCTGGATGCTTACACTAAAATTACATAATGGGATCAATGGGGATGCATAATTTTTTTTTCCATACAACTGCTATTTTCGATCTTTTTTGTGTTTCTCCATGAGCTTTGCATCAGAAGTTACATGGTGGGCATGTTAATGAGCTTCGGTAGTACTGGAAGGAGCTGCTGTAGCAATCAGCAGCTCCTGGTTATTAGGGATCTTACTTTATTTTTCTGCTAATGTGACAAACAGCAGTCGACATGGAGTTTTGTAGTAGGGGCGGCTGCACATGGGGTGGGGGGAAATGTCGATAAGAATAGATTAGGGGATCCGGGTCCACGGGGCTTTCAGGTGGAGCGACGCTCTCTTTTTTCCCCTGCCCGCGATGGGCGTGCAGCGTGCTTGTTTCCGTCCCTTCCCGCAGGGCGCGCCACCCGACAGAAGCAGCACGTGGGCCTGACGCTGTCTGGTTCCGACAAGGGGGGCACTGCATAGCGCAAAACAGTGCGCGCGCACTGCCTAAATATATTGTGAGCTCTTGTCACGTGAATTACAGACAAGTGACTGTGACAAGTCCCCAGCCCGACCAACGGACCAAGGACGAAACGAGAAGAAGAAGAAGAGCAGGCTAGGGTTTCTCCCCAGCCCCACCACTCTCTCCGCCATGGACGCGCAGCGAGCTCTCCTGGACGAGCTCATGGGCACAGGTAAATACCGAATCCTCCAACCTCCCTACCCAAAAGCCCCTCCCGAACTCGAATTCTAATCCTAACCTAATCGCGCCGCGGGCTCCGGTGTTTGCAGCCCGCAACCTGACGGAGGAGGAGAGGAAAGGGCACAGGGAGGTGAAGTGGGACGATCCCGATGTGTGCGGGCCTTTCATGGTCCGCTTCTACCCCCACGACCTCTTTGTAACACCAAGAGCAACCTGGGTATTTCCATTCTGCCCCATGTTTTGCAATTCCAAGTTCCAACAGCACTTGCAGTGAGCGGAGCGTGAGCGGAGCGTGAGTGCGGAGGAGGAGAGCTAGGGCGCCTCGCCGTGCGGCTCGGCCGCCTCTCTCCCCGACGGCGGCCACCTCGGCCGCCTCGTCGCCTTCCGCCATGGACTCGCCGCCGGAGTCCTCGCAGTCGCGCCGCTGGGCTGACTACTCCGACGAGGAGGAAGACGCCTCTCCGCGCTGCTACTGCGAGGTGCTACGCAGCGGCACTCCGCCGGCAGCCCGCTCCCCCGCGCCTTCCCCGCCGCCGGTCTCCTCCAGGCTGGCCTCGCCCCCGCGTCGCGCCGTTGCGACGCGCTCGCTCGCCACCGCCTCTTGCGCCGGCTGCTGGACCCCGCCCTTGGCTCCATGGTGGGGATGGACCAAAGCGTCGACGCGGCGCGCAGCTCCCTGCCTTGGTGATCCGCGATGACCTGCCGCCGGACTTGGCGGGGTGCTGCTTCAACTGCACCTTGCCGGGTCACATATCCAGGGACTGCACGAAAGACACGAAGTGTCTCCGCTGCAAGGAGGACGGCCACCACGCCAGGGAGTGTCCGCAAGTGCAGCTGCGGCACGCGCCGGCGACGGCGCCTGAGGTTGGCCGTTCGGGCCCTCGGGCTGTGGAAGGCGAGCGCTGGCGTGCTCCGGTGCAGTAGGGCCCTCGGGCTGTGGATGGAGACCACTGGCGTGGACCGGTGCAGGCGCGCATCGGCATCAGGGAGCCGCCCTCGCCGCCGCCGGGACCCGTGGAACAGCGCCGCACGCCGGCGCACGAACGCATCGGCCAGAGGATGCCGCCATCACAGCGTGAACTCGTGGAGCAGCGCCGCACCCTTGTGCACGCGCGCATCGGCACCATGGACCCGCCCTCGCCGCCACCGGGGTTGGTTCATGGAGTCCGCGGCCTCGCGTGCTGCGCCGACAGTTCGCCATGGCGCGGACCGACGGGATGAGCGGGACCGTGGAGGTCGTGGAGAGCACAGTGGACAGCGGCGCGATGGTCATGGCCATGGGCGCGGCGTGGAGGCGGGCGGCCGCTGGGAGCCGCCGTTGGAGGATTTCCCGCCGCTCCGTTTGGGGAGAAATGATCGGAGGTCTCGCTCTCCGCCGCGCTCGCCGGCGGCGGAACGGGTGCGTGGCAAACAGCCCGTAGTGGACAAGCCGCAGCGGGAGGTGGTGATTCTCCCACGCTAAGCTGAGATTGATCGGGAGGAGGCCGCACTTCGTTGGTTGCTTGTCGCCGTCGTTTCCGGCAGCCGTGCACACATCTCGCCGGAGGAAGCAGAGAGGGCGGTCGTGGAGCAGCTGCCCAAGGTGGAGAACAACTTCTCCGTCCATCGGCATTGGCCATCCGACTTTCTCTTCCGCTTCTCGAGCCGCAGGATGAAGGACGAGGTGGCCTCCGCCGGCGTCGTGGATGGGAGGGGCTTCACGCTGCGCTTCTCCCCGTGGAACCGGCAGCTTCAAGCGGTGCGCTGCACCATGCGCCACAGGGTGCACTTGAAGCTCACCGGCGTGCCGGGGCACGCGTGGAACCGCTCGACCGTGGGAGCGTTGCTCGGGTCTACGGCGTGGATTGAGGGGATCGGTGCGTCGTCGACAAGCGGCGTCGACCTGCGCACGTTCTACGGAGAAGGAACTTTGGATTGAAGAACCGGGTGACTTGCTCGATGAGGACGACGCCCTCGTTTTGCCGGGCGAGGAGCCGATGCCGCTGGAGAAGACGATGCTCCGCTACGTCATCTCCTTGCGGCTCGTTTCTGGGGCTGAGAGAGGTGCTTCGTCTCGGCAACGTTCGCCGGAGCCGGGGAGCGGAGCTGGAGGAGCTGGCGGTCACGGCGGTGGTGGACGCGGCAGGGATCCTGGCAACGAGCGCAGCGCCAGGGACCAGGATCGAAGCGGCCGGCGGTCTTCCTTTGCTAGCCGCAGCCGTAGCAGAGGCGCGGCGGCCGGCGACGATCGTCGGCAAGGAGGCAGGAGGTACAGGGCGTTCACTGGGCCTGTAGCAGAAGGTGGTGGGGCCGCTGTTGGTGCTGACGCGTATGTGCTGACCCAGTCGCATGACCCTCTCCTGACCTCGGGCTGGGTCCCACCTGCTGCAGTGGCGGGCCAAAGGAAGTGGGATCCGATGCTTTTGGAGTGTGGACTGGCCACTGCCGTGTCTTCACCTGGCCAAGATGGGCATCTTTTGGACCTGGAGTCTGCGGTGCTGTCGCGTGGCGGAAACGTTTTGGAGGAACCTGCAAAGCTGCTGCTAGGGCCTGAAAAAGAGCTTGCTCCCCACGAGCCTGGCCATGGTTGTGGCGTGGAAAGTGGTCAAAAGAACACACTGCTGCCGTTGTCACGTGGTGACCAAGGTGCTGCGCCCGAGCTTCAAAATTTGAACTCGCCAGAACCGCTGTTGCCGCCTGCACTGATTGGTCCTAAGCTAGTGGAATACGAGGCAAAAGGAGCATGTGGAGAAGACGAGCTGCAGATGTCTTCTGATGGCCTGCTATCTCCTGCCAGTGGTGGGTCCGCTTCACCTTGGACGCCTGTTAGATGGAAGGATCAGCGCGGGGACTCCCAGTTTAAGTGTTGGACTGCTTTTCTGTCTCTCTCTCTGGGGATAGCAAGCAGGATGGGCCGGGCCAACAGCTGGCGCAGGCTCGGGATGAGCAGCCTGTGCCACCGGTGGACGAGTCACCTTCGGCGCGGGGGCCTCAGACCCAGGGCCTGGACCAGCTCAGGGCGGGCTACGTGCGGCCCGTGACTCCGATTCTTCACAAGCCGGTGAAGCGCAGTAGGGCAAAGAGTATCTACTCCGGGCCGGTGAGGCGCAGCAGTCGACACCGTGGAAAGTTCGCGGCAGGGACACCCGTCAAGCGCCAGCAGCGGGAGTTGATCACTCGCCTCCAGATTGCGAGGGAAGGCGAGACCATTGGGGATGAGGCGCTGAACGCGTACCTAGACCTCTTCCGCCAGCCGTTACCACAGAAGCACATTGACGTGATCCTGAGCCTGTTCGGGTGGCTTCCTGAGGCGTTGCCGTCGTCTGAGGACGTGCCAGTAGAGTGCCCAGTTTAGGCGTGGATTCTGTACTTTGCTTTCTCTAGCCTCCTGTACTCGTGTTTTGTATTTCCAGAACTATGTTGGAGGTGGATCTTGTGATTGCCATTTGGAATGCGCGTGGATTAAACTCGTTGGCGCGTAGAGCGGTGATCTTCCAGGCTATGGCTGCTACTGGCGCCAAGATAGCTTGTCTGCAAGAGACAAAGATGGAGATCATCACGGCTCAGGTTGTCCGAGAATGTCTCGGAGTGGCCTTCGACGGGTTCCTGTTTCTGCCAGCGGTGGGTACACGTGGAGGCATCTTGCTAGCATGGCAGTCCGAATATGTCATGGTCTCTAACCCCCATCTATCTGCTAATGCGTTGACCGCAAGCATCTCGATTGGGGGTGATCAGGCGTGGTGGTTCACCGGGGTGTACGGCCCTTAGGGCGTGGGCGTGAAGCGTGCCTTTCTTCAAGAGCTTCGTGACATTCGGGACCTTCATGCGGGACCGTGGATGGTTGCAGGAGATTTCAATCTCATCACTGATCCGGAGGACAAGAACCAGGGTGTCCTCCACCACTCGATGATGCGTAGATTCCGGCGTACCTTGTCTCTGCTAGAATTGAAGGAGGTTTACCTTAACGGAAGGAGATTCACTTGGTCCAATGAGCGTCAGCAACCAACTATGGAGAGACTGGACAGGGTCTTCTCGACCGTGGACTGGGAGGAACGCTTTCCGGATGCATTTCTCTCGGCGAACTCCTCCGGTCCTTCTGACCACTGCCCCTTGGTGTTGAGCTTAGCCCCAGATCTGCAGATGGGGCGTAGATTACAGTTTCAGTCCTTCTGGACGAAGGCGGAGGGCTTTCTGGATGTGGTTCAGGACGCTTGGTCGTCTGTGGAGCAGGAGATCAACCCCTTCAAAAGGTTGGATCTTAAGCTGAGAGCAACGGCCAAGAGTCTGGCGAGATGGAGTAGCAAGCTCATCGGCAACATTAAAATGCAGATTCTGCTCGCCAGTGAGATAATCTTGCGTCTTGATGTGGCCATGGAGTCCCGACCACTCTCGCCGGCAGAGAGGGGGCTTAGGAAAGCCCTTAAGGGGAAGCTGCTTGGCTTGGCATCTCTCGAACGCTCCATGGCAAGGCAGCGAGCGAGGGTGCTCTGGTTGAGGGAGGGCGATGCCTGCACGAGGTTCTTTCACATGCATGCGAGCCATAGACGGCGTCAGAACTTCATTGGGCACCTCATGATCGACGGAGTTAGGAAGACCGAGCATGTGGACAAGGCTGAGGCCGTGGATACGTTCTTTGACGACCTCCTTGGGACGGAGGTGGATCGGCCTTTCTCCTTCGACCTAGACTACCTGCAGGTGCCCACAGTGGATCTCTCCCACCTGGAGATGGCCTTCTCTGAGGAGGAGGTGTGGAAAGCCATTAGGAGCATGCCTCTTGACAAATGCCCGGGGCCGGACGGGTTCTCCAACAGATTTTATGTGGCGTGTTGGGGATCATAAAAGCGGATGTTATGGAGGCTTTCAACTCCTTATCTCGGCGTGATGCACGTGGATTTAGTTCAGTCAACCAGGCTTTGATCACTTTGATTCCCAAGAAGGTGGGAGCGGAGGAAGTTCGGGACTTCCGCCCTATCAGCCTGATTCATGGGTTCGCCAAGCTGGTGGCAAAGGTGGTGGCCTGCAGAGTGGCCCCCTCCATCCCACAGCTAGTTGGGGTGCACCAGAGTGCCTTTGTGCGTGGACGGTGCCTGCACGATAACTTCATGTTGGTTCAGTGCATGGCGCGCAAGCTTCATAGTTCGAACACGCCAGCAGTCCTCCTGAAGCTTGACATTACAAAGGCTTTTGATACCGTCAGTTGGGCCTTCCTCCTGGAGGTGTTGAGAAAGATGGGTTTCAGGGAGCTCCTGATTGCGACCATCTGTGCCCTTCTGTCGTCGGCTTCTACTAGGGTGCTTCTCAATGGTCATCCCGGTGGAAATATTTTCAACCGACGTGGACTGAGGCAGGGAGATCCACTCTCGCCTCAATTGTTCATCTTGGAGGTTCTACAGCCTGTGGATTGTTGACACCTCTATCTGACACGGGTCTTAGACACCGCACGTCGATCTATGCGGATGACGTGGTGACCTTCCTTCGCCCTCTGGAGGGGGACCTCAGGGTTTTCGCTCGGCTCCTTGACGACTTTGGTTTGGTGTCCGGGCTGAGGGTGAATCTGGAGAAATGCTCTGCGCATTTGATCCGTTGTGATGAGGCCGAGACGGCATTGGTGGGCCAAGTGCTACACTGTCCGCTACTGCCGTTCCCGCTTCGCTATCTGGGGCTCCCGCTTTCCCTCAGGAGACTGACGGCGGGCCAGCTCCAGTATCTGGTGGATAGTATAGCCAACCACCTCCCTAGGTGGCGTGCAGGGCTGCTTAACCGTGGAGGGCGCCTTGAGCTTGTGAAGACCACACTCTCTGCGGTGTCTATCTTCGCTATGATGTCTCTTGACTTGTCAGTGGAGACCTTTGTGGCGATTGAGAAGATAATTCGTAGCTTTCTATGGGCTGGGCGCAAAGACGCCCGTGGAGGTCACTGCCTGCTGGCGTGGGAACGAGTCTGCATGCCCAAGCATCTTGGGGGTCTTGGAATTCCCAACTTGCGGTTTATGAACCGCGCTCTCAGGGCCAGATGGCTTTGGTTTAGCAGGACAGACGACTCAAAACCCTGGAGGGAGTTCAACATTCAAGTCCCCCGATTGGTACGTCAGCTGTTCAAGGCAGCCACTATCTCAGTGGTGGGCGACGGAGCCTCCACTTTTTTCTGGACAGACAGGTGGCTGCCCGCTGGGCGTGTGGAGGACTTGGCCCCGCACCTCTACTTGAAAGTGCCCAAGGGCGCGATCTGTTCCCGCAGAGTTAGAGAGGGGCTCGCAGGTGGATGGCTAGACGACGTTCCGCCTGACCTGGACGCGCGTGAGTTACGCGAGTTGCTATTCTTAGCGGACAGTGTGGCAGATTTCCCCCTGACTGAAGGGGTCGCAGATGAGTTCAGGTGGAACTGGGTGGGCAACCACAAGTACTCAGCGCGTTCGGCTTATAGAGCCCTCTTTGAGGGCAAGATTGGGCTGGCGGGTGCGCAACAGGTCTGGTGCTCACGAGCGCCCAACAAGTGCAAGTTCTTCCTTTGGCTAGCATTGAAGAACAGATGCTGGACTGCAGACCGCTTAGGGCGGAGAGGGCTACCTAGGCCGGCCGCCTGCCCGCTGTGCGATCAGGTGGAGGAAGACATAGATCACCTTCTTCTCGGGTGTGTCCTCTCCAGAGAGGTCTGGCACTCCTTCCTGAGCAGGTGGGGTAGGGTGGACTGGATCCCTGTCCACGACGATCGTCTTGTGGATTGGCTTCCAGCCAAGGCTCCGGGAGGCCGAGATGAGAAGGACTTGTGGACGGCGGTCAACTTGATCTGCTGGACCTTGTGGAGACATAGGAACGGTGTGGTCTTCGAAGGTCACAGGCCTTCAGCACAGACAGCCATTAGTATGGTGGAGGCCGAGGCTGACCTCTGGCGGGCAGCGAGGATGTTTAGGGTAGCTTAGGACCCGTAGACAGGTGGAGGGTTGGCGAGTGATCCTCTTTCTTTTTTGGTGGATTGGCGTTTTTTGGCGCATGTGCCTAAACGCGTTGTAAAGGCCGCTTGGCCTCTCCTTCTTGAAACCGATGTGTCCGCTTGGACGTATCCTTAAAAGAAAAAAAAATTCTGCCCCATTCCATTCCTCATCTGGACCAATTCGCCTATTTCTGTATTGAATCGTTGTCTGTTTTGCTGATTTGCTCCGTTCGCTTTTCTCAGGGCCTTGCTCGAAGATCCATGATTCCAAGCTCAAAGAGAGGTGTGGATTTCCTTGAAATTTTGACATATCTGGCAATTAGTTTGTTATGTTTTTGGAGTATATTTGGGTTGGTGGGAACTGTGAAGGGAGCTTCTTTAGTTTTGTCCGAGGTTAGGTCATGGATGTCTCATGTTATCATGTCTCGGTTCATCTTGGTATCTTCCTCGAGACGAAAGTGTTGTCTGTAATACGGAGCATTGAGATCTTTTTATGTGTATGGAAACTCAGTGGGCTGAATACACATCTTAGTACTATATTCTATCTAGCAGAACATATCTAAATATCATAAAATGGCTAGTTTTTGTGTGTAAGAAACCTAGGTGTAAGACTGATTTATCTTGGATTGAGCCATTGAGCGAGCAAATGTTGTTGCTTTTTCTACAACCCGAATGCAGAATTTCTTTACATTAAAGAGGTCTTATTTATCCACAAAACTATGCATGGCGCATCATTTGATCGTGTTGTCATATTAAAGGAATACAGGAAAGTCAGGAGTACCCGAGGAACAAACTAAAATGATTGTAATGGCCTAGTTCTCTTTGCTAGTTCAGGACCAACAAATCCTTACACTTGTATACTTCAGAATTGTTTTTTATTTCAATAGTACTCCATCCGTTACGAAATGTAGTGCATATTTTTATTTTATCTTTGACCGTAAAATCCATGTGCATTATTATATTTTATAATATCACAATTGTATATCATTTTTTTGAACATAGCCCGGATTAATTATTGCTCAAAGCATCGATTTGGACAGTCAAAATACACCCCACATTTTGGAACGCATAGTACATTACAACACCCAAAAGTAGTAGACAAGTAACACCATTTTTATCATTTGATTGAATTCGACATGTTATTTTTATATCTGAGCACACACTGAAACGCTGTTGAGTTTAACTATAGTGATCATGAAATTGCTGGGAATAGTGATATGTCTGGTGTCTTGGTCCGAAGGTTTCAGAATTATTTGGATCAATAAGAAGTCATGTATAACGCAGAGTCTGCAACCTTACAAATTTACTCAGAGTAACTGAAGAATTGACATGCAACTACAACATCATTGAAGGGTCGAATGTCTAGCTAGATTAACCATGTCGTGTATCTTCCTTGATAATAGGTGACTATCATTGATTGTTCTTGCTTTACAATTTCAGCTGTTTAATTTGTAGAATATTTCTCTGGTGTATAATTCAGCTCTCTGATATGTATGATTAGCGATGTGTATAAATAAATAATTATTTTAATGTTTCAAACTCGATTTTCTTGGCCCTTGCAGCTTCGAGAGTTCTCCAAGGCATGATGCTTATTTGCGAAGGTTTGAGACAGAACTAGCTCAACAGTGTGAGAAATTGGTGAGTTTTCACTTGCTCTTGCAAAGTTTGGTAACCAGAATATTTAAATATTTTTATTTTTTCGCAGGTAACAGATTTGGATAGAAAAATAAAGCGTGGTCGAGATCGGTTATCGCAAGATACTATTGTGCCACCTCCCGTCCCTGGGAAAACATCTGAGCAGCTGGCAATGCTAGAAGAAAAGATCAAGAAGCTGTTGGAGCAAATTGAGGAGCTTGGTGAGGCTTGTAAAGTGGATGAAGCTGAGGCACTTATGAAAAAGGTAATGATGTACAAGATCCATCTTAGTTTTTTACCTTGTTTCAAAGTTATTTTTTGATTACTCATTGGATTGCCCCTGCTGGATTGCAGGTTGACCTTCTAAATGCTGAGAAGACAGCTTTAACTAACCACGCAGATCACAAAATGCTCATGCTGCAAGAGAAGAAGATGGAACTTTGTGAAATATGTGGCTCATTTTTAGTATCCGATGATATTCTCGAGAGGTCTCAGTCCCATTTGACTGGGAAACAGCATATTGGTTACGGTCTAGTGAGAGATTTTCTGGCTGAATGCAAGGTGAAGTCATTGCTACAAATTAGTAATATGACTTTAATTTTTTAAAGTACTAATGACTATCCTCCTGCTATCCAGGCGGCAAAAGAAAACGAGAGGCTTGCAAGGGAGAAGAAATCAGAGGAACGCAGGAAACAGAGGGAAAAAGAGCACGATTATGGGGGCAGGGAGGTGGTACCAAAAGAGAGAAATCTGGGGAGCGTGACTACGACCGTGATCTTTACTATGAACGAAGCCGTGAAAGAGAAAAACCCTATGATCATAGAGATAGAGGATCACAGCATAGGAGCAGTTCCTACAGAAATGGTAGGGATTCTGAAAGAGACAGACACAGATATGGGAGTGGTGATATGACAAAAGGCCAAGGGGGAATGAGGAGCAGGTCACGTTCCCCAGGCAGGCGTGGCTACAGAAGGTCAAGGAGTCCAGATCATTAGCTGAACATGTAGATAGGTTTTTCACAGTTGGGGTCCATGAGGTAGACCATCATGTCCCTTTTTGCTATTCATTATTATTGTTATGGCATGAATGGATCCTATTGAACTGCTTATCTCTGCTCTGCTCTAGCAGCTCTTTGGAACCTACAATCTTCCTTTTAGAGGGAAAACAAATCTCAGGTAGGTAACGGTATCCTTACAATTTTGGAGCTGCATATACTCTATATGGTATCCTGAAGTTCTACTTTAATGTCCGGGGCTGAAAATTATTTTGTGATAAAGATGACATAATAAGATAGCACTGGTATTGGACAACCAATGAGGATGCAGTTGTTTTCACCCGATAACAGGTAAAACTGTGATTAGTGAATGCTTATGTTGTTCTTTTCTCTTTCCTGCATAGGCATATTTTTCTTGCCCGTGCCCTTGTTATTCAACAGCCAGCCTTAACCCAGCCATGGATCTGCCAATTCCTTGAAAATTTTACACAAGTGTCTGTTTTTATGACTAGCAAGTATTATGGAAGAAACACCAGGGTCCAATGCGTGTAACTCATAATTCTTTGTAGAATCATAAAAATGGCCGTATGGAATCAGTTTTTTCCGTTGTTTGCTCAGTCCCTGTTCCTTTACGGTTTTCTAGAACCTGCTCTCTGGACAATGATCTTCCATTATTGACTGGAGATTATTTTTTATATAAATAGTCACCACAGATTATTACCTAAGTTGGACGATCTGTTTGCAGTATGTCTTACATGCAATTTGTAGGAGCCAAATGGGGTTTTGGCAACTGATGCTTCGGTGCCTCTCAAATACACAAACAGGACGCGCCATCCCGAACTCATGCTATGTCACCATGACGGTTTTTTCATGTACAATCTGGAATAATTCATGTACCTCGGTGGTAAGTGGTAACCATGCGCTGTCTCCAATGATAATTTTATGCCGAGTGAGAGCCGCATTATGCTGGTGAGCATCTGTAGCGTTGCCAACACTGATGGTTGAAATATGGTACTTCATTATTAGTACTCCTATGACGCAGTTCAGGTGTTGTGACTTTTGAGCCTCTAGCTTGACATGTTCCTGGTTGACAATACGAAAAAAAGAATGACGCCGAAACCACGTTCTGATCTTTCTGAGAGAAAAAATAGTTAATTTACCTCTTGCTACGGAGCAAGCGTGTTGTTTGGAGGGATGCACGATACTGATTTCAATATCAGACATAACAGTCGAACGACTGAACGGCCTGTAGTGAGGCACCAACAGAAACGAGCTGTTTATCGTTTCCCCGTAACCTAAAAACAAATTAACAAACCTTTATATACTGTTTTGTACTCGGCTGAGGTCGTTTTTTTTTTTTTTTTGACATTACTGAGGTCGTTATTGCGAGTGGATTCTCATGCTTGATCAAAAGACTTGCGATAGGGGATAACCCGCTGTACGATCGTACGACAACTCTGTTCGCGCTTATCGTTTCTTGTAGCGCACCGAGTTGGTACAAAAATTTGGTGTTTGAAGCCCCTTTTGAGGCGGTCCAAAGCTTGTGCAAATTGTTAGGCCAAGCGTTTGCATGTGCATTATATCTAATTGTTAAAATATTGTTTTCCGTATCTAGGAAAATTACATATGCTCTCTCCGATCTGCATAATATATGCATTACACTGTATAGGCTAACCACGGACGTCCATTTCCTTCCTTCTCCTTGTATATATGTATATATATGTATAGAAGGTTGGGATTCTCGAGGATTAGGTGTAGATTTAGGGTTGGTTAGCAAGTAATCATTGATCATAAATACCCCCAAGGGATCGTTTGCCACCCATCATTTCAAAGAAGAATCATGGAATTCATTTGGCTGTCATGGGAATTGGACACCTCTTCATTTGGAATTCCAATGAATATCTATTGTATGTTACGCCAATTCCTATCCCTTACCTTATCATTTCACTTTCCAAATTAAATAAAATGATGCATTTAATTTCTGCCGAAATGATGGGTACCAAACAAGCCATAAGATCAATACAATCATTTGTTGCATCCAATCTCTTAGCCTACATGGTACCAATTGTTCGAGACTCTAAATAGATATAACCCTACGCTTCCACCTTTCCCCCCGCCACCGCCGTCATGGTCTCGTTCCACTCCTCCTTCAACACAAACTTCTTAGTTGACCATGAGCCCGCTCCCACCTCTACTGCCTCGCTCTGTCATGTCAACTTCCACAATCATTTGAAACCCTAGATCTTCAAGCCCCCAACTTCACCCTTCTTAGGAGCTTCGGAATCCGTGATCATGTTGAGGACACAAATAACGCTCGACGTTGAGTGGATGTCCATTGTCGTCACCATCATAATGTGGCTCTCCGTCTCCACGGAGGTGCCCATTCTTGTTGATGCAGCTTCTTCGAGCTCCGTTGAGGACGATAGTGATGAAGAGTTGGCTCCGCGGACGCCGATTGCCTCCGCCAAAGGTGTTGTTTCTGGCTCGGCTCTCCGTAACGCTGATGTGCGACATGTTAAGGAGGCGTAGGTTGGTGGGGGCGGCCATCCGGCCGCGCGCAATCGTCTCTGCGTTGGGAATAAGGTCTTGACCGTGGTCTCACCTTCAAACGTTGAGCTGGGGGAGGTGTTTTCGGTGCCTCGAGCGTGGCCACTAGGTCAACACATGTCGAGGGCCCTTCAGATGCATCTGATGTCGTCGTCCTGGTCATCGGGAGCGTTTCTGCTGTACACGCTCTACCGCTGCTCGCTCTTGCTCTCCGGATGTTCAGGCTCCTTGCCAGCGGAGCTGTTTTCCGTCCGCTCCGTCTCGTCGTTCCTCGTCGCCTCAGAGTCTGCCTAAGGTTGTGTGCCACTCTTCTTTGTGTCCTGTGGTGCAACTAAGGCCCTCCCAGGTGTCGGGAGGAGTTCGGTGACTGTCTTTGAGTCCCACTTTGCCTTGCTGCGTTTGGAGCTCTGTGAGCTGGTAGTTGACCGCATTGAGGAGGCGTCTCGTCCTATTCGTGAAGAGGTGACAACTCTCAAGTTGTTGTTGGCAGGTGTTAATGGTCCTTTGCAGCCCACTGCGGCATATAATTCTGATGGTCTGGGGCTCGCCCAGGGGGAGGCTCTGTTTCCGCTTGACCACCGAGCAGAAGTCGTCTGTGATTGAGGACACACTTCACTTTGGATGTTCCCTTCCTCGTGGCAGTCCTTGCCCGTCGCCGCAGCTTGCTACGACGTCCGCCCCTCTGAGCGAGGACAGTGGTGAGATTCTTGGCTTCTGAGCTTCAGGAGTTGTGTGGGGATTCATCTTTGGTGCTTCCGAATAGAGTTGAGCTTGGTTGAGGTTTTGGCGATGGCCTCGACGCCCTCTTTGGATAGTGGTAACTCCGAGGCCCTTTTTGCTAAAGAGGTTTGTGGCTTACTCGCCTGCTTAGAGGCGATTAGTCATGGATAGGGCAAGACTATTGATTGTGTCTTGGCAGGGAAACCTTTAGAGGACCTAATTAGAAAGGTAGAGAAATCTTTCAAGACGGTTACCATTAGGGGCAAGAGAAGAAAGTGGGGAATAGAAAAAAAAACTTCGACTGAGGCATGATCCTAGAGTTGTCATCAGTTTGCGGTTGTTATTAGTAGAGAGAGGTTGTTTCTACGGGTGTTGCTTGCCTTAGATGTTGCTCTCGGTGGTTGTGTTGTTGGTATGTTGTATGGTTTTCGTCCAGTTTTTTCCGCTAACAAACCGGAAACCTTCTTCTTAATTAATGAATAAGGCAAAGCTTTTGCCTTCGTTTCAAAAAAATAAATAACATGGCTCTACACCACCATCTCGACTAACATTTGGGACATGTTCCCCACCCCGACTACTCAGCGCACGACGTGTGGGTCACCATTGTCAACCTCTCCCTAGCGCACCGTTCTTCTTCAACAAGAGTTCTACGACAATTTAGCTACTTTTACCATGAAATTTTATTAGAAGACCTATACATTTTCAATTGCCATCATAAAATTAAATCCTATGATTTCAAGAAGTAAAAACAATCTGCGTAAGACCAAAATTTAAGAAGTGAAGTATAATTTTATAGAAATTGTACTATAGAAGATATGTAAGTACACAATTTAGCTTGCATGTCCTGTTGAGAATATAGGCAATTGTTCGATTAAATTAATCCAATAATAAATCATGAACATGGCATAAACAGTGCTAATGACATACTGAAACTTGATGATAAAACTACGTACTAGACAGATAGTAGAAACATCTACACATATGACTAGTATCGGAAACATGGAAATAATCAGGAGAGGGATAAACATGTTATACCCGCCAGTAGGCCAGTTGGCCGCAGCAGCAGCGGAAGCAGTGGCATCGTCGGCGATCCTCTTGTCAGCAGCAGCTTGCTCCTTGTCGGCGTCGGTGGCCATGGCGATGATGAAGGCGACGCGGAAGTAGTTGATGCAGATGTAGTTGAAGGAGACGAACAACGGCGAGCAGTCGCGTAGGAGACGCTCCCCAAAAACCTAATCGCCCCTCTCCCGTACAGGATCTGGAGAGGCGGGGTTTCGGAGGTCTGCTCTCCCGTCGGCCGTGTACGCGGTGGACGGGATGGGATCACCCGAGGCAGCAACAGAGAGAGGAACTATGGTGGCGGCGCGAGCAGATGAATCTGTCTGTTGTGTATTCTGGAGAGGAGCGACCTCTCTTATATAGGCACCGGAGGAGGCGACCGTGAAAGGGCATACTTGCCCATAATCTTATTTTGGTGATTATGACAACACAAGCACCTTTTAACTGTATGTTAAGCTTGTGACAGGAACAAAGTACACAAACAAAGAAGACATGTTCTTATGGAAATGCAGGAATTTTACACTGGCCGGAAGTTCCGGGTTGGACCGGAAGTTCTGGCCCAAGGGGCGGAAGTTCCGGCCTGAAACTTCCGGCCGACAAATTTTCGAAGGAAAAGTGTTCTGTGATCGGCCGGAGGTTTGCCCGGAAGTTCCGGCCCAAGTGAAATATGTGCGGAATTGAAGGCAACGGTCATATTTTCTGGGAGGGGTATAAATACCCCTCCACCTACCTCCAGCCAAGGAGCTCACCCAGAATTGAAGACCCCCATTATTGCAAGCTCAAGAATCACTAGATCTCCCAATCCCTCCACCCAAACTCGTTGATCTTTGGAGGATTGAAGGAGAAGGCCCCGGTCTACATCTTCACCAAGCCGTTTTTCATTTCCCCCTCATTCACTTGAGGGAACACTTGCTAGGGTTTCCACTAGGAAAACCTAGCCCATTGTTGTACTTACTTGCTTGTCTTTGTGACAGATTGTAGCTGTTTGGGAGCCCCAATCCTTTGTGGGTTGTGCCCCAAATCGTTGTTGTAAAGGCTCCGGACTCCGCCTTGAAGGTTTCCGATAGTTGGAGTGAACCAATCCTTTGTGGTGCGGTTCACCGGAGAAGAGGGTGAGGTCTTTGTGGCCGTTGAACCATTGTGTTGGTTCACATCTCTCCAACGAGACGTACTCCACTAAAAAGGAGGAACTCGGGAATACATCCGTGTCTCCGCGTGCTTTGACTTCGGTTACCTCTATCCTTGTTTACCGCCTTACTTATATATCGTGCTTAGTTGTTAGCTTGTCATATAGATAAATTCACCGTAGTTGCATATCTAGATAATTTACCTTTTGTGTCAAGCCTAAATTGAAAAAGACTAAAATTTGGAGTAGCACCTATTCACCCCCCCCCCTCTAGGTGTCATACCGATCCCTTTCAATTGGTATCAGAGCGTAGTCTCTCTTGTTTTGGGCTTAACCGCCTAAGACAAAAATAAGAAGGGGGTGGAAACCACCTCCGGATCTAAACCACCTCCTCCACCTCCTACCAAGCATGTAGATGGGAAGGAAGAGTTCCATGCGTTCCGGGATGGTACCCTATCGACCCACCTATCACCACCCGCATAAACCCCATTGGTCCTCCACCTAAGCTTAATGCATTAGCTTTTGCTAGTTGGCAACGCTCAATGAAATCTCATATCAACAGTGCCTCTATCGAGCTTTGGAGGATCATTGAAGATGGATACAAGGTCGCGGATCCAAGCAATGTGACAAGAAGAGAGTTTGCCGAAAAGCAACTCAATGCCTCCGCACTCCACATGATTGAACTTTCATTGAGTGAAAGTGACAAGCATTATGTTCTTCATGCCACCACCGCCAAAGAAGCTTGGAATTGTCTTGAGGTTGCATTCCTTGGGAATGAAAGCATGAAGAGAAACCGATATGATTCTTGAGCAATGATGCCGAAGGCTTCTACATGTTTGACAATGAGAATCATGAAGACATGTATGGAAGACTCAAGACTCTTGCAAAGGCCTTCTATGATGTGGGGGCAACCTATGTGGATGATGCTTGGGTCAAGAGGAAGTATGTGAATGCTCTCTTGCCTTTCGAGCCCATCGAGTTGAAGTCTATTCAAGGAAGACACAACTACAATGAAATGACATCCAATGAAGTTATGCAAGAAGTGCAAGCCTCCAAGGTTGCCACCAAGAATGCCGAAGATAACCGTGCTAGGGCCATGGGGATGAAACAAGGCCCCTCACTTGCTTTGAAGGCCAAGGTGGTATGTCTTGATGAGAATGATGAGGTTGAAGCGTGCCCAAGCAACATTGCTCCCAATGATCTTGAACAAGCTCTCAATGGTCATATAGCTCTTGCCACAAGAGTGTTTTGGGAAGACCCGGCAAAAGCTAAAGCCGAGTTGATAAAGAGAACAACTCAAGTGGGAAGAAAGAGCTAGCCTCAAGGTGAAGACTTGCTACAATTGTCATGACAAGAACCACTACATAAGAGAGTGTCCTTATGAGAACCGAGAGCAAAATGGTGGGAAGCTCATCCCCAAGGACCACTCAAGGTTGATCCAAAAGAAGCCCGCAAGACCAAGGAAGCCTTTCTTCAAGAAGGCACCAAGAATTGTGTTGGTGGCACACGAAGAATATGCCACAAGTGATTCCGAAGATGAAGATGCACCTACTAAAGAGGTAGCCGCATTGGCTATTGTATCAACTTCATCATCTTCTCTCTTTGAATCCCCCAATGAGAACTTCTCCACCAACAACGCTCGTTGCCTCATGGCTCATGTCACCGAGGTATCATCTCCTTCTCCCAAGACTATGCATGAAATGAGTGATCAATCTAGTCTTGTGATTAAGAAAGAACTTGTTGCTTTCGATACTTTCATGACTAACTTGCAAGGTGAAGCTAAGGAACATGTTGAGTCTCTCATGAGACAACTATGTGCGGCCGAAGAACTTCTTCAAGAAAAGAGTAAGATTGAGAGAGAGGATTCTCTCACCATTGCCTCTTTGAATGCTTCCATAGCATCCTTGAATGCCTCTCTTGATGAAGAGAGTGAAGAAAGATGTTCTCTTGAGGAAAGACTTGATTCTCTTGATGCTAAAAATGATGATATCATTAATAAAATCATTAAGGATAGAGATCATGTCTTTGCTAAATATAAAGTGCTTAAAAAGGAGAAAGTTGAACTTGGGGTTGCTAATGCTAGACTTCTTGAGGATATGGAGAAGCTTGACAAGGCTCACAAGGCCTTGGAAACACTCACTCTCTTCTAGTCAAGTCTCATGAGCAACTTCAAACTCAACTTTCTAAATCTAGCTCAACTAGCATATCTATTCTTCCTCGTGTTCATGAAAATGTTATTGAAGAAAATGCTATTGAAGGTGATCTTGCCAAGGCCACTAGTGCCAAGACCTCTATTCCCAAAGGTAAAGATAAGGGTATTGCTTATTTTTGAGCAAAAACCACACAAAGGGAAGGAGGGTCTTGGTTATGTAGCCGAGCCAAAGAAGAAAGTGAGCAACAACAAGAAGATCAAGACCAAGCCCGCACAAGCCAAGACTTCCATTGCGGGTGGTAGTGCCACAAGGGGCAAGACCACTCGTAGTGACTTTGCGGGGCATAACAATCCCAACTATATTCTTTATGTTGATTATTATGGGGATGTTTATGCACAATATGTTGGTCCCTATGATGGTTACATTGATTACTCTATTTGGGTTCCTAAGACCCTTGTTGCTAACCAAAGAGGACCCATTGAGAAATGGGTACCTAAATCCAAGCAATGATCTCTTGTAGGACTATGCTTCCGGTGGATCGAAATGGGTGGTTGATAGTGGATGCACTAGTCATATGACCGGAAGCAAGGAGATTATGACGGAGTTGAGACCAAATCTAAATCACTCAACCGTCTCTTATGGTGACAAGTCAAAAGCCGAGGTAAAGAGTCTCGGCAAGGTGGTAGTTGCAAAGGATATCACCCTTGTAAATGTCATGCTTGTCGAGTCTCTAGGTTACAATCTTATGTCCGTTCGTGCTCTTAATAAGATGAACTTTGATGTCCATTTTACTATTGATATGGTGGTACTCTTGAGGAGCAAGACTCTAAAGGTCATGTTCGTTGGGTATGTTGAAAATGAGTTGTTTGTGGTGGACTTTTCGGGGTCAACCAACACTCAAGCAATATGCCTATTCGGAAAGGCCGACGTGGGGTGGTTGTGGCATCGCCGCTTGTCCCATGTCAACATGAGAACTTTGCAAAGTCTTCACAAGGGTGGCCACATTCTTGGACTAAAAGAGAATGTTTCTTTTTCTAGAGATCGTCTTTGTAGGGCTTGTGTTGAAGGAAAGATGCATGATTCTCCCCACCCAAGCAACACCATCATCTCATCAAAGAGGATATTGGAACTTCTTCATGTTGATCTCTTTGGTGCCGTGCCGCAACCGAGTCTTGGTGGGAAGAAGTATTGTTTGGTGATTGTTGATGACTATTCAAGATTCACTTGGGTTTTCTTCTTCAAGACGAAGGATGAAACTCAACAAACCGTCATCGACTTCTCCAATGAAGTTCAACGTCAACACAATGTCCCATATTGGCCATTAGAAGTGACAATGGCTCCGAGTTCAAGAACTACACCTTGAATGAGTTTCTTAGTGAAGAGGGAATTCGTCATCAATATTCCGCTGCGTATACCCCTCAACAAAACGGTGTAGCCGAGAGGAAGAACCGGACTCTTATGGATATGGCTAGGTCCATGTTGGCGGAGTTTAAGTCTCCACTCTTCTTGTGGGCCGAAGCTATCTCCACGGCGTGTCACTCCTCCAACCGGTTATTCTTTCGCAAAGGAAAGAAGGAAACTCCATATGAAATGCTTACCGGCAACAAGCCCAATGTCTCCTACTACCGTGTGTTTGGTTGTAAGTGTTTCTACAAAATCAAAGGTGTTCATTTATCTAAATTTGAAGCTAAAGCTTTAGAGGGTGTTTTTGTTGGGTACGGTGCGAACTCTCACACTTATAGAGTCTACGACAAATCCTTAGGGAGAGTTGTGGAATCTTGTAGTGTGAGGTTCGATGAGAATGACGGCTCCCAAGTGGCGCAATTTCATGTTTGTGATGTAGATAATGAGGAACCTCAAGATGCAATAAGAAGAATGGGGGTTGGTTTCTATCGCCCCATTGAAGTCCATCATGAGCCTCCTCAAGCAAGTCCAAGCTCCACTCAAGTGGAGACTCCATCATCACAAGTTGAAGTTGCACCTTCTATGGAAGCAAATGATGCATCTACCCAAGAACAAGTGCAAGACCCTCCTCTGTTGACCAAGAGGCTATGCAAGAACCAAGTACTCCTATTGTCAACTCTAGCCAAGTCAAGACCATGATCAACCATCTCCTTCTATTATTGAAGATGTGCATCAAGATGATCAAGGTCACCATTCCGGTCAAGACGGGGACTCAAATGATCAAGATGATCAAGCGATAATTCCTCGCAACAATGAGGATATCGAAACCCGTCGACTTGAAAGAGTCAAAAAGGATTGGAGAAGAAAGAGTCTTCATCTCTACCTAATAATAAAGAGAGCAGCGCTTCCTGTGTTTCCTTCGTTGCTTCCTTCGTTTGGTGCGTCGTCAGATGGACTTATTCGCAATTTCCGGAAAACCCAAGGACCCTTTTGCAAAAACGCCTTTCCTCTGGCTTCCTTTGTTCCGTTCTTCACGCCAATTTGCAAAACAAACCTTCAGAAACAAGGAAATTACACCGCACTCCAGGAAATCACCTTAGTCCAGGAAATCGCCTTTTTGCATTTAGGCCCCCCGCAGTCCATCACGCGCAGACGCGCTGGTCTCTCTCTCCCGCAGACTCGAACCCATCTGACGCCGGCACGCCGCCGCCGCACCCCTGCTCTGCTCTCTCCACATCTCCAGCTCGCGGATGTGCTCTACCGCCGCCGCCCGAGATCCCATCGCCCCTGCTCCCCCGTTCATGCTGGCCGCAGCCTCCTGAGGCCCACGCTCGACGATCAGAAGATGAGGCACGCCGTGGGCGCCGTGCTGAGGGCTGCCGTGGTGTGCCTGTTGGTGCTCGGCCTCGCCCTCCCGCCCCTGGCCGCGGCGCTGCGGCCGCTCAGGGAGCGCGTCGCGTCCGCTGGAGCCGCCGCCTCCTCCGGATCGTGGGCCGATGAGGTTAGCAACGCGCTGTTGGATTGCAAGTTTTTTCCCAATTTCCTCTACTCACACGTCCGTCAGGGTTTTAGTCCAATTCGGCGCTCCAGGTAGAGCAATTGGAAACCGCAGGATGGACAAATCGTATTTGCTTGGGCTTAATTTGGTCCCCGTAGGTGTAATTCTTAGGTTGCCCGTTATACTCGTGCTTATTATTCATGTTAATAATGGTTCAACAGCAAGACAGGCTTCTTAGGTTTGGAGTTCACAACTAGGCTTTTGTACTCCGGATAGTCATTTGAATTGGATGCCCTGCAATCCTGCATGTTCTATTGACTGTACCGATTAACCCAAGCAGCGGTGGGAGTAGAAGTTAATAATGCATATGGGTTACATAATACTAGATCTTAATGCTTCGATTCGCTGAGCTGTAGCAGTTACTGATCCAGCAAACAAAAGAATGACGGCTTACATTGTTTCTGTTTCATTTTACGATGTTAGGACTGTCAACTGATGAGTTCACTAGCATCCATTTAGCATTAACTGTTAATTCTCGTTATATGTATGCGATTGAGCATAATGCTCATGGCCATTTGTTTATGCAGCATGCGTTCTTCAACAGGGACGATAATGACATGAGTCCGTATTCATGGAATATTACGGGAACATATAAAGGTAACTCATATATTTCTCTTTTCTTTTGGGCGATAACTATACACCTGCTTATTTGACCCATTGTTTTGTCAGAGCATTAGCTTGTCTTTCGATTGATAACTTTGTTTTGCCATCGGTCCACTGCACGTATTCCATTAGGATGTGTAGCCTTCTTATGGCCTTGAGGTATTGAAGTATGTTTTTTTGAGAGAAGGTATTAGAGTATGTTGTGTACATTATACGCTGTGGGCAAACGCATGGTCGAAGCATGGGGTGATTGCCCTTAATTTCTCAACTCCAGTATGTCGTGCCAATTTTTACGCAATGAAATGACTATGTTGGTGTTACCAGTTTTGTCCTTCGGAGCTAATAATTAGCTGGTTTCTTTGAGCCACATTATACAACTTGGTGGCGTCATATCCTCATTGCAGCTGCTTTGTTTGCAATGTATTTTGAATTATGACATACTGACTTGTCCTCATTAATTTGCTGTTGAAACATATGAATTAAATAGTGTTAGCTTGTCTTATCCTTGATGCTGGCTAGGCTGCTCTCTTTCTCACAGACTCTAAAACCTTTTCTTTTATTTTTGTTTTGCAACAATTTCATGAAACAATTTTGCAAACGGACACACATTGGTGACAAAATCATTTAGGATAGATTTACAAATACAAAATAGAGTTCATGAAAATGAATTGGATGGACAAAAATGTGTGATGACATGACAAGTCCGAACTACTACCATTTCAATGATCAAGGATTAAAAGATTTACTGTGATAAAAAGTGTTAAAACAGGAATGTTTTCAACATTGATTTTTCTGTTCAAGTTTTTTTTTCTCCCGTTGCAACGCACGGGCGTTTTCCCTAGTCTAGATAATATCCTTAGTGATGCTAAGAACAAGGTCACCACAAGAAGACAATTGGCAAGCTTTAGTGAACATCAAGCCCACATCTCTATGGTGGAACCAAAGAAAGTCTATGAAGCTCTTGAAGATCCGGATTGGTTGGAAGCCATGCATGAAGAGCTCAACAACTTCAAGCACAACAAAGTGTGGAATCTAGTGGAGAAGCCAAAAGATTGCCTCAATGTTATAGGCACCAAGTGGATATTCAAGAACAAGCAAGATGAACATGGAATGGTTGTGAGGAACAAGGCAAGATTGGTAGCTCAAGGGTACTCTCAAGTTGAAGGCATTGATTTTGGAGAGACCTATGCTCCCGTGGCTCGCCTTGAGTCCATCCGTATCCTTCTTGCATATGCATCACATCATAATTTCAAATTGCAACAAATGGATGTGAAAAGTGTCTTTCTTAATGGTCCTTTAAAGGAGTTAGTATATGTTAAGCAACCTCCGGGATTTGAGGATCCACACTTCCCAAACCATGTCTACAAGCTTGATAAGGCGCTCTATGGTCTCAAGCAAGCACCTCGTGCTTGGTATGAGCACCTAAGAGAGCTATTGATAGACCGTGGCTTTGAAGTGGGGCAAATCGATCCCACTCTTTTTACCAAGAGGGTTAAAGGGGAGCTTTTCATATGCCAACTTTATGTTGATGATATCATTTTTGGCTCATCTAACAAAGCTTTTGATGATGAATTTTCAAAGCTTATGACCGATAGGTTCGAGATGTCCATGATGGGAGAGTTGAATTACTTCCTTGGTTTTGAGATCAAGCAATTGAGTGGAGGGACTTTCATCTCTCAAGCCAAATATATCCAAGACATGCTCAAGAGGTTCAAGATGCAAAATGCTAAAGAGAAGAAGTTTCCTATGGACACCAAATGTCATCTTGAACTTAGTCCAAAGGGTAAAGATAAAGATGTTGATCAAAAACTCTATCGCTCTATGATTGGTTCTTTGCTTTATCTTTGTGCATCTAGACCCGATATTGTGTTGAGTGTAGGAGTGTGTGCAAGGTACCAAGCGGCTCCCAAAGAAAGCCACCAAACGGCGGGATACCCCAAGGTTTGGTTTGTGGTATCCTAAAGGCTCAACATTCTCTCTTGCCGGTTACACGGATTTGGATTGGGCCGGTTGCAAGGATGATAGGAAATCAACTTCCGGGGCATACCAATTCCTTGGTAGGTCCTTGGTGAGTTGGTCTTCTAAGAAGCAAAATTGCATATCTCTCTCCACCACCGAAGCCGAGTATGTGGCAGCCGCTAGTTGTTGCACTCAATTGTTATGGATGAGGCAAACTTTAAAGGAATATGGTGTCCATTGTGACAAAGTGCCTCTTTTATGTGACAATGAAAGTGCTATCAAGATTGGCCACAACCCGGTGGAGCACTCAAGAACGAAGCATATTGAGATTCGTTATCATTTCATTCGTGATCACATCAACCGGGGTGACATTGAGCTTGGCTATATTCCCACGAAGATCCAACTTGCCGATATGTTCACGAGGCCACTTGATGAAGCAAGGTTCACTTATTTGAGGCATGAGCTAAATATCGTAGATTCGGGGAGCGTCGCTTGACTATCTTGCATACACACCTATATCTTAGCTATATGTTTGGTTTAGGTGTAGGCATGGACATAGGGGGAGTGCGGTCCGAATCCATTGGACTATCCCTCCCCCATTATGCCGATAGTAAGAATTCATTTTGTCTCTATTTGTTCATTTTATGAATTGTGAGCTTAAATGATGAGTAGTGGCGGTGAACTCAAGATATATCTTCGCGGTGTCACACCACATACACTCATACATGGTGGCCTCGGCCACCGACATCTTCTTTGTGAAGATTTGGTCTTTATGAAGTTATTTGGTTTTCTTTGCCTTTTCATGGAAAACACACTCAAATGTTGATTCTTATTGTGTTTTGTTGCTTCTTACAAAGTTTGAGTGTGAAGTACCATTTCCAGTGACTTTTTCTATCCCAAGCCATGCTTTGATCTCTCCTTAAAAACCATGCTAAAACTCTTGCTCAAGTCATTTGTTGCCTTTCTGGAGATGTGGTGGTGTGGGTACATCGGAGTTTTCGGACATCTGGTTCAGAACCTCCGGCGCCCGGAAGTTTCAGCCAAAAATTCGGCTAAGTCCCGGGGCAAAAACGGTTCTGTTTTTGTCCGGAGGTTTTGCCGGATCTTTGACCGGAACTTCCGGGGTAAGTGAACTGGGTGCATATCCTCGCGGCCGCGGGGTGAACTGCTTCTTCCTGAGCAGTTCGTCCACCCCCGCGCCCGAGTCTTCTCTCTCCTCGCCCAGGACCTCCTCCACCGCCCCATCTCCACTGCGGCCTCCCCACCGCGGATTCCTCCGGCCGCCGGTCGGATCTACATCTCCACGTCGTGGGGATCTCGTTCCTCCAAGCAGTTTTCGCCATGGACTACGGTACATTCCTCCATTTCAAATCTAGGAAGAGATGCATTTTCGTTTAACCTAGTAGAAATAGAGCTTTATACATGAATTCCTTTGGTGAAAACACTCCTCTAGGCCTGCCCTAACTCATTCTAGAAGCGATTTGATTTTTGTTAGCATTTTTTTGTTTGAGGTCTTAGTTCCCCTCGCAGCTGTGCAAACTGGAACTTCCGGCCTGGCCTGAACTTCCGGCTGCGACCAGAACTTCCGCCCTGAAACAGAAAACCCCCTACATCAATCAACTTGTTTCTTGTTTCTTTTATCATCTGACTTGAGCACTTATCTTATGCTATCTTCTATCTGTTCTCAGCACCTAGTGGCTCTCGTGTCCGTCGAGCTGTTTCCAAGCGTGCCGCTTCCCGGTCCCGCCCTACTAGTGGAGGAGAGGATGATCTTATGCATGATGAGACAGCTGCTGCCCCTGTGCCGAAGAAAGTTATATCCAAGAAGAAGAAGAAAGCACCCTTGCCTGCTGTCCCTAAGCATCAAAGGGATTTCATTCCTTGGCGCTCAGCCTTCACCAATGAAGGCGAGCGCGACCCTAATTTGGACTCTTGCTTCTATCATGTTGAGCAAGAGGTGTTGTACAAGGAAGTCTATTGCAATCTTGGCAAGCACAAGGTGTGCCCTATGCAGCCCATTGATTTTGATCACTTGGAGAAGCAACAAGCATACTTTGGTGGGGCTGTAGCTGTGGTGGAGGCTCTTGGTTTGCGTCCTCTGATGGAGATTCAGTCCGACTACAACATCCACATGATTCATCAGTTCTATTCCACTGTGGTGTTTGACAAGACTCCGGCCCGTGGTATGACATGGATGTTCGGAAATCACAAGCTCTCCGCCAACTTTCATGACTTTGCTAATGCTCTTGAGCATGATGGCCACCGGTATGGGTTCTCTAGCTGCACCAAGGCCTCCGGTCATCGCATGCACATTCAAGGGGCTGCTTATGATAAGAATGAGATGAGTGACCTCTATGCTGAAGATGGACTGATTGGCACCACCACGGGGCTCCTTCCCGTTTATGACATTTTGCTTCGCATGTTCCGCCACACCATTGCTCCAAGTGGAGGCAACAACAATGAAATCTGTGGTGGTCTTGTCAACCTCATGGTCTTTGCTCACAATGTTTTCATGGAAGATGACCCCGAGGCGAACGCATTTCCTATTGATGTGATGGACTTCATTTTCCATGAGATTTATGATGTCGTGATGGGAAAGAAAGTGCCTCCATATGCTCCATACATTATGAGGCTTATCAAGTCCAAGTTCCCTGTTAGTGATCATGATGTGCTCAACATGGATGCAGTCCTCGATTGTGATGTTATCCATAAGCCGGTGCAAATGCACAAGAAGGATGCTCATCTCAATCTCAACAAGGATAAAGGTCCTATGGCCACCGATGATGGAGCTAGTGGGTCTCATATCCCAAGTGATCCAAGAGTGAAGAAGCCCGGTCAACCCAAGCAACGCACATGGGTTCAGCGTGCTCTTGACAAGATCTTAAGGATGAATGTTTCCATTCACAAAGAGAACTTCCAAGCGTCTATGGAGCGGCACCAAGGTCTTATGAACGATTACAAGATGATGCAACATTTCAAGGTCCCCAGCTGTCCTCCTCCTCCACACCTTCCATACAAGTCTTGGAACAACGCGACGGTTCAGTGGACTACTCATGTGCTGGATGATGCGGAGCTTGCGTGGGACTCGTCGGATGAAGAATGAGGGACGTTGGATTCGCTTCCTTTTCCCTTTTTGGTGTCTTGATGCCAAAGGGGGAGAAGTCTATCTCCTAGGTTGCGGGATTTGCATGGGTGGAGCACAAAGACTCGTCTTTTATTTGTTTCCGTTATGTTTTGTGCTCCGGTTATTTGTATTTGTCGCCTTTGTTGAACCTTTTATGTGTGAACCTCCTATCTTATGCATGTGGTAAGACATGTGGAACCCATTTATGAACTTATTTATGTAAAGACTATGTTGTGTAATCTCTATGTCTATTGTCTTATGTTTGTGCAAGTTGTGCTTCTATGTTTACTTGTTTACTTGCTTGACTTGTAAAATATAGGGGGAGTGTTGATCCTAAGTTATGTGCATATTGTATTCAAATGCAATTTTCTAAGTTATGCACATGCTTAGGGGGAGCCCGTCTATATTTTGCAAATCCTCTTCCTTGTGTTGTCATCATCCACCAAAAAGGGGAGATTGAAAGGGCATACTTGCCCGTAATCTTATTTTGGTGATTATGACAACACAAGCACCTTTTAACTGTATGTTAAGCTTGTGACAGGTACAAAGTACACAAACAAAGAAGACATGTTCTTATGGAAATGCAGGAATTTTAAACTGGCCGGAAGTTCCGGGTTGGACCGGAAGTTCCGGCCCAAGGGGCGGAAGTTCCGGCCTGAAACTTCCGGCCGACAAATTTTCGAAGGAAAAGTGTTCTGTGATCGGCCGGAGGTTTGCCCGTAAGTTCCGGCTGGCCGGAAGTTCCGGCCCAAGTGAAATCTGTGCGGAATTGAAGGCAACGGTCAGATTTTCTGGGAGGGGTATAAATACCCTCCACCTACCTCCAGCCAAGGAGCTCGCCCAGAATTGAAGACCCCCATTATTGCAAGCTCAAGAATCACTAGATTTCCCAATCCCTCCACCCAAACTCGTTGATCTTTGGAGAATTGAAGGAGAAGGCCCCGATCTACATCTTCACCAAGCCGTTTTTCATTTCCCCCTCATTCACTTGAGGGAACACTTGCTAGGGTTTCCACTAGGAAAACCTAGCCCATTGTTGTACTTACTTCCTTGTCTTTGTGACAGATTGTAGCTGTTTGGGAGCCCCCAATCCTTTGTGGGTTGTGCCCCAAATCGTTGTTGTAAAGGCTCCGGACTCTGCCTTGAATGTTTCCGATAGTTGGAGTGAACCAATCCTTTGTGGTGCGGTTCACCGGAGAAGAGGGTGAGGCCTTTGTGGCCGTTGAACCATTGTGTTGGTTCACACCTCTCCAACGAGACGTACTCCCCTAAAAAGGAGGAACTCGAGAATACATCCGTGTCTCCGCGTGCTTTGACTTCGGTTACCTCTATCCTTGTTTACCGCCTTACTTATATATATCGTGCTTAGTTGTTAGCTTGTCATATAGGTAAATTCACCGTAGTTGCATATCTAGATAATTTACCTTTTGTGTCAAGACTAAATTGAAAAAGACTAAAATTTGGAGTAGCACCTATTCACCCCCCCCTCTAGGTGTCATACCGATCCCTTTCGGACCGGTCCAACAGAAACGCCCGTAATCAATCCCAATGAATTCTGGTAACGTCCGTACTTAAGAGCACTTAAGACAAAACGTTTCAGCTCGTATTCATTTCCATTAAGACAAAACGTTTCAGTTGACCGCTCACATTTTTCCTGCGTGACAAAAAGAATACATCGGCTCGGCGAGATTCCCGCAACCCGCGGCGCGTCGTGACGTGACGTGCCGAGGCGAGGCGAGGCGTGGCGAGGCGGGCGGCGGAGGAGGAGCGCGCGTGTGGAACGCCTCCTGTCTCTTCACAGCCAACACCTCATACATGGTAGAGAAGAGCTCACCTTATAAACTGGTGTACATCTCTCTAAACTAGCCATGTGGGACTAAACTCACGTACCACTCTCCAAATGGCAGCATGGACCTTTAGGGATTAATCTGGAATTGTTAGATGGGCCTAAAGCCCATCCTAATAATGGGCAATATTTCAGCAATCCCCCACCAGATCCCAAAGACCCATGATGTTCTTTGTTCCAAACACTGTTTTTGATATACCAGTATTTTCAGTGGAGACCTGTTAAGGTTGAGCTCCACCTAGAGCGAATAGCTACACTCCTTCACAACTGACAATGGACTATGCCTTGAATTGTCAATTTGGCGTAAAGTAGTTTCACCAAACGTCTTACTAGTACTAGGCTGCCGAAGGCTGACCCCTCGGGTGGAGCATATTAGTCACACTCCTGACCTATTCATGAACTTACTAGAGACCAACCCAATCTCATAGACTGTGACCAGCAGTCAGGTTCATATAGGTGTGTTCCTCCAAAGATCGCTCTGTAGGATAGCATCTTGCTTATACAAAGCCTTGGAACACATTAAGACAAATGTCAACCTGCCATACAGTTACCGAGAGTATTGCATCTCCAACGGAGTAGGTTAGTAAAAGTACTCTCCTCAGTTAACCACTAGCTTGTTTTCCCAGGTCCTACTTCACGGGATCTCGATCAATAGGTTGGGTTACTACCATGGCAACTCATGTGGGTTTCATCCCTATCTCCCTCGATGCATTTTCTATCACAACACGTGATAGCCCTTTAGTAAAGGGATCTGCCAGATTCTTAGCCGACTGGATATAATCCACGCTATTACTCCGGAGTTTCTCAAATGTCTGACAGCTTTTAATCTCATTCTTATATGTTTGTTGGACTGCATGTTGTCCTTTGAACTCTTGACCTTGGTAATCACTGTCTGATTGTCACAGTTCATAAGGATAGCCGGAACTGGCTTTTCAACCACAGGCAAGTCCATCAACAGATCTCGAAGCCATCCTGCTTCGACACCAGATGTGTCCAATGCTGTTAATTCTGCTTCCATTGTCGATCTCGTCAGGATCGTTTGCTTGCAAGACTTCCAGGAAACAGCACCACCTCCAAGGGTAAACACATAACCCGTTGTGGCTTTCATCTCATCAGCATCAGAGATCCAATTCGCATCACAATACCCTCAAGCACTGACGGGCTTCCAGAATAGTGAAGTCCGTAGTTCTCAGTACCTTTCAGATAGCGCATAATTCTTTCGACAGCATGCCAATGCACATCACCCGGATTGGAAACAAACCGGCTCAGTTTGCACACAGCAAACATGATGTCAGGCCTTGTAGCGCTTGCTAGGTACATGAGTGAACCAATGACTTGAGAGTATCTCAGCTGATCCTTAGCTGTGCCTGTGAACTTTCGAATCTGCACACTAGGATCATATGGTGTTGGAGAAGTTTTGCAGTCCGAATATCCAAACGACTCAAAATCTTCTCAACATAATGGGATTGCAAAAGTGTAATCCCACCTTCATTATCTCTCAATAGCTTGATGTTCAAAATAACATCAGCCACACCAAGGTCTTTCATCTCAAAGTTCTGAGACAGAAATGACTTAACCTCCTCAATCACTTTGAGGTTGGTCCAAATATCAACATACAAGCACAGTATAACTCCTTCGCCCCCACCATGGCGATATACACGCATTTGTCAGCTTCATTAACAACAAAACCAGCAGAGGTTAAAGTTGTATTGAACTTCTCATGCCATTGCTTAGGTGCTTGTTTCAGGCCATATAAAGATTTCAGTAACTTACACACCTTTCCTTCCTGACCATCTAATACAAAGCCATCTGGCTGTTGCATGTAGATTTCCTCGTCTAGCTCTCCGTTCAGGAAAGCCGTCTTAACATCCATCTGGTGGACGAGAAGACCATGCGAGGCCGCCAAAGAGAGTAATACTCGTATGGTGGTCAGTCTGGCCACAGGTGAATAAGTATCGAAGAAATCTTCCTCTTCTTTCTGGGAATAACCCTTGGCCACAAGCCTAGCCTTGTACTTTTCAATTGTACCATCGGGCCTAAGCTTCTTTTTGAACACCCACTTACATCCCAATGGTTTACAGCCATAGGGACGTTCAGTAATTTCCCATGTTCCGTTAGCCATGATGGAGTCCATCTCGCTACGGACCGCTTCTTTCCAGTAATCAGCATCCGGAGACGCATAAGCCTCTGAAATAGAAGTGGGAGTATCATCCACGAGGTACACAAGGAAATCATCACCAAAGGACTTTGCAGTCCTCTGTCTCTTGCCCCTACCAAGGGTTTCCTCATCATCCTCCTCAGGATTTTCATCATGTGTTTGTTCATAATATTCCATCGGAATGGCAGGTTCAGGAGTCTCATTAGATTCCTGTCTAGAAGTGCTTTGCATATCTCTCATAGGAAAAATATCCTCAAAGAATGTAGCATCTTTAGACTCCATAATTGTACCGACCTTCACGTCAGGTACCTCGGATTTCACTACTAGAAATCTATAGCCGACGCTGTTCTTAGCGTAGCCCAAATTAACACAGTCCACGGTCTTTGGTCCAAGCTTACGCTTTTTGGGGATCGGCACATTGACTTTCGCCAAGCATCCCCAAGTACGCAAGTATGAGAGTGTCTTTTTCTCTTCTCCCATTTTTCATAGGGAGTGATCTCACTGTCTTTTGTCGGAACTTTATTCAGGACATGACATGAGTCAATACAGCCTCCCCCCACCATGCCTTGGATAAACCCGATGTATCTAACATGGCGTTAACCAAATCTGTTAGAGTACGGTTTTTCCGTTCAGCAACCCCATTTGACTGGGGTGAATAGGGAGGCGTCCTCTCATGAATAATGCCGTGTTCCGCACAGAAAGAATCAAACTCATGTGAGAAGTACTCTCCACCACGATCTGACCGGACTCGTTTAATTTTCTTTTCAAGTTGATTCTCAACTTCTGCCTTATAGATTTTAAAGTAGTGTAGAGCCTCATCTTTAGTGCTTAACAATATATATATAGCAAAATCTAGTGGAATCATCTATAGTGTCATGAAGTATCTTTTTCCACCTTTAGTCAACACGCCATTCATCTCACAAAGATCAGAATGTATGAGTTCTAACGGTGCCAAGTGTCTCTCCGTCGCAGCTTTATGGGGCTTGCGAGGTTGCTTTGCTTGCACACACGAAAGGCACTTAGAACCTTTGGCTAAAGTGAAATTCGGGATTAAATTCAATTTTGCTAACCGCGTCATACAACCGAAACCAATGTGACAAAGACGTGAATGCCAAACTTCTGTTTCATTAACATTCGAATGAATATTGTTCACGACTTTATTACAAAAATCAGCGAGGGAAAAGCGGAACAAGCCTCCGCATTCATAACCTTTTCCAACAAATAGTCCATATTTCGTAACAACTACTTTATTAGACTCAAATACCAACTTAAACCCTTCTCTACATAGAAGGGAGCCACTAACGAGATTCTTCTTGATGGCGGGGACATGCTGCACGTTCTTGAGCTGCACGATCCTTCCCGAAGTAAACTTCAGATCGACCGTGCCAACACCAAGAACAGAAGCACTTGCGCCATTCCCCATCAGTACGGATCCGTTCCCTGTGACCTGATAAGAAGAAAACAATGAGATGTCAGCACATACATGAATATTTGCACCCGTGTCAATCCACCAATCGTTAGACTGAAAAACTGAAAATACAGTAAACAAATTACCGTACCCGGATGCACCATTCTCATTGTTGCTCACAACCATGTTGACAGACTTGGAGTCCTGTCCTGGTTTCTTGAACTTCTTTGGGCACTTGGGAGCCCAATGTTCCTCTGAACCACATGTGAAGCAGGCTCCTTCTTCTTATCCTTGTTGAAGGGCTTCTTACCCTTCTTCTTGAAGTCGGTATTCTGTTGGACACTAGGTCTCCCTTGGGCTTGTGGTAGTTGGAGTTCTTCTGTACAAAATTGGCGACAGAAGATCCCTCGTTCCCTTTTCCGTTTGAGTCCTTTGCTCTCGAGTTCTGCTCCACACTCAGATGGCCGATGACATCCTCCACTGAGAATTCACGCCTCTGATGTTTCAGAGTAGTAGCAAAGTTCCTCCAGGAATTAGGCAGCTTAGCGATTATGCATCCCGCGACAAACTTGCCCGGTAACACACACTTCAGAAGCTCAAGCTCCTTAGCGATGCACTGTATCTCATGAGCTTGTTCCAATACAGAACGGTTTTCAACCATCTTGTAATCATGGAACTGCTCTATAGTGTACATCTCGCTTCCAGCATCAGTTGCGCCGAATTTAGATTCGAGCGCCTCCCACAAGTCCTTGGCAACCCGCACATGTAAATATGCATCAACCAACTTATCTCCGATCACGCTCAGAACGGCTCCAACAAAGACGACGGTGGCATCCCTGAACGCCTTCTCCTGTTCAGGAGCAATCGTTCCAGTGGGAGTAACACCGGCGACCCAGAACACGTTCATTGCAGTGAGCCATAAGGTGGTTTTGGTTTGCCAACGCTTAAAATATGTCCCCGTAAACGGGGCTGGTTTCAGTGCAGCAGCAAAACCATTGACCGAAAATTGCCTACATATTAGGTTTTTGGATTGTTGAGAATATAGGCAATTGTTCGATTAAATTAATCCAATAATAAATCATGAACATGGCATAAACAGTGCTAATGACATACTGAAACTTGATGACAAAACTACATACTAGACAGATAGTAGAAACATCTACACATATGACTAGTACTGGAAACATGGAAATAATCAGGAGAGGGATAAACATGTTATACCCTCCAGTAGGCCAGTTGGCCGCAGCAGCAGCGGAAGCAGTGGCGTCGTCGGCGATCCTCTTGTCAGCAGCAGCTTGCTCCTTGTCGGCGTCGGTGGCCATGGCGATGATGAAGGCGACGCGGAAGTAGTTGATGCAGATGTAGTTGAAGGAGACGAACAACGGCGAGCAGTCGCGTAGGAGACGCTCCCCAAAAACCTAATCGCCCCTCTCCGTACAGGATCTGGAGAGGCGGGGTTTCGGAGGTCTGCTCTCCCGTCGGCCGTGTACGCGGTGGACGGGATGGGATCACCGGAGGCAGCAACAGAGAGAGGAACTATGATGTTCTTTGTTCCAAACACTGTTTTTGATATACCAGTATTTTCAGTGGAGACCTGTTAAGGTTGAGCTCCACCTAGAGCGAATAGCTACACTCCTTCACAACTGACAATGGACTATGTGAAAGAGCATACTTGCTCTAAAATCTATTTTGGAGTTTAATGACAACACATCATCAGGACTAATGTGTGCTTGACAATTGCAGATATGACATGTCGAATCATTATGTCTTGTGGGAGCTAGTGACCCTGGAAATCACCACAGAAGAGCTTTTCTGTGTCTGGTGGTAGTACCGCTATCGCAGCGGTAGTACCGCTCCACCTGGAGCGTGACTCCTGCAGCACAGCTGGTACTCCTCCTGGCGGTAGTACCGTGTGGTACCGCTGGCTTCAGCCAGCGGTACTACCGCTGGTGGTACCGCCAGGGGTACCGCTAGGCCAGTTTAGCTCTCTGTTTTGGTCGCGGTATCCCGCGGTAGTTGCTTCGTACTACCGCTGGTTTCCTTCATTTTTAATCGAAGGATCCCAGCGGTACTACCGGCAGTTCAGCGGTTGTACCGCTCTGCCTGGCAGCTACGGTACTTCTGCGAGGTACCGCTGCAGCTGGGTTGTGCAGTACACTGGGTACCGCAGGGTGACCAGCAGCGGTAGTACCGCTGTCCCAGCGGTAGTACCGCTGTGCAGTTTTTCTGCACATAACGGTTGGATTTTCAGGGACCCCTATAAAAACTGCTTCTTCTCCAAGAAGCTGAGCTCGCCCAAAAAGAAGAACACCATTGTTGCAAGCTCAAGAATCACTAGATCTCCCAATCCCTCCACCCAAACTTGTTGATACTTGGAGGATTGAAGGAGAAGGCCCGGATCTACATCTTCACCAAGCCGTTCTTCATTTCCCCCTCATTCACTTGAGGGCCCTTGGCTAGGATTTCCATTAGGAAAACCTAGCTTCTTATTGTACTCACTTGTTGTCGTTGTGACAGATTGTAGCTGTTCGGGAGCCCCCAATCCTCTTGTGGGTTGAGCCCCGGATCGTTGTTGTAAGGGCTCCGGATTCCGCCTTGAAGGATTCCGATAGTGGAAGGTGAACCAAACCTTTGTGGTGCGGTTCATCGGAGAAGAGGGTGCACCCGCCTTTGTGGCGGTTGAGTTTTGACCTTTGTGGTAGCTCACACCTCTCCAACGAGACGTACTCCCTAAAAAGGAGGAACTCGGGATTACATCCATGTCTCCGCGTGCTTTCACTTTCGGTTACTTCTATCCTTGTTTATTGTCTTTACTTCGTGTATCTTGTTAGTTGCTCGCTTGTCATATAGGTAAATTCACCTTAGTTGCATATCTAGAGAATTTACCTTTTGTGTCAAGCCTAATTTGAAAAAGTACTAAAATTGAAGTAGCACCTATTCACCCCCCCCCTCTAGGTGTCATACCGATCCTTTCAATTGGTATCAGAGCATAGGCTCTCTTGTTTTGGGCTTAACCGCCTAAGAGAAGTATGACACAAAGTGAGGATGAGGCCGATCTTGCCAAGGCCAAAGAGACCATGGCATCCATGGCCGATATCAAAAAGTTGGAAACAACATTGACATCGTCCATGAATGACATGAATGTCAAATTTGATGAGTTGCGTGACATGCTCATGAAATTCACAAATGCCAAGGTTTCGGAACTCATCCCACTAGAGGGTATCTCTAACTCCGATGAAGGTGATACCGAGGAGGGTAAAGGGAAAAATAAGAAGGGGGTGGAATCCACCTCTGGATCTAAACCTTCTCCTCCACCTTCTACCAAGCATGAAGATGGGAAGGAAGAGTACCATGCCGTTCCGGGATGGTACCCTATCGACCCACCTATCACCACCCGCATAAACCCCATTGGTCCTCCACCTAAGCTTAATGCATTAGCTTTTGCTAGTTGGCAACGCTCAATGAAATCTCATATTAACAGTGCCTCTATCGAGCTTTGGAGGATCATTGAAGATGGTTACAAGGTTGCGGATCCAAGCAATGTGACAAGAAGAGAGTTTGCCGAAAAGCAACTCAATGCCTCCGCACTCCATATGATTGAACTTTCATTGAGTGAAAATGACAAGCATTATGTTCTCAATGCCACCACCGCCAAAGAAGCTTGGAATTGTCTTGAGGTTGCATTTCTTGGGAATGAGAGCATGAAGAGAAACCGATATGATTCTTTGAGCAATGATGCCGAAGGCTTCTACATGTTTGACAATGAGAATCATGAAGACATGTATGGAAGACTCAAGACTCTTGCAAAGGCCTTCTATGATGTGGGGGCAACCTATGTGGATGATGCTTGGGTCAAGAGGAAGTATGTGAATGCTCTCTTGCCTTTCGAGCCCATCGAGTTGAAGTCCATTCAAGGAAGACACAACTACAACGAAATGACATCCAATGAAGTTATGCAAGAAGTGCAAGCCTCCAAGGTTGCCACCAAGAATGCCGAAGATAACCGTGCTAGGGCCATGGGAATGAAGCAAGGTCCCTCTCTTGCTTTGAAGGCCAAGGTTGTGTGCCTTGATGAACATGATGAAGTTGAAGCATGCCCAAACAACCTTCCTCCCGATGAACTTGAACCGGCCTCCATGGTCACATAGCTCTTGCAACAAGGACATTTTGGAATGACCCGGCCAAGGCAAAGGCTCAACTTGATCGAACAAACAATCCAAGTGGGAAGAAGGAGTTTGCTAATAGGATAAAGACTTGCTACAATTGTCATAACAAGCATCACTTCATCAAGATTGTCCTTATGAGAATAGAGAGCAAAATGGTGGAAGGCTTGTCCTCAAGGGCGAATCAAACATGATACAAAAGAAGCCATTTGTCAAGAGGAAGCCATTCTTCAAGAAAGCACCAAGAATTGTGTTGTTGACTCAAGAAGAGTATCCTTCCGAGGATTCCGAAGAAGAAGAAGAACCCACTCGTGAGGTGGCCGCTTTGGCCATTGTATCAACTCCACCTCCTTCTCTCTTCGAATCCCCCAATGAGAACCTCTCCATCAACACCGCTCGTTGCCTCATGGCTTCCGTCACCGAGGTATCATCTTCTACTCCCAAGACTATGCATGAAATAGATGATAAAACTAGTCTTGTGATTAAGAAAGAACTTGTTGCTTCCGATACTATTATGGCTAACTTGCAAGGTGAAGCTAAGGCTTATGTTGAGTCTCTCTTGAGACAACTTGATGCGGCCGAAGAAATCCTTGATGACAAGGGAAAAATTGAGAGAGAGGATTCTCTCACCATAGCATCCTTGAATGCTTCCATAGAATCCTTGAATGCTTCTCTTGAAGAAGAAAGTGAATATAGAACCTCTCTTGAGGAAAGAATTGAGTCTCTTGATGATAAAAATGATGAAATAATTGCTAAAATCATTAAGGATAGAGATCATGTCTTTGCTAAATATAAAGTGGTTAAAAAGGAGAAAGCCGAGTTTGTGGTTGCTAATGCTAGACTCCTTGAGGATGTGGAGAAACTTAACAAGGCTCATAAGGCCTTGGAAAGTACTCACTCTCTTCTAGTCAAGTCTCATGAGCAACTTCAAACTCAACTTTCCAAATCTAACTCACCTAGCACCTCTACTCCCTCTTGTGATCATGCAAATGTTATTGAGGAAAATGCTAGGTTGAAGGTTGAGCTTGCCAAGGCCACTAGTGCCAAGACCTCTATTCCTAAAGGTAATGAAAAGGTGGTTGCTCAAATTTTTGAGCAAAAGCCACACAAAGGGAAGGAGGGCCTCGGTTATGTGGCCAAGGCAAAGAAGAAGAAGAGCAACACCAATGCCAAGCCCGCACAAGCCAAGACTCCCATTGCGGATGGTAATGCCACTAGGGGCAAGACCACTCGTAGTGACTTTGCGGGGCATAACAATCCCAACTACTTTCTTTATGTTGATTACTATGGGGATGTTTATGCAAAATATGTTGGTCCTTATGATGGTTACATTGCTTACTCTATTTGGGTTCCTAAGACCCTTGTTGCTAACAAAAGAGGACCCATTGAGAAATGGGTACCTAAAACCAAGCAATGATTTCTTGTAGGACTATGCTTCCGGTGGGTCTAAATGGGTGGTTGATAGTGGATGCACTAGTCATATGACCGGAAGCAAAGAGATCATGACGGAGTTGGGACCAAATATAAATCAAGCATCCGTCTCCTATGGTGATAAATCAAAAGCGGAGGTAAGGGTCTCGGCAAGGTGGTAGTTGCAAAGGATATCACCCTTGTAAATGTCATGCTTGTCGAGTCCCTCGGTTACAATCTTATGTCCGTTCGTGCACTTAATAAGATGAATTTTGATGTCCATTTTACTATTGATATGGTGGTACTCTTGAGGAGCAAGACTCTAAAGGTCATGTTCGTTGGGTATGTTGAAAATGAGTTGTTCGTGGTGGACTTTTCGGGGTCTACCAACACTCAAGCAATATGCCTATTCGGAAAGGCCGACGTGGGATGGTTGTGGCATCGCCGCTTGTCCCATGTCAACATGAGAACTTTGCAAAGTCTTCACAAGGGTGGCCACATTCTTGGACTAAAAGACAATGTTTCTTTTTCTAGAGATCGTCTTTGTAGGGCTTGTGTTGAAGGAAAGATGCATGATTCTCCCCATCCAAGCAAGACCATCATTTCATCAAAGAGGATATTGGAACTTCTTCATGTTGATCTCTTTGGTGCCGTGCCTCAACCTAGTCTTGGTGGGAAGAAATATTGTTTGGTGATTGTTGATGACTATTCAAGATTTACTTGGGTTTATTTCTTCAAGACGAAGGATGAGACCCAACAAGCCGTCATCGACTTTTCCAATATTGTTCAACGCCAATACAATGTCCCTATTTTGGTCATTAGGAGTGATAATGGCTCCGAGTTCAAGAACTACACCTTAAATGAGTTTCTTAGTGAAGAGGGGATTCGTCATCAATATTCCGCTGCATATACCCCTCAACAAAATGGTGTAGCCGAAAGGAAGAACCGGACTCTCATGGATATGGCAAGGTCTATGTTGGCGGAGTTTAAGTCTCCCTATTCTTATGGGCCGAGGCTATCTCCACGGCGTGTCACTCATCTAACCGGTTATTCTTTCGTGTTGGCAAGAAGTTTACATCTTATGAGATGCTCACCGGCAACAAGCCCAATGTCTCCTACTACCGAGTATTTGGTTGTAAGTGTTTCTATAAGAACAAAAGTGTTCGTTTGTCTAAATTTGAATCTAAAGCTTTAGAGGGTGTTTTTGTTGGGTACGGTGCCGAATCTCACACCTATAGAGTCTATGACAAGACCGTTGGGAAAGTCATAGAATCTTGTGATGTGAGGTTCGATGAGAATGACGGCTCCCAAGTGGCGCAATTTCATGTTTGTGATGTAGATAATGAAGAGCCTCAAGATGCTATAAGAAGAATGGGCATTGGTTTCCATCGCCCCGTTGAGATTCATTACGAGTCTCCTCAAGCAAGTCCAAGCTCCATTCAAGTGGAGGCCTCTTCATCACAAGTTGAAACGGCGCCTATCATGGAAGCAAATGATGCACCTCCCAAGAACAAGTTCAAGACCCTCCTCATGTTGACCATGTTGCTATGCAAGAATCAAGTTCTCCTATTGTTGATGCTAGCCAAGGTCATGACCAAGATCAACCCTCTCCTTCATTGTTGAAGATGTGCTTCAAGATGATCAAGGTCAACATTCCGGTCAAGACGGGGACTCAAATGATCAAGATGATCAAGCGAATTCCTCGCATCAATGAGGATATCGAAACCCGTCGTATAGCAAGAGTCAAAAAGGATTGGAGAAGAAAGAGTCTTCATCTAGAAATATCCTTGTGATGCAAGAACAAGGTTACCACAAGAAAACAATTGGCAAACTTTAATGAACATCAAGCCCACATCTCTATGGTGGAACCAAAGAAAGTCTTTGAAGCTCTTGAAGATCCGGATTGGTTGGAAGCCATGCATGAAGAGCTCAATAACTTCAAGCGCAACAAAGTGTGGAATCTAGTGGAGAAGCCAAAAGATTGCCTCAATGTTATAGGCACCAAGTGGATATTCAAGAACAAGCAAGATGAGCATGGAATGGTTGTGAGGAACAAGGCAAGATTGGTAGCTCAAGGGTACTCTCAAGTTGAAGGCATTGATTTTGGAGAGACCTATGCTCCCGTGGCTCGCCTTGAGTCCATCCGTATCCTTCTTGCATATGCATCACATCATAATTTCAAGTTGCAACAAATGGATGTGAAAAGTGCCTTTCTTAATGGTCCTTTAAAGGAGTTGGTATATGTTAAGCAACCTCCGGGATTTGAGGACCCACACTTCCCTAACCATGTCTACAACTTGATAAGGCGCTCTATGGTCTCAAACAAGCACCTCGTGCTTGGTATGAGCACCTAAGAGAGCTATTGGTAGACCGTGGCTTTGAAGTGGGGCAAATCGATCCCACTCTTTTTACCAAGAGGGTTAAAGGGGAGCTTTTCATATGCCAACTTTATGTTGATGATATCATATTTGGCTCATCTAACAAAGCTTTTAATGATGAATTTTCAAAGCTTATGACCGATAGGTTCGAGATGTCCATGATGGGAGAGTTGAAGTACTTCCTTGGTTTTGAGATCAAGCAATTGAGTGGAGGGACCTTCATCTCTCAAGCCAAATATATCCAAGACATGCTCAAGAGGTTCAAGATGCAAAATGCTAAAGAGAAGAAGTTTCCTATGGACACCAAGTGTCATCTTGAACTTAATCCAAAGGGTAAAGATAAGGATGTTGATCAAAAACTCTATCGCTCTATGATTGGTTCTTTGCTTTATCTTTGTGCATCTAGACCCGATATTGTGTTGAGTGTAGGAGTGTGTGCAAGGTACCAAGCGGCTCCCAAAGAAAGCCACCAAACGGCGGTTCTTCGAATCTTTCGATATTTGGTTCATACCCCAAGGTTTGGTTTGTGGTATCCTAAAGGCTCAACTTTCTCTCTTGCCGGTTACACGGATTCGGATTGGGCCGGTTGCAAGGATGATAGGAAATCAACTTCCGGGCTTGCCAATTCCTTGGTAGGTCCTTGGTGAGTTGGTCTTCTAAGAAGCAAAATTGCATATCTCTCTCCACCACCGAAGCCGAGTATGTGGCGGCCGCTAGTTGTTGCACTCAATTGTTGTGGATGAGGCAAACTTTAAAGGAATACGGTGTCCATTGTGACAAAGTGCCTCTTTTATGTGACAATGAAAGTGCTATCAAGATTGGCCACAACCCGGTGGAGCACTCAAGAACGAAGCATATTGAGATTCGCTATCACTTCATCCGTGATCACATCAACCGGGGTGACATTGAGCTTGGCTATATTCCCACGAAGATCCAACTTGCCGATATGTTCACGAAGCCACTTGATGAAGCAAGGTTCACTTATTTGAGGCATGAGCTAAATATCATCGATTCGGGGAGCGTCGCTTGAATATCTTGCATACACACCTATTTCTTAGCTATATGTTTGGTTTAGGTGTAGGCATGGACATAGGGGGAGTGCGGTCCTAATCCATTGGACTATCCCTCCCCCCATTATGCCGATAGTAAGAACTCATTTTGTCTCTATTTTGTTCATTTTATGAATGATGAGCTTAAATGACGAGTAGTGGCGGTGAACCCAAGATATATCTTCGCGGTGTCACACCACATATACTCATACATGGTGGCCTAGGCCACCGCCCTCCTCCTTTTGAGGAGTTGATCTTATTTAGACCTCTTTTGCGTTTTGTGGAGAGCACCAAGTTTGGCCTTTATCTTTGATTCTTGCAAACTTGGGTTGTCTCTCTTCCCCCAGTTACTTTCTCTATCCTAAGCCAATGCCGTATCACCTTAAAAACATCTCTCTCTTTTTGCAAAAATCTTTGTGACCAACCCGTCGAAGTTTCGTGGCAAAAGTGCCCGGTACTATCGGTGCCCTCGCGGTACTACCGTTGCCTGGAGTTTCCAGGCACAGCAGTCCCTCGAGCGGTACCGTAGTCACCAGGTACCCGGTACTACCGTTGAATTCCAGAATTTTTTGCTGGAAGTCAATAGTACCAGGTAGCGGTACTACCGGCAGCTCAGCGGTACTACCGTTCCTTCCCAGGAACGGTACCACCGCTGGCTACCGTAAGTACCAGTGCGGGCGGTACTACCGCTGGGTCAGCGGTACTACCGCTGGGTGCGTTTTCACCAGAGGTTAAGTTGGGCGTGGAGGGGTAGTTTCTTTTCTATCCCCTCCACCCCCGACCCTCTCCTTCGAAAACCGCCCCCGCTGCCGCCGCCGCCAGGATTCTTCGCCGGGGAGCCCTACTCCGGCCTGGATAGCCCCTCTCCGGCCAGAGGAAGCTCAAGGACCATCTCCTTCCTCCTCTCCTCCACGATGAGCTCCGGTAATTTCTCTCTCCTATCTCTCAACCTAGTTGATTCGTTGAGATGCAATGGAGTTAGGTTTTCCGTAGTTCTTGTGGTAGAAGTTGTAGGAACTAGTTGGTGCTTAGTTTAGGATCCTTCTTGCGAAGTTTGGTTGGAAGATTCCATAGATCGAGAGTACCGTAAGTCAACCGCTAGATCTGGTGGTAGCGGTACTACCGCCCTCGTGGCGGTACTACCGCTCCACGGTACTACCGGTGGACCAGCGGTACTACCGCTGGAACTGGCATTTTCCAGAACTGTGCAATCTGGATTCTTTTCGTTTGGTCTCGATGTTTTTGGCAATACTTATCTCCCTGCTATCCTCCTATGCTATCACAGGTGCTGGTAAGAAGGCTAGTGGGAGTCACACCAAGCGGGCTGCTAAGCGTGCTCGTTCAGGCAAAGACCTAGCTGACGAAGATGAAGAGCCTGAAGTTTTGCCTGAAAAGACCACTCGCCGTCAGAAGTCAAATGCTGCAAAGCTCAGAGCTGCTCAGAGCAAGTCGCTCAAACTCATGTCATCAAGGGATTTTGTCAAAGAAAGAAGGATGAACCCCTATGCCACTCCTAAGCTCCGTACTTACACCACTCCGGGGTTCCACAATCTGTTTCAAGAGAAGATCTTTTATGAAGTCCTTCCCAAGCACAAGACCAAGGTTTGTGAACAGTTTTGCATTGACACCGATCACATGGAGAAGCACCTTGGGTATTTTGGCGAGCTATTGAGATTTGCAAAGAGTTTGGGATCTATGACTATATTGGGCTGCAGCAGAATTTCAATGATCACCTTGTCATGCAATTCTTTGCCACCGTTCACTTCTTCGCGGATGAGCCAAGACGGATTAAATGGATGTCAAAAGATGAGGTTCTTGAGGCCACATGGGCTGATTTTGCTTCTCTTCTTGGGTTGGCTGAAAATGGGTTTGTGTTGAATGAAGATGCTCAGCAACAATTCTTTCGCATCAACTATAACTCAAATCCGATGAAGCACGAGGTTCTCTTTGACTTGTACATCCAAGGACGTGCCATGGTGGGGTTCCAAAAGAATTTGCTAAAGGTTTGGGACATCATGCATCGGATCTATCGCAACACCGTTATGCCTCGTGTGGGAAACTTTGACCAAATCCATGGCAAACTCATTGATCTTATGTTTGAATCCTCTATCATGGTTGGGCAAGGCAAGAAGCTGGATGTGATGGACATCATATGGCATGAAATGTATGCTGTGGTGATGAAAAGGCGACCTTCTATATTTGGTGCTCACATTATGCAATTGATCATTTCCACGTGGGTCAAGAAGAAGCTTCCGTTGGCTCTTTTGGACAATGAGGAGGATCCCACCGACCACAAGGTCAAGGAGCTGAGCATAAAGAAACATCTTCTCCACTTATTCCCACTGAACAAGAAAGTTCCGATGATGATGAGGATGATCCCTTGTTTGAACTTCCCCCAAGGCAAATGCTCAAGACAAAGGGTTCAAGAAGTGGCTGGCTGGTGCTGTAAAAACCATCTTTTGCCGTATAGATGATGCTGACAAGAGGGCCTATAAAGAACATGAGAGGAACAAGCAAGAGCGTCAACTCACCGTCAGCGTTTTGAGCATTTAGGCGTTCCGGTTAAGGCCGGATCTGAGGATAGAATTACTGCAGAAGATGAGTGGCTCAAACCACCGTCGCACTTGGGTGGACTATGATTTTCAGGATGATGCATCCTCTTCTCAGCCAGATATCCCTTGGTCTCGCACTCAGATTGGTCGCTCCGCTGCTCATGATCATGCAGAAGCTTCTGAGGATGATGATGGTGAGGATGGTGAGGAGGGTGATGCAAGTGTTGAGGATGGTTCAGTTTCAGCCGATAAAAGTGACGACATTGCTGCAGCCTCCACCTCCGATGAAGAGTGACTTCCACTTGGGACGTTAGCTATGCCTCTCCCTTTTTGGTGTCATGATGCCAAGGGGGAGATGGTTCTATTAGGTTGTCCGGGGGAGTTGCATGGTTGAGGGCACAAGCTTGTTTTTCTATTTGGTGTTTGTTCGCTTGTGCACCTCTTGTATCTCGTTTTACTTTCGTTGAACTCATGGGGTAAGACATGTGGACCTTAAATTATTGTAAGACTATGTGGACTTTATGTGCTATTATCTCATGTCTTACCGTTGTGCAAGTTGTGCTTTTTGTTTGTTTCAATAAACTTGCCCGGTTTATAAAATCTAGGGGGAGTGTTGATCCTAACCTATATGCATTTTGCATTCAAACGCAAAATTCTACTAATGCATATAGTTAGGGGGAGCCCGCCTATATTTTGTGAACCTTTTTAATGTGTTGTCATCATACTCCAAAAAGGGGGAGATTGAAAGAGCATACTTGCTCTTAAATCTATTTTGGAGTCTAATGACAACACATTATCAGGACTAATGTGCGCTTGACAATTGCAGATATATCTTGTTGATCATTATGTCTTGTGGAGCTGTTACCCTGGAAATCAGCACAGTGAGTTTTTCTGTGTCTGGCGGTAGTACCGCTGTCGCAGCGGTAGTACCGCTCCACCTGGAGCGGGACTCCTGCAGCACAGCTGGTACTCCTCCTGGCGGTAGTACCGTGTGGTACCGCTGGCTTCAGCCAGCGGTACTACCGCTGGTGGTACCGCCAGGGGTACCGCTAGGCCGTTTTTGCTCTCTGTATTGGTCGCGGTACCCCGCGGTAGTTGCTTCGTACTACCGCTGGGTTCCTTCTTTTTAATCGAAGGATCCCAGCGGTACTACCGGGCAGTTCGCGGTTGTACCGCTCTGCCTGGCAACTTCGGTACCTCTGCGAGGTACCGCTGCAGCTGGGTTCTGCAGTGCACTAGGTACCGCAGGGGACCAGCAGCGGTAGTACCGCTGTCCCAGCGGTAGTACCGCTGTGCAGTTTTTCTGCACATAACGGTTGGATTTTCAGGGACCCCTATATAAAGACTGCTTCTTCTCCAAGAAGTTAGCTCGCCCAAAAAGAAGAACACCATTGTTGCAAGCTCAAGAATCACTAGATCTCCCAATCCCTCCACCCAAACTTGTTGATCTTTGGAGGATTGAAGGAGAAGGCCCCGATCTACATCTTCACCAAGCCGTTCTTCATTTCCCCCTCATTCACTTGAGGGCCATTAGCTAGGGTTTCCACTAGGAAAACCTAGCCCCCTATTGTACTCACTTGATTGTCTTTGTGACAGATTGTAGCTGTTTGGGAGCCCCCAATCCTCTTGTGGGTTGTGCCCCGGATCGTTGTTGTAAAGGCTCCGGACTCCGCCTTGAAGGTTTCCGATAGTGGAAGTGAACCAAACCTTTGTGGTGCGGTTCATCGGAGAAGAGGGTGACCCGCCTTTGTGGCGTTGATGACCTTTGTGGTTCACACCTCTCCAACGAGACGTACTCCCCTAAAAAGGAGGAACTCGGGATTACATCCGTGTCTCCGCGTGCTTTCACTTTCGGTTACTTCTATCCTTGTTTATTGTCTTTACTTCGTGTATCTTGTTAGTTGCTCGCTTGTCATATAGATAAATTCACCGTAGTTGCATATCTAGAGAATTTACCTTTTGTGTCAAGCCTAATTTGAAAAAGTACTAAAATTGAAGTAGCACCTATTCACCCCCCCCCCTCTAGGTGCCATACCGATCCTTTCACTATGCCTTGAATTGTCAATTTGGCGTAAAGTAGTTTCACCAAACGTCTTTGTAACATCCCAAAAATATTATCAGTATTATGTTCCAAAAATGAGAGCCAACAAAAACTTTTGTTAATTATTATGTGTTGTTTGCAAATTATTGCCTGTGGTAATTAATTCTTGTTGCTTGTGTTATTCCTTCTTGCCAATTATGTTGCTTGCTCTAAATAAAAACAAGAAGAAAAGAAAAGAATTGAAATAGCAAATAAAGCAAGAAAAATAAAAGTGACAATTGTGTCCCACAAATTCTCCAAGGGGAGAAACTAAAATGGTTTCAAATAAAATTGAGAGGAGAAGTTATATAAACTCTCCCATTTTTATTCCTATAACTTTTCCCTCTCAAAAATTTAATTTAAAAACCTAAATTTAAATTCTATTTACTTTCTTTATTAAATTCAAATCACAAAGTGTGCTATGTTGCACTTGTCCCATGAAATGCAACACAGCACCACAAATACCTATACATATTTATGAAGCAAAGTATGAAATCAAAATTCAGAAATTAAAAATTAAAAATGATGTGCACATTTCATCGAACACATGGTGGGCAGGATTCGTGTTCTTCACCGATTCCTCAAATCCGAAGTTGAATTGCTCGAATTCGAGGTTAATTCGTCGATTTGGCGCCAGTACTCACCCCTCTCACCTCACTGACCTCGCCGCGCTCGAAATCGAAGAAGAGGGAGGGCCAGAGCGTGGAGGAGCAGCAGGAGGCGGCAGCTGGCGCACTGCGCCATGATCGCCACGAGGCCGACGCACTGTCGTTGCCGTGGACGTCGCACCCGTGCCCCCCCACTCTCTCCTTGCTTCACTTAACTCCCTCGCAGAGACACCGCACCCAGGCACGCCTCCAGCCGCCGTTTGCTCGATGCCCGTGCGCCGCCGAGCGCGCCCATGGCCGTCCCACACCGCGAGCTCGCTCTGCTCGCGACACGCGCTGGCTTCTGCGCCCAGGACCCCCAGCAACATCACCACACACCACTGCCCCCTATGGCTAGCCCGGCCGTGCCCTGGTCGCCCCCTTGCACCCAGTCCACCGTACGCCGCCGCCGAGCCTATTTAAGCTCGCCCCGAGCTCACTTCTCTCCACACCGCACCCCGGCTTCTCCAACTCACTCCACCCCTCTGTGCACCGCTAGGAGAGCGTGCACGTAGTAGCAGCCAAGCTCGGCCCTGGCAGCAGGGGAAATTGCTCGCCGGAGCCAGAGGTAGGCGACGACACGGCTGCGTCGTGCTGCTGCCCCTTCCTCTCCTCTGACCACACCACCGTGCTCTCCGTACTCACCACACTCACCCGCCCCTTGTTTCCCTCAGGATCGTGCACTGACGCGACCGCAGTAGCCTGCCGGAGTCCGTGGCCGTGGCCGTGGAAGTCCGACGCGTCGCCGTCGCCACCTCACGCCGTTCCAGCAAGCTCCACTCACACCACGAGCTTCCCCGAGCCTCCGCCGTCGATCTGCGTCACCGCCGCATCTTCCCGAGCCCCCTAGGTGAGCAGAGCATCCACCACCGTGCCGCCGGCGCGGCGGAGCCGCCGAAATTAGGTCGCCGCCGACGCGGGCTCTGTGAGCCGTTGGATCCTTGATCCACGGTCGCATACCGCTTCGCGCGCGTAGTCACTGACCCGTGGACCCCGCTAGTCAGATTTTTAAACATTTCCCACGCGCGCACCGTTTCGCCTGAGTCACTGACTGGTGGACCCCACCTGTCAGGGATTTCAGCATTATCCAGAACAGTTAGGATTTCTAATTTTAGTTTCTCTGGAAATTCAGTACTGGACTCATTTTATAAATTCAATAACTTGAGATTTAGGAATCGAAATAAATCAAATTCAATTGTTCTGGAAAGCTTATGAAATTTTTTAACCAACCTAATTGGTCTCATGTCATTTAATTAAATAGTTAAAAAGTGTTATTAAAAATACGACAGAAGGTTTAAATTCTAAACTTGTTTGTTTCTGATACTCTGTTTGTCCAAATAATTCCAAACCAATTTTGTTAGCTTAGTACTGCCTTGTATTAGCTTCCCTAATTTTGGTAGAATTAATGGTGCAGTAGAATTTGTTTAGTACAAGGTTGAAGTTTAAACACCCTTCTGCACTCAAACATTTAAATATGTTTAATGGTTGACCCAAATGAACTAGGACCAATTTTGTTAGATCACATTTAGTCATGTTTAGTCACCCCTAAAAGGATTTAATTTTTTAAGCAATAGAATTTAAATGGTAGCCAAAACTTGATTAATAAGCTTCTGGATTTAAACAAATGTGTAGGGAGTTTAGTAACTCCAATTGAACCAAATCAAATTGTGTTGTCTTCTACACATCAGTAGCTTTCCATAGAATTTTAGTTTGTATTTTTGTGACCAACAGAACTCAAATTATTGAATTAAACATGTTCCACAAGTTTCTGCCATAGTGTTGAACATAAATAAATGATGTTTAATTCAAATATTTTTTTTGAAACCAAATTGTATGGTTTGATGTGTGCAGTAGCTATGTGTGATGTTCATGATTATTGTGTTGAGATGATTGCTTGTATAGCTTAGTGATTGTTTCCATTGTTTGTTTATTAATTAGACGAGATTGACGGATATATCGAGGAAGGAGAGTTTGCTGAAATTGAAGAACAAGAGCAAGATCACTTTGCCAAGCAAGGCAAGCTATTCTCTGAGCTTGCACTACAAACATATGCATCTACTTTCATAACATGTTTTACTCTCAAGGCAAGATTTATAAACCCATTTCAAAAGTATATGGAAAATATTTTGCCACTTATGTAGAAATACAAGATAGTTATATCAAATTATAGGATGGGAAAAACAATTATGTTTTATTCAAAACTCCTTTGAAATTACTTGTGAGATTATGAAATACCGAGATGTCGGTGTTGGAATGGAGAAGTGGAAAAATGGTGATGTTTATGAAAAATGCACAGTGTGTCCTTGTACTTACGTCAACCATCCGATACCCTGTGCGACCACATCCACCACATATGGGAAAGGGCTTAGTCATATAATTTGCTCATATTAGTACTGGATACCTCATCGACGGAGACGACTCCGTCATGCATGAGGGGATAGTGTGTTGGTCTACCCCTGACCGGGTCCTCGCTCAAACTCTATGAAAGATAAGGAGGAGGATTGAAGGTTCCACCATAAACCGCCGGACAAAACCTATGAGTCCTCACACTTAGATTCTGAAGGGCTGGGTTAAGTGTGTTGGAAGTGTCATATGGGAAGGATCCTATACTAGCATGAGCAAAGGGCAGGCTATGGTCGGCGGCTTACTTCGCATACACCCTGTATGGCGAGACGTGGCGGACACGATGAGTTGCCGGATGGATGTGGGAAAAGCGTGCTACCTCTGCAGAGTGTAAAACTATTCGAATAGCCGAGTCCTCGGATATGGACAGTTGGGAGGCCCTACTTTGACCATGTGCAAGTTTTGGAAAAGTTTTTAAGTTTAAAAAGAAACTAAATTGGAGATGGTGTTATATAGCTATACCACATGGAGTGGTATGAGTTGTTGAAATAGATGGACCATGGTGAGCCATGGTCAGAAACAGGAGGAGTTTTGGAGAACAAATGAGATGGTGGTTTCTTTTAAAAATAGTTATAAAAATCTTCTTACCTTTTTCAATAAAGATATAGAGATGTTTAAAATAAATAAAAGTTGTCAACTAAAATAAATCTAGTGCATACTCATGTTGGGGTAGTTTGCGAGTACATTCAAATGTACTCATATTGGTTTCGTCCCTGGCTATTGACCTAGCCAGACTACGAGGAGGAGCACTCGTCGAGCAAGAGTATGGCGACTTCTACGCCAACTAAGGATCTCCACAAGTCAGCTGCCTGTCGGGTTGTTATCGTTAGAATATGATGTCTACTACGCCGTAGCTTCCGCTGATATTTTGGTTTGGCCCATGAAGGCACCTATGTAAGAACTTGGTCTAAATGACCATTTATGTAAGACTTTTTATTCGGTATTGTAATGGATGTAAACTTTGGTATCCAATTCAGATTATGTGCAACGACAGACTGATCACGGGATCGTTGTGTTAAGCATAATCGGGTATTTCGGACAGCTAGTCGGGGTCCCCACAGTCTTACTAGTACTAGGCTGCCGAAGGCTGACCCTCGGGTGGAGCATATTAGTCACACTCCTGACCTATTCATGAACTTACTAGAGACCAACCCAATCTCATAGACTGTGACCAGCAGCCAGGTTCATATAGGTGTGTTTCTCCAAAGATCGCTCTGTAGGATAGCATCTTGCTTATACAAAGCCTTGGAACACATTAAGACAAATGTCAACCTGCCATACAGTTACCGAGAGTATTGCATCTCCAACGGAGTAGGTTAGTAAAAGTACTCTCCTCACCCAGGTCCTACTTCATGGGATCTTCGATCAATAGGTTGGGTTACTATCATGGCAACTCATGTGGGTTTCATTCCTATCTCCCTCGATGCATTTTCTATCACAACACGTGATAGCCCTTTAGTAAAGGGATCTGCCAGATTCTTAGCCGACTGGATATAATCCAACGCTATTACTCCGGAGTTTCTCAAATGTCTGCAACTTTTAATCTCATTCTTATATGTTTGTTGAACTGCATGTTGTCCTTTGAACTCTTGACCTTGGTAATCACTGTCTGATTGTCACAGTTCATAAGGATAGCCGGAACTGGCTTTTCAACCACAGGCAAGTCCATCAACAGATCTCGAAGCCATCCTGCTTCGACACCAGATGTGTCCAATGCTGTTAATTCTGCTTCCATTGTCGATCTCGTCAGGATCGTTTGCTTGCAAGACTTCCAGGAAACAGCACCACCTCCAAGGGTAAACACATAACCCGTTGTGGCTTTCATCTCATCAGCATCAGAGATCCAATTCGCATCACAATACCCTCAAGCACTGACGGGCTTCCAGAATAGTGAAGTCCATAGTTCTCAGTACCTTTCAGATAGCGCATAATTCTTTCGACAGCATGCCAATGCACATCACCCGGATTGGAAACAAACCGGCTCAGTTTGCACACAGCAAACATGATGTCAGGCCTTGTAGCGCTTGCTAGGTACATGAGTGAACCAATGACTTGAGAGTACTCAGCTGATCCTTAGCTGTGCCTTGAACTTTCGAATCTGCACACTAGGATCATATGGTGTTGGAGAAGTTTTGCAGTCCGAATATCCAAAGCGACTCAAAATCTTCTCAACATAATGGGATTGCAAAGTGTAATCCCACCTTCATTATCTCTCAATAGCTTGATGTTCAAAATAACATCAGCCACACCAAGGTCTTTCATCTCAAAGTTCTGAGACAGAAATGACTTAACCTCCTCAATCACTTTGAGGTTGGTCCCAAATATCAGTATGTCATCAACATACAAGCACAGTATAACTCCTTCGCCCCCACCATGGCGATAATACACGCATTTGTCAGCTTCATTAACAACAAAACCACTGAGGTTAAAGTTGTATTGAACTTTCATGCCATTGCTTAGGTGCTTGTTTCAGGCCATATAAAGATTTCAGTAACTTACACACCTTTCCTTCCTGACCATCTAATACAAAGCCATCTGGCTGTTGCATGTAGATTTCCTCGTCTAGCTCTCCGTTCAGGAAAGCCGTCTTAACATCCATCTGGTGGACGAGAAGACCATGCGAGGCCGCCAAAGAGAGTAATACTCGTATGGTGGTCAGTCTGGCCACAGGTGAATAAGTGTCGAAGAAATCTTCCTCTTCTTTCTGGGAATAACCCTTGGCCACAAGCCTAGCCTTGTACTTTTCAATTGTACCATCGGGCCTAAGCTTCTTTTTGAACACCCACTTACATCCCAATGGTTTACAGCCATAGGGACGTTCAGTAATTTCCCATGTTCCGTTAGCCATGATGGAGTCCATCTCGCTACGGACCGCTTCTTTCCAGTAATCAGCATCCGGAGACGCATAAGCCTCTGAAATAGAAGTGGGAGTATCATCCACGAGGTACACAAGGAAATCATCACCAAAGGACTTTGCAGTCCTCTGTCTCTTGCCCCTACCAAGGGTTTCCTCATCATCTCCTCAGGATTTTCATCATGTGTTTGTTCATAATATTCCATCGGAATGGCAGGTTCAGGAGTCTCATTAGATTCCTGTCTAGAAGTGCTTTGCATATCTCTCATAGGAAAAATATCCTCAAAGAATGTAGCATCTTTAGACTCCATAATTGTACCGACCTTCACGTCAGGTACCTCGGATTTCACTACTAGAAATCTATAGCCGACGCTGTTCTTAGCGTAGCCCAAATTAACAAGTCCACGGTCTTTGGTCCAAGCTTACGCTTTTTGGGGATCGGCACATTGACTTTCGCCAAGCATCCCCAAGTACGCAAGTATGAGAGTGTCATTTTTCTCTTCTCCCATTTTTCATAGGGAGTGATCTCACTGTCTTTTGTCGGAACTTTATTCAGGACATGACATGACGTCAATACAGCCTCCCCCACCATGCCTTGGATAAACCCGATGTATCTAACATGGCGTTAACCAAATCTGTTAGAGTACGGTTTTTCCGTTCAGCAACCCCATTTGACTGGGGTGAATAGGGAGGCGTCCTCTCATGAATAATGCCGTGTTCCGCACAGAAAGAATCAAACTCATGTGAGAAGTACTCTCCACCACGATCTGACCGGACTCGTTTAATTTTCTTTTCAAGTTGATTCTCAACTTCTGCCTTATAGATTTTAAAGTAGTGTAGAGCCTCATCTTTAGTGCTTAACAATATATATATAGCAAAATCTAGTGGAATCATCTATTAGTGTCATGAAGTATCTTTTTCCACCTTTAGTCAACACGCCATTCATCTCACAAAGATCAGAATGTATGAGTTCTAACGGTGCCAAGTGTCTCTCCGCAGCTTTATGGGGCTTGCGAGGTTGCTTTGCTTGCACACACGAAAGGCACTTAGAACCTTTGGCTAAAGTGAAATTCGGGATTAAATTCAATTTTGCTAACCGCGTCATACAACCGAAACCAATGTGACAAAGACGTGAATGCCAAACTTCTGTTTCATTAACATTCGAATGAATATTGTTCACGACTTTATTACAAAAATCAGCGAGGGAAAACGGAACAAGCCTCCGCATTCATAACCTTTTCCAACAAATAGTCCATATTTCGTAACAACTACTTTATTAGACTCAAATACCAACTTAAACCCTTCTCTACATAGAAGGGAGCCACTAACGAGATTCTTCTTGATGGCGGGGACATGCTGCACGTTCTTGAGCTGCACGATCCTTCCCGAAGTAAACTTCAGATCGACCGTGCCAACACCAAGAACAGAAGCACTTGCGCCATTCCCCATCAGTACGGATCCGTTCCCTGTGACCTGATAAGAAGAAAACAATGAGATGTCAGCACATACATGAATATTTGCACCCGTGTCTATCCACCAATCGTTAGACTGAAAAACTGAAAATACAGTAAACAAATTACCGTACCCGGATGCACCATTCTCATTGTTGCTCACAACCATGTTGACAGACTTGGAGTCCTGTCCTGGTTTCTTGAACTTCTTTGGGCACTTGGGAGCCCAATGTTCCTCTGAACCACATGTGAAGCAGGCTCCCTTCTTCTTATCCTTGTTGAAGGGCTTCTTACCCTTCTTCTTGAAGTCGGTATTCTGTTGGACACTAGGTCTCCCTTGGGCTTGTGGTAGTTGGAGTTCTTCTGTACAAAATTGGCGACAGAAGATCCCTCGTTCCCTTTTCCGTTTGAGTCCTTTGCTCTCGAGTTCTGCTCCACACTCAGATGGCCGATGACATCCTCCACTGAGAATTCACGCCTCTGATGTTTCAGAGTAGTAGCAAAGTTCCTCCAGGAATTAGGCAGCTTAGCGATTATGCATCCCGCGACAAACTTGCCCGGTAACACACACTTCAGAAGCTCAAGCTCCTTAGCGATGCACTGTATCTCATGAGCTTGTTCCAATACAGAACGGTTTTCAACCATCTTGTAATCATGGAACTGCTCTATAGTGTACATCTCGCTTCCAGCATCAGTTGCGCCGAATTTAGATTCGAGCGCCTCCCACAAGTCCTTGGCAACCCGCACATGTAAATATGCATCAACCAACTTATCTCCGATCACGCTCAGAACGGCTCCAACAAAGACGACGGTGGCATCCCTGAACGCCTTCTCCTGTTCAGGAGCAATCGTTCCAGTGGGAGTAATACCGGCGACCCAGAACACGTTCATTGCAGTGAGCCATAAGGTGGTTTTGGTTTGCCAACGCTTAAAATATGTCCCCGTAAACGGGGCTGGTTTCAGTGCAGCAGCAAAACCATTGACCGAAAATTGCCTACATAAATTAGGTTTTTGGATTGTTGAGAATATAGGCAATTGTTCGATTAAATTAATGGAATAATAAATCATGAACATGGCATAAACAGTGCTAATGACATACTGAAACTTGATGACAAAACTACATACTAGACAGATAGTAGAAACATCTACACATATGACTAGTACTGGAAACATGGAAATAATCAGGAGAGGGATAAACATGTTATACCCTCCAGTAGGCCAGTTGGCCGCAGTAGCAGCGGAAGCAGTGGCGTCGTCAGCGATCCTCTTGTCAGCAGCAGCTTGCTCCTTGTCGGCGTCGGTGGCCATGGCGATGATGAAGGCGACGCGGAAGTAGTTGATGCAGATGTAGTTGAAGGAGACGAACAACGGCGAGCAGTCGCGTAGGAGACGCTCCCCAAAAACCTAATCGCCCCTCTCCCGTACAGGATCTGGAGAGGCGGGGTTTCGGAGGTCTGCTCTCCCGTCGGCCGTGTACGCGGTGGACGGGATGGGATCACCGGAGGCAGCAACAGAGAGAGGAACTATGGTGGCGGCGCGAGCAGATGAATCTGTCTGTTGTGTATTCTGGAGAGGAGCGACCTCTCTTATATAGGCACCGGAGGAGGCGGCCGGTCCAACAGAAACGCCCGTGATCAATCCCAATGAATTCTGGTAACGTCCGTACTTAAGAGCACTTAAGACGAAACGTTTCAGCTCGTATTCATTTCCATTAAGACAAAACGTTTCAGTTGACGCTCACATTTTTCCTGCGTGACAAAAAGAATACATCGGCTCGGCGAGATTCCCGCAACCGCGGCGTGGCGCGTCGCGTCGCGTCGTGACGTGCCGAGGCGAGGCGGGCGGCGGAGGAGGAGGAGCGCGCGTGTGGAACGGCTCCTTTCTCTTCACAGCCAACACCTCATACATGGTAGAGAAGAGCTCATCTTATAAACTGGTGTACATCTCTCTAAACTAGCCATGTGGGACTAAACTCACGTACCACTCTCCAAATGGCAGCATGGACCTTTAGGGATTAATCTGGAATTGTTAGATGGGCCTAAAGCCCATCCTAATAATGGGCAATATTTCAGCATGTCCAACCAAGTGTAACTTATGAACAAAAAGAAACATGTCATTTTTCCTAGTACATACCTTGGTACAAGAATACATTATACCAAACGAATATGATCTTGTGATGCACATGGCAACTAGAAAGGACCCAAGAACCAAATAAGACATTCCATAAGTAAGTATTACAATATGATAATTTTCTCTATATTAATAATCCAAACAATGCAACAACAAAAAACATTGATATAACATAGATATTTTTTTTCTAAAATATACCAAACGAATTGGTTTTGCGCTTAAGATTGTCGCACGTAGTAGATTTTTGCTTGCTAAGGTAGTCGCTACTGTGGACCATCTTGTCTTCGTTTAGTATTTGTGTCGTGTTGTTTTATTCATGTTTTAGCTTCTTTTGTTGTTACCTTATCCTCGCTCGCTCATTTTAATAGATGATAAGGTAACAATTAGAATTGGTGACAATTTAACCATACAAAACGGAGGACACTCAATCTTTTTTCTCTTGGTTCAGTATATCTTGGGGGTCCTTAGCACGAAGATTATAAATGTGACCATGAAGCTTAATTAGTCTCAATTGTCAGGGAGTATGAACGGATCTTATCGGATGGGGCCATGTAGACTCATTAAGTAAAAGACATTGTCTTTGGTGAGACAGGAGGGACTGTGCGACTGTGCCTGCTGGAGCCAGAGGTAGGAGCGGGTGAGACGGGAGGATCCGTGGCTGCTGAAGCCGGCACCAAGAGCAGTTAGGAGACTTTTTGCCGCCTCGGCCCTCATCTGCGAGTTGTTTACTTACCTGATCTGGAATTGGAACTTCATGCTTTGATCTGGTCGGTTGAATTAAACTATGGTTGCCATTGTTGGATTTCTATATACAAAAAATGGGCTAAAGCCTTTTGTTCAGAAATTAATAGTAGAATTAACATCGCATGCCTACGATTGATCATGTCTAGTTCCAAGTGTGATAAACATAATATTCTTCAGCTGAAAATACAGAATGTAAAAGCCTTTCTTGATAAATAAAGCTTAGACACGCCAATGAAACAGTACGACACATAGAATCTCAGTATCACAAGCCCATAGCAGAAGATTTCTGATTCAGCAACTGAAACAAACTTGTTATCTTTGGATTATGGGATCTAATGTCTCAGATTACCAGGTTCAGAACCATCAAAAGTCTTGTTCAACAGCTTTCACCATCATCCATACACATGGAAGGGAATACGATATCCGTTGTACTCCGGTTATATCCACCTGTAGCTGGATGCTTAAGATCACCCATTCCTTGGTTACTGCAAGCATAACACTGGCCTGAAAGAAAGCAACATGGAACTCTTATTAAAAAAACAAATATTTGTGGAACTAATTCTCTATTTGATCATGAAAGACGAGGATTGGTACCATTTTCACTTGGTTCCAGAGGAGAGCAAAAGTAGTGTTTTCTCCCAAATATCTCTTGTACTTCGGCGAAGAACAGTGCCACTCTCGAATCACTTGAGCAAGGGTTCGTAATCTTCACGGTAAAGTTGTAGTGGTGGAAATTTTTGTTATAATGTTCCACATTAAAACATTGGTGACATAGTTTCTCAAATTGGCAGTCAAGTCCCTGAAACGAGATAAACGTCCTTGTTAGTACAATTTCCTTGGCCCCTTTATTGCACTTTTAACAATCAAAATATTCCAAGTTGTATATACAGACCTTGAGATTCACACTTATTTCCTTGTATTTATCAAATGCCAGCATCACCTCCTTATTCATCCAGTTTTTCCCATTTTGAATGATCTCTTCGTCAGAAACTTCACGCCTGCATGCATAGCAAATTCAAAATTGCATGTCTGATCTATCTCATTGTCTAAGAAAATGAATGTTGGGGAAGATACTGTGGTGTATGTAGACGAATCGACATGCATGCATCAATACTTTCTGCTAATTTCTCTAAGAAATATAGATGATGAATACTTCATTTTGAAAACGCAAAGGTAATTGCTGGCAGTGGTCAACGGACAATCTTAGCACCCAGCCAGTGGTCAATCAGACCAAGCATCATCTGGTGAGCTTCCAATAACCCACTTACACAACTTTAGCGGTATGAATCTGCAGCTAGGGTTTAGGAAGAACTTTACACTTTTATTCTATGCAAACCCAAACATTAAAGGACTGTGCTACCAGGGCACGTGCCCTACATTAGCAATTCATGGGCACGGATAGAGTAAGGCAACTAACTCATGCATGCATGCAGTCCACCTAGATTCTTTTTGGGATTTCGAAATTCAAAATGTTTTATCTCTTAAACCGTAACTCGAAATTCAGATCCGTTTTCATGGTAGTCTTTGTCTCGACGAAATCTTCGAAACTAGATCCCATATTGATATATTTTGAAAACCTTTTTTTTTTCTACTCTAGTTGCCAGATTACAGTCACTTGGTCACCAGGTATAGTCCGGTCGGTTACCGGGCTAAAATCAAATAGTTGTCAGATATTCGCCTCTTACAAATTTAAGACTTTTCTAGTGGTAACCACATATTTTACGTTTATATAGTGATCAAATACGCATAATCTGGACATGAACATCATGACTATGACAAAAAAAAAATGAAAAAACTATCTGGTAACTATGTATTATTTGGATGGTTACTGTTAATCAGTAATATGGTAACTACAGTATTATAGCCCGGCAACTGACGACAAAAAAAGTTTGTCAAAACATATTAAGATGGGATCTTGTTTTAAAGTACTCGCCGAGACGAATCTAACAATGAAAACAGATCGTCATTTGGATTAACGGTTTCAGAGATAATTTATTTTGAATTTTCGAATTAGGAAAAGATTCCCTGCATGCAGCAGGATTTGGTTCCTTTTAGCAGCGCCGGAGCGGAATAGCTTCGTGGGGCACGTTCCCTAGTTAGAAAATCCGAACATTAAATTACTGAAAGGAAACCTTGTTTTTCCATCTCGTCTATCGCCATGCAAGCTGAATTTCTCATGATGTACAAAGGAAATGTATATAATAGACCGATATTCATAAATTTTCAACGGTACAAATATCAACAAGAGGAAGGATGGTTTACCTTGTTTGTTGACGTAGCAAATGCTGCCTCGATGGTTCAGCGCTTGAAGCCTGTTCTGTTGTATGAAGTGACTGGGCTTTAGAAGCAGCTGGCGAAGGCGGGGACCATAAGGGAGGGTAAATCTTACTAAAGTAGTCATATCGAACATTCATTTCGGCATGCTGAGCAGCTGACATCTTAGCATACCCAGCAGCTAGAGTGGCACGCTCATTAGCTAAACTCTTATCCATTGCTTCGTCTAATGTGTCGCTTGTATGGTCTTTCAAGTACTCCTGCCATTCTTGCAGATCCTTCTCCCTAATGAAAAAGACGCCCACATAGATAGAAGTAAGCAACAAATCAGGCTAGTGAATTTACCCTTCTAGAGCAAAAAATATTGTAAATGAACAAAGACACTTCTTTGGCTGCTTGTTTGCTGGTGGTGTTACAACCTAGATCATTATTTTGTGCTTTATGGGTCTATGTCTAACTAGCTACATAATGATAGCACTTACCCATAAATCCGAAGGGGTAATGTCAAGCAGCTTGCTACTTTGTTTTGCCATTTGGTTCATGTATAAACAGTTAAAGTTCTTATTGCCTTGAGACTTGTTGCGATACTAACGCGTCTAGGACTTAACGGAACAAAATACAACTCAATATTAACAAGCAGAAAAATCATACGTACAAGTCGATATCTGATTCTTCACTGGGGTTGTCCTCGCTGCTGTCAGTATCATAAGGCAAGTTGGACCTAGAGCAACAAACATCCACACAACATGTGATTAGTCTATTGATTTGCTACCTGCACATATCAAGTGGTGTGAACAACACATTATAGAGTACTAGTAGGTACCATATCTCAGACAACATATTCCGGTTAACAAGTAAGTACTTATATAATCATACCAATAGGGTAAGTAAAGTTTAGGAGGCATGTCATCAGTGGCCTGCATGTCATCAAGTCCTAGCGCACTGAATTCGGACAGATCTGTAACTAGGGGCCCCTCACTGCTGCTAAACTCACCAGCATGTTCCTCATCCCTGATCAAAAAATTAAATGTTGTTCGTAAGTGAATACGCAAGCATCAGAAATTTAGGAGTACTGTTTCTTGTGCGAGAAGAAGAGAAGGTAAGTGCAAATAATAGCTAAAACAAATATAATTTGAACTTTTGATGAAAGTTGGCAGGCATACGACACCCACAGATGTTCACTGCAGCAAATTTTGGGCTTTGTTACGGAGAAACTATGCGGGCAAAACAAGCGCGGCGCTGCAGTAGTGAGCAAGACGATGCACCTTTCTTCCGGACACGATATACATTTAGACGCAAGGAGGGAAAAGAGAGAGGAACCGCTTGAGACCAAGGGAGATATATGGATTGCTCCTTACGTACCGATGGCTGTCGTCGGCGGCCGAGGGTTGATCCATAGTTCTATTTCGTCGGAAGCGAGCAGGCGTCGGGGCGCAATCGTCGACTGCGCTAAGACTGACGACGAGACGTCTCGTGGTCGGAATCGGCGAAAGACAACGCCTCAAATCCTTCGAACCGAGTTGCTTTCTCCTTGGACGGCTCTGAGAGAATCACCACCTCGTTTATGGATCTGTACAAAAGGCCCAGGCCCATGAACCGAGTGGGCCTAGCCACGTTGAGTCGCCGACCCACGCGGCGAGGATGCTACTCGCTCACTCGTGCCCGAGAAGAAGACAGCCCGCCGCTCTCCCCTGTTCGCCCCATTCCTTGTAAAACCCTAAACCTCGCTACCGGGCACGGCCATGGCGGCCCCCACCTTCCTCCGCGAGGCCGAGCTCCGCCTCCTGCGCTGCACCCTCCCTTCCCCTGCCTCCCAACCACCACCCCCCTCGCCTCCCCAGCCCACCCGCTCGGCCCCGTCGCCGCCTCCGCCCTCGCCGCCGTCGAGGCCGGGGACTACGCCGCCGCGCTCGCCTCCGCTGTCCCGCACCTCATCCACGGTTCCACCTTCGCCTCCGCCGATTTCGCCAACGGCTCCCCGGCGCAGCTTTACGCCGACCTCGCTGCCGCCGCAGAGTCTTTCCTCCAGGGGGATGGCGAGGCTGGCGATGGGTTCCAGTGCAGGTGCGCGGTTCTTCTCTGCGCCGCGGTGGCTGGGCTGCTCGCGTTCGCGCAGCAGAACGTGACGGGGTGAGTTGCTGAAGCTCAACTGGTTGTTCCTTCTGCATTTTCATTTTGTAGTGGAAACCGGTATATTCAGTACACGGTTTGCTTGATTTGGCAAAATCCGAGATGAAGTTTCAAAGCGAAAATGGGAGCATTTCTGGGCATGTTTACCAGCAAAGTAAAATGGTCGCATCATGTTATATGGGACTTCCGAACTCTAGCTATTGAAATTTGACCAACTTCGTCTAGGGACGTCTCTTTTCAATTTGCTTAACTCGGGGCTCCCTTGAATAAGTTGATGATATATGCCCAAATAAGACCTACAACGCTATAACTTGTTTTTTTCCGAGAGAAAGCCCTTTATTTGTATTAAACTGTCAGTCTGTCACTGTGCTCAGAGTGTCGACACAACAACTCAGGCATGAAAAAATACTATTTGTTGTTTGTGTATGCTTGTTGTTGCAGAAAAAATAAATATTTCTCATTAATCAAGGAGAAGAGAATTTCCCGTTTTATTAGCTGAATACCGAGCTAAGACAGTCACAAACACCCGTGCCAACCGTTATGGAACACACTAGCCTCGAGGGCACACGGCACACACACCACCAAAGCAAGAGCTGTCATCGAGGTTGCTCATCGCTTTCATCGTCATCACTACTCGAGCCAGCGACTCCGACTTCAGCAAAGAATGACCACTAAAGAAAACATTGTATGAACCTTGCACTAAAACATGTCTAGATACATGTGTGTGGAAAGTTGGTTGAAAGACTTATATTTTGATACGGAGGGAGTACAAGAGAACGATGACATATCGAACTTGTGGGATACTACTTCACTTTGTTCTGAAGATGCATATACGAGATAATGATCTCAGCTTATATTTAACTTGCGCGAGATTTATTTATGTTAATGTGGCTAACACTTGTTTGTGTTTGTTTTTGTCAACTATTTGTAGACCTTCGGGAAAGTTTTCACCCTTACCTTTCCAGATTTCATCTTTGGATGAAGGATGGTATAGTGATTCTGGAGGCAAATGGGATGCATGGGCTTCAGATCATTTAGCTTCTCTTGGTTCCCATGTTCATGGGAAGTTCTCTCTCTTGCAGGTATAGATTTTCTATCGGCTTTTGCTCATTAATCTATTCCCAGTGGGTTTATTGTCTTGTGTGAACTGTCATTTTTGTTCATTTTTTTTAATGTGGTATCTCTCCTATGATCTTTCTGCAAGCAGTTACTTTACGCTGAAATAACACATAGTTTATTTGGTAAAACGCTGAGACTAGTTTCTGTTTGAGTTCTTATTGAAGGTTTTCTTGTCTCACATGAGAGACTAATCACCCCGGGGTGCAGGCTGACCTGTCCGAATTTTTTAGTTTTGCACAAATAACTCAAAGAAACACATAAGTAACATTGGCACATTATTTTTTTATGATACTGGACGATAATGTGGCTATGGATATGTAAAGATGTGTTAAATAGAATACTGTACCTTTTGATTGAAAACTTGGCAATTGCACTTATACAGTTATACTGCTGGTCTGCTACTACTTTGCGATCTATTTAATTTATTTTTTGGCTGTTCATATAGTGGAGGATAGCAATACTTTTGTTCCATATCCTGGATCATCTTTTTGAAAGAACTTCTGGTATTAAATGTATAAGGTTTGAAAACCTAAAATTAGTTACGTCTGAGGGTACTTTGGTTGGATTTTGTGATTGATTCTTGATATAAATATATAGGATGAATTTATTAGCCTATCTCAGATATTAAGCATGTTAGTTTCTGTGTTGTTGTTTTGCAGTTCATTATCTTTGCAGAACTTCTGTTCACAATCATAAAGAGTCTGGACTCCTCGGATTGTTGGAGTGTGTCATGGTGGTTGTGCAGAATATCCATATACCAGCAGAATATTTTAGATGAGCAATCGTCCTGCTTGTTTGATCAAGTTCAAGTGTACAAAAATAAAATGCTGAACCATTTTGGTGAACTTGAAAAGGTTTATAGCTACTGGGGTTCTTTGTTATGTGATGGAGAAGGCTCATCTTTTGTTTCAGCTGTTTTTTTAGAAGCTGGAGTCGCGGAGTATAAGTATGGTCGAGTTGACGCCTCAAGGTAAGAAATCATACTTATACCTTACTTATACTAAATGCCACTAAAGTTGCCACTAAATGAATGAATGCCACTAAAGTTGCCACTAAACACACTGTAGAGGATATTTGTCCTCGGTGTGTTTTCATGATAACTAAATGAATGCCACTAAAGTTGCCGTAAGGCGATCATTCAAGATCGCTAAAGGTAAACTGAGCAATAGTAAGAATGTGTTGAGACATTTGTCGCTATATTACTTCTCGCTAGTTAATTTCTCTTACATTAACATGGACTAAACATGGTGTGTTTAAGTGAATAAAGTTTAGTGTGGAGTATAAATAACGCCAGTTCTTTCAATAGTTAACTATTTCTGAGTTGGAAATGTTAAAATTTTAGACACTCAACATACAATTGTCTCACTGAATGTGTTTATTTGAGGCTTTCATGACGTTAAATGCTGGCAAAATCCTGTCTTACATTGAGTTAGTGCATGCGAACTGTTAAAAGTTTTGTTAGTAGATCTGGGAGTATCTTTGGAAACAAATGTTCCCCATAGTTATTGTCCATAAACATTTCATGGCTTTTTTGGGTTGTACTCGTAGATAGCGTACGGACTGACTGACAATCATAGGGCACCTCAACTTTGCTGAGTTAGCCAACCTATATCCTGACCGATGATGACAACATAAATCCTATGGAAGATCTTAGCATAATACTGTCGTAAAAGAATTTTGGTTTTGATGGTTTTATAGGTTGCATCTGGATAGTGCTCAAGAGGCATGTGGAATTCATCTCTCTCTCACAGGGATACTTGGTTTTCGAACAATACACCAGGTATATTATGTTGGAAATAGGCTTGTGTGTCCAGTCGACGTTCCTTCGAGTGTGAGGAGTCGACAAGTGTATCGAGTGCCGACTTCGCGGTCTGTCCCAAGTCGAGGATGTGTTCGACTCCAGGGCCTGTCCTGAGTCGAACTAGTTACCAGGCTCCTCTGATACAGTGACTCTTTTATCCTGTAGTCAGTGTCCTGAAGTGATGCTTCTGCATCAAGTACAGAGTAGGACGTGCTAGACGTCACCTACAGTAGTTTCTAGTCATGACATCGCCAACAGTGGCATGTCAGATAGAGGTATGACCGGTCACGTCGTCTGTGATGTGACTGGATAGTTGACTTAGGCAGCCAGGCTGCAGCCCCTATTTAGAGGGATGAATACAAAGAGAAAATTGAGGCAAACCATTTTCTTTGGCACACACTCCCCTCTCTCTCTCTCTCACGAGCAAAAGATCTCACGGGCAACAGTTGGTATCAGAGCCTGAGTTCTTGAGAGATCTCATATCTCGCAGGGTGCCTATGCCCAGAAGCTGCTCGAGAAGGCGGGGATGGGCGGGTGCAACCCCGTCCACGCACCCATGGAGCCACGCTTCAAGCTGTCCAAGTGCAGCACGGCACCCGCGACAGATGCGACCGAGTATCGGAGCATCGTCGGGAGCCTCAGGTACCTGGTGCACACGAGGCCGGACCTGACCTTCGCAGTCGGGTTCGTATCGAGGTTCATGGAGGCTCCAACTCTGGAGCACCTCGCGGCTGTGAAGCACATCCTATGCTACATCGCCGGGTCTCAGCGACTCGGGTGTAGGTATGGGAGGAGTGAAGCTGCACCGCGCCTGGTCGGCTACAGCGACAGCGACCTGGCGGGCGACGTCGACTCGCGCAAGAGTACGTCGGGCACCCTGTACTTCCTCGGGTGCAGCCCAGTGACCTGGCAGTCACTCAAGCAGAAGGTCGTGGCTCTGTTGAGCTGCGAGTCGGAGTATGTGGCGGCTGCCACAGCTGCTTGCCAGGGGATCTGGCTGGCTCGGTTGCTGTCCGAGTTCAGCAACGGCGAAGCTGAGCACGTGGTGCTCAAGGTCGACAACAAGTCGGCTATCGCGCTCGCCAAGAATCCCGTCTTCCACGAGCGATCAAAGCACATCGACTTGAAGTACCACTTCATTCGAGACTGCGTGGAGGCGAAGAAAGTCGAGCTGGAGTTCGTGCCCACCGAACACCAACTCGCAGACATGCTGACCAAGCCACTTGGTCGGGTCCGCTTGGCGGAGCTGCGGACAAGGATAGGCATGGTGGAGGTGTCTCCGGAACTCAAGCCTAGGGAGTGATTGTTGGAAATAGGCTTGTGTGTCCAGTCGACGTTCCTTCGAGTGTGAGGAGTCGACAAGTGTATCGAGTGCCGACTTCGGGGTCTGTCCCAAGTCGAGGATGTGTTCGACTCCAGGGCCTGTCCTGAGTCGAACTAGTTACCAGGCTCCTCTGATACAGTGACTCTTTTGTCCTGTAGTCAGTGTCCTGAAGTGATGCTTCTGCATCAAGTACAGAGTAGGACGTGCTAGACGTCACCTACAGTAGTTTCTAGTCATGACATCGCCAACAGTGGCATGTCAGATAGAGGTATGACCGGTCACGTCGTCTGTGATGTGACTAGATAGTTGACTTAGGCAGCCAGGCTGCAGCCCCTATTTAGAGGGATGAATACAAAGAGAAAATTGAGGCAAACCATTTTCTTTGGCACACACTTCCCTCTCTCTCTCTCACGAGCAAAAGATCTCACGGGCAACATATTACACTCAACCTCTTTTTGCTTTCTAAATATAAGATGTTTTAGGTATTTCAAATTTGGTCTAGATACGGACTGAAATGGATGAGTGTACACACTAAAGTATGTCTAGATATATGTGAATCTAAAAAAAAGCGAAAACATCTTATATTTAGGAATGGAGGGAGAAGATTGCTAGAGGAACCATTTTCATTTTCCATGGCATGCTTTTGAAATGAATGTCTTGACTTTGTTTTTCTGAAACTAGTATCATTACATAACATCTAATGCCCCTTCTGTCCGCCTATTTGAGGGCCTTGTGTTAGAAATAAGAAAAATATGTTGTGTTTGTCACTTCAATATTGAATGGTAATTCAGTTTGCTGTTGCACAACATATGCATAACCGTTGTCTTGGATTTTTAAACGATCCATCTTTGGTATAGGTGGACGCAAAGTCCCAAATGGTACTAGTTGCGAAGACTACTAAACCAGCAGCTGATGAGAGACAATCAGCAGAGCTAACAGGAGCTCAGAGTGATGAAGTGGCTTTAAAAAATGCCAGGAGCTCTGTTCCTGGTGAAAGTGATGAATTTTGTGATATATTAAGAACACCTAGATTGGCACAAAATGGGAATGACTCGAGCAGTGAGGGTACACCATCTTCAAGCACACATATATCACTAACTGCTATCCAGCAGGCTGCTGTACTCGCACAATGTTTACATGTGAATCGGAGGAGTCGGAGTGATGAAATGTCTGGTATGGTCATATTTTCATTCCTTATGGACATTGCAATATATATTGGTTTTATCTTTAACAAAGCTAAGTCTTTTAATATACTCCCTCCATTCCAATGAATAAGGCGTCCTCGTTTTATGTGTTTTTCTTTGACCAAGAATTACTCCAAATATATAAATATTATTTGTATAAAATTAGCATCATTAGAAAGTGTTTTTCAATATGAATCCAACGATACTAACTATGTAGAATATAATCAAGATATTGTTGGTCAAAGTCTGTCTTGTAATGCGCGTGCGCCTTATTCATTGAAACGGAGGTAGTAGTAATTATAATATTACCTATACTATACAATTGGTATCAAAAATCTGTATCTCAGTTTTCAGATAGAGTACTTAACTATTGGGTGACAAAGATATCTCATTTTGTCACAATAATTGCTACAGTCATTAGATGTAAATGCATGACCTTTTGGAGGATCTATCTGCTGATTATGTTTAGTTCTGTTTTAGCTTTGCTCTGTAGTGGTTTGCCTTAGTTCTTTTGTTTGGATCTTGCTGATCCTTATACTAGAATTGGTAATTATTCTTCGGAACTTTTGTTTCTGGATATATATCCAAAGAAATATACCGAGAAATACATCTTTGAAAAATGTCTCTCAAACTAAATACTTATGGGTATACTTGGTTACTTGGATCACATGCTCTGAAATCTGGGCAAATGATCTAATTAGGTGACATCAAAATATAACTATTTATTCGAATCTTTATATTCTGTCAATACCAAGTAAATGATTTTAGGGTTATACCTTCTATTTGGCAGTGGCACAAGGTTTAGCACACTTACTATACATGTGGTCGAAAACTATGCATACAAGATTGTAAAATTGTGCATTAGATTGTGAATTCTATGAAAGTGTCATAGATAAAATCATAAAAAACTTATGAGATGTCATCAATTTTGGATCACAAATAGTTGTAGAAAATATCATAAAACCTGGCGGTGTAAACTATTGTAAAGCAAGTAGTGTACAAACACATAGGAGGAGTAGAATAGCACAGCTTTCTATATATTCACAAAAGGGTTCTCCGCTACTGGTTCCCGTATAAAAGGGATGTCTCATTTGCATTAATAATTGCTAAAATTCATGTGCAAACGGAATACTAGAGTTTGTGTTTGTATCTGTGATACGGTTATATTCACGTATACATACATTGAAAATATGTTATTTCCTAATGATATTTTGTTAGTTTTTTTTTGTACTTTTGAAGTTACTGAAAAGACTCAAAGAAAAGAAACAACATTTTATGGTTAAAGCAAATTGTTTCGTAGTTTGGCATTGCATTTATTTGTTATTTCTGTAATTTCATACCAGATATTTCTTGTGAACTTTATTTGTTTTTAAGTTAGTTTGGCCTGTACTCAATACTAGGCTACATGACTAACGAGTTGTCTTGAAGTAGCATGTATCACTGATTTTGTTTTGCTCATTCTTTTATTTCTTCGCAGGGTGGGAGATGGCACCATACATAGAGTCAATTGACTCTCAGGACGAATCTTACTTTCCGGTATGTTTTAATTGCATCATATTTCTACTCTTGAAACATGTGCAAATAAGGTGGTAAAGGAAACTTAATATTTTTTTTTCAGAAACATATTTATCCTAGTTAGTTCAGAGCTACACTTTGTCTCATTTCAGGTCAGTAGCTTGTGTGATGTTCTGCGTATTAGGTGGGAGTCCACCCGCAGTCGGACAAAACAACGGGCCCTGTTAATGATGGAGAATTTGGTAAGTGCAATATCGAGTCCTACAGTATTGTAATCCTCAAAACATTAGTGATCATGATCTTGTGGGTGTTCCTCCTTGTTTCAGATATAGGGCTTGTTTGGTTCCCAGCCACAGGTTGCCACACTTAAACTTAGCGTGCCACAGATTTTTAGTTATGTGTTGGCTTCACACAATAACTCGTCACACTTTAGTATTCCTATGTCCATGTGTCATAGGCTCAACTTTTTTGCCACACTTGTGGCAAATATGATGTTAGCCACACTTTTGCTGAGTTACCAGCCACAGGTTGCCACACACTTAAACTTATTGTGCCACAGATTCTTAGTTATGTGTTGGATTCACATGATAACTCGCCGCACTTTAGGGTATGTTTGGTTCTGCTGTGGATTCTGAAAAAGCTGCTGTGGGCTGTGAGAAATCAGCTGTGACCAGATAACTGTGAGAAAGAGTGAATCTTTGGCTGGACCAACTGTGAAACTGTGATTTAGTAGAAATTGTCTGTAATATCTTTGGAACATCATAAACTATTTATTTGCTAATTCACCGTAAGCCACCAAATAATACGCGTATTATCATGTAAATGACCTTTTTGGAAGGTCAAAAAATATACACAGTAACAAAAAAACATGAATTCGCGAGAAATGTTGTAACCATAGATTCACAATCATATACTCCCTCCGTCCGCAAATAACTGTCTTAGATTTGTTAAAAAGTGGACGTATGTAGACTTGAAACATGTATAGATACATTCACTTTTGTGCAAATTTGAGACTTATTTTGGGACGGAGGGAGTATCACAAATAAAGATTAATTAAACAAAGAGTAACTCAGAGACAACGCAGGAATGCTGATACATGGCGTTTCTTGCTCATTATTATCTTTTTCTTTTTGTGAGTGTGTCGCAGCATAATGCTTCCATCCTATGCGACCCTATCATGAATGAATAAATTCATTCTCAAGTGACGTCCAGCCTCGAGCCCCTAGTATGAACACCGGCGACAGGGCTCACGAACTAACGTACAAGCTTGCCTCCTGATGGAAAACAAGGTGGTTAACTAGCTATGCAATCAATTAGATCGATCTGATTAGCTAGCTCGCTCACACGCGAACGTTGCCTAATTCCAACACACCGCCCGCGCTGGCCGCTGATCCGCTTGACTGACCGGAAAGTGTCGGGACCGGCAGGCCCGGTTTTTCTGGTCAGGGCAGAAAAGGAGCGATGGAGTTGGGTGGCCGGACTGGAGATCGGGGGATGGGTCGGAATGACGTGCGGGGAGGGGAGCGGATCTGAGAAGCGGAGGAGAGCAGCGTGCCACCTGCGGGCTGGCCGGCCCGCAGGAGCAAGGCGGGGCTGCGCAATTGGTAGATGGGGCCTGCCTGTAGGAGAGAGGAGGTATCAGGGAGAGGAAGACGACGCGCTCGGCGCAGTTTAGATCGGGATGATAATAATATAACGAGCTGCTGTGAAAAATACACTGGGAGAATCAGCCAGCTTTTAAAATCTGCTGTGGACAAAAACCCGCTTGTACACTGATTGTACTCTTACCGTTCACTCCTTTTATCTCTTAGGAGGTTGTAATTAAAACTCCTCTTTTCAATGTAATTAAAACTCTTCTTTTCAATGAAATGAAACACAATTATGTTAGCCACACTTTGCCTGAGCTTACTTACGGCATAGTTTTTTTTATGGTAGTGGAACTGAAGATTTGATTTAGCATTTTAGGTTGGTTATGTAACTTTGCTTAATTTGGTAGTCTCTGTTCTCAGATAACCTACAAACATGTCACTATTTATCAGTCCTCTATATCCGCTAGCTGCAATGTTGAATTGAATTATTATATGCACACTTGTATATTATGAGTGTAAACATCTATCTTGAGGATGTTGAGTGATCACCTGGAGATTAGGGCCTCTTCGGTTCAAAAGAATTCTAAGAATTCTATTCCTTAGAAATTTTCCATGTACAACCTGTTTAGTTTGTAGAATGGAAACCATATGAAGGTTAATATGGTATCTGCATGGAATTCGAGGAAAATTTCCATTAGTCTTTTTTATGACATGCACATAACCGTAAGAAAAGTTCCTGCATTTTCTGTGGTGCAACTGAACAACTTTGATCACACACTCCTGTGTTTTGAAGGATTCAATATGGCATAATATCCAAATCCTACGTTTATCCTATCACTGCGTTTTCAGAATCCTGCTAACTGCTACGTGAGCAAGATTGTAACCAGTCAAGAACAGTTAGAACGAAAACTGTGTCAGCTTGTTCAAATCTCAACTTTTAATCCATTCAAAATTGTGAGGAGGTTCAGGCATGGAATACTATGGAAGCCTGTGGATATCATGTGCGAGACTTTGTCGTATCGGCAGATAATTTCTGGGTAGTATCTAGCATCTGCCCCAGCAGATCAAGTAGCATCACTTGTACCAAACGCCCCAGTCAGACTACAAGTCCAGTTGAATCTTATCGAGTCCAGATAGTAGTACATGTGCCCATGTCATAGTTGGCCTGAAGCTGCTCTTTGCTGTCTTTCAGCCAGACATTGAGTGCATCTATGAGTCAGTCTGTGAACGCTCAACCCATCCTTGTGAGTAGTCTGCCTGAGTGAATTGGCTGCTTTAGCAAGACTAGCCTCTAACCAGCCATGGTTCAACTCCCGAGCATCCTGGGTTCCATCCATTCTCATCTCGTTTGTAATTGATGGTTCACTTCAACTTGATTGGTTTTACTGTTTGTTCATAGCAAAATAACTAGGTGGATAGTTTGATCAGCTGTTGAACAGCTCATCGTTAAAGTATGTAGATGGCGGTGGCTGCCAGCGCTTGTTGTCAGGGCAGAAAGACGCCAACGGCGCTCGTTGTCAGGGCGCTGCGAATGGTAGTGCAGCAAGTAGATGGCAGTAGACAAGCAGACATTGAGTGCATCTATGAGTCAGTCTGTAAACGCTCAACCCATCCTTGTGAGTAGTCTGCCTGAGTGAATTGGCTGCTTTAGCAAGACTAGCCTCTAGCCAGCCATGGTTCAACTCCCGAGCATCCCTGGGTTCCATCCATTCTCATCTCGTTTGTAATTGATGGTTCACTTCAACTTGATTGGTTTTACTGTTTGTTCATAGCAAAATAACTAGGTGGATAGTTTGATCAGCTGTTGAACAGCTCATCGTTAAAGTATGTAGATGGCGGTGGCTGCCAGCGCTTGTTGTCAGGGCAGAAAGATGCCAACGGCGCTCGTTGTCAGGGCGCTGCGAATGGTAGCGCAGCAAGTAGATGGCAGTAGACAAGCAGAGCGTTCGTCAGGGCAGAGCAGAAATTAACAATGCAAATAAACTCCTGCGCTCCATAGGATGTTGTTTGTAACATGCAGGCTGAGTGTGTGGGCCAGCAAATGAAGTCTTCCGCTCCATGGGTTGAACGCTCATCTGGAGACTGGCTGAACATAAATCTTGTCTGATTTATGGGCTCTTATCTCCTTCTCATGTCTTATTGTTCTTCCTCAGTTCCTCTAATTTCTGCTCCCAACCCTGATTGTCCTTCCCAATCAGAGTGTTAGTACCCACTAGACCACTACCAATAGCAGGAAAAGGTAAGTTGAAGTACCTCAATTGAAACACTCCATTGAAATAGTCTCTTGCATATGTTTTGACTTCTAGGACAGCAAATGATAGGCATGTAATGCACATGTTAATCAGGACCATGATGTTAATCAGGACCATGAGGTATGATCAGATTCGTCTGGTTAACATGCCAAAAGTAACAAATGCAGTTGCAGTATGAATAATTATTAGTTGTTTGTAAAACATGTCAGATCTTACAGAAGTTTGGGCAAAGTATCTTCTTGCCTGCTATTAAGTTTATGCTCCTACTAACATGCAAATTGGATGCATTCCTCAGGTTGAAGATATTGCCAGAGAATTTCCTGTGGTTTCACAAAGAGCCAAAATGATTTTTGGAGTTCATATGCCGACTATCCCTGCATTAAGGAAGTATGTACTGATACGCCCGAGCCTTCTTGCATCTACAGCAACACTAAATTACAAACGTGACTTGTTTTTCTGTGTGAACACAGAGAATATGGTGAACTTTTGGTAAGCTGTGGTTTACTTGGAGAAGCTCTGAATGTTTTCAAAGATCTCGAATTGTGGGATAATCTAATCTATTGCTATCAGTATGTATTTCAACTTGTAATGTAACTAATATACTTTCAATTGAATTCTTTATTGTAATAATTTTGAGTTTGTTCTTCGGCAGATTATCAGGTAAAGTTGCGGATGCAGTTAGTCTAATAAATGCCCGGCTCTTAGTTACACCAAATGACCCAAGGCTATGGTAAGTAGATCTTGGAGATCATTTTGAGTTTATTTGTCTTTGATATTTTAGATTATGATTGCAGCTATATCTGTCACATCTTCGTTCAGAATCAGCTCTGTAACACTCTACATGGCTTTGGTATCTTCCACTACATTTAAAAAAAAACATTTAGTACTAGAGTAACTATTGCACACATGGCTATATTTTGTGCACTTTACAGTCGCAGTTTTCACCATCCATCAGTCATCACACGAGTTGGAAGTGGGAAAATGTAGGTGTGGCAACAGTTGGGAGTATATTATGTAGCTAAGAGGTGTTTCTTCTGTAGCCATGCCCATCACTTACTGTAAAAATAGGAATATATGATGCATCAGACATCCTACTCCTAATTATTGAAATTGAAATATTTGTTGCTTGGATGCTTTCTCATATATGTGATCGCTCTTCTTTTGGAGTCCATAATGTTAGCTTGCAAAAATGTAGAAGAAATGGTTTTACTGAGAAAGATCGACACGTTTATTGTGCAGTTCATAGTTAAGTAAGCAATAAGCCAACCTACTATGCTAGCATCTTAAGCCTTTGCTCACTATATATGTCGCAATAATGCATTGAGCACAAAATATCTAGATAGACAAATTACCCATCATGTGCAAATGGAATTTGTTCTGTATGCATCAGTAGTAGCATGCCTGGGATAAGTAGAGGCATTCAACGAAGGGTTGTTCTACTTCACAAATGCATGTGATGAGTGGGCAATTCTGGGTTGAGCCATGACTTTTAGTGTTGAGTGCGATGCGCGTGCAGTTCTCAGCTGCACTACGACAAAATGTTAGTGTCGAGTGTGAGGTGTGTGCAGTACTTGACTGCGTCACGACAAACTGTTATCATTTTGCTTCTTCTCCCTCCAGTGACCAATGTACAACCTTACTGTTCTCTTTTTCCTCCACACAAATGTCTTCCTCAACCATCACGATAGCAAAAAGACAAGGCATGGTACTCTCTGCGCTCACCCCGGCTCTGCCTTTGCTTGGTGGCCGTTGTTTGCTCCATTCCACCGTTACCAGTCTCACATCCACTTGAAATCACATGCACTTGAAGTCTAAGGGTGTATCTGCTGCTTTTCCCGTTGCTCCCAACAATGAATCTTGCACATTAAGGCCTCAGGTTGCTACATATAATGAAGGGTCACATAGGGCAAGGGCAACAACTATGCTCTGCTTCCGACGGCAGCAGTGTATTCGAAACTTAAGGAGTGGTGCACACACATAGTTTTATTTGTTTGTTTGCGAGGATCATGCTCATATATTTCATGGTGGTCTCTTCCTTCCTTTTTTTACTCACGAGCTTATGCATAACATCTAACAATTCGAATGGTCTAAATACTAAAATTTGAATGTGAATTTACCAAAACATGACCGCATAGCTCACACAAACTATAAAGTCACCGTCACCAGTAGCCATCCATGCGGGGATTCCATTCAGTATTCAAGTATATGAATACGTGTACATATTGTGAATTTGTACATTTTTGTCTCATCCATGCATGGTGCGACCATATGTATATACACGTTACAACAAAATTGCACTTTTTATCACCATAGTACAGATAAATGTCTGTTTCTCCTTTACACAGTATTTACCTCCTAACTAATCGACAACAACTCTTCCTCATTTGCTTAATCACCAAGCATCCATGGCCTTGTTTCATGTCTCAGTTGTACATAGTAGTACATGCACGTACACAGCCAAAGATATCGAGAGTTCTATATGAGCTAGAGTAATACTATCATTGCAATAAAGATCTACAACTATTTTACTTATGTGCTAACATGGAATGATTCCCGAGGAAAAGGATTAGCTAGGATTGTATTGCGTTTAGGATACAAATGGTTACTTTTATCAGCCGTAGCAAGGATTTAATTTGATTTCTCTTCATGGTTTACAAAGCGTGAAGCGTCCCCAAAGCGATGGGGGGGCGCTTTGGCGCTTAAGCGATGCCTAAGCGGGCGCTTTGGACGCTTAAGCGCCTAAAGCGGGCGTTTTTCCAAAGCGTTGAGGGGGCGCCTTGACGCTTAGGCGTCGCTTAAGCGTCCCAAAGCGGACGCTTTGTAAACCATGTTTCTCTTCCATTTCTCTCATATTTGTATTAAATAAATCTGTTCAAACTCGTGCTATTTTTAAATTTCTTTTGGCACTGAACAGAAATTTATTTATGTGATTGAATAATTTCATCTTTATTTAGGTGTTCCCTTGGCGATGCTACAAATAATGATGATCATTATAAGAAAGCATTGGAAGTCTCAAATAACAAATCTGCTCGAGCTCTGGTATTCTTCTATTTTGTTTTGCTCACCAGCCTTTTGTTCTATTACTAGTACATGATTTGATATAATTGATACTGGTTTTATAGTCTCATACCTTTGTTGCAGCGTTCTCTGGCTCGCAGTGCATACAACAGGAATGACTTCTGTACATCCAAAATTCTTTGGTAAAAGATTAAATTTAAGCAATTTGTTTGTTTACGGTTGTCCCTTACATGAAAATCACTTGCGTTTGAACTTTGGGTAGGGAATCTGCATTGGCATTGAATTCTTTGTTTCCAGATGGCTGGTTTGCGTACGGTACAGCTGCATGGAAGGTAACTTCTCAAAACTATTTTATGTTACATTTGAAATTTGTTGAGACACGAGCATATGGATATGTGAGTATCTACCTATTTAAGAATATTTTCCACCGGAGGATATGGATATGTGATTATCTACCTATATAAGAATATGTTTCACAGGAGGATAAGGATATTTAATTACTCGTGAAGTCACAACATTAGAATATGATCTACTATCTGAGGTTATTTGCAGTGTGAACTAAATTATCTTGTAAGATCTGATGACACATATTTGAGTATTTCTACCCTCGTGCAACCATGTTTCTGGCTTCCTTTTGGCAGTGACATGAACTTGGGACATGAATGATGAGATAGTTTTAAATTTGTAGTCTACTCTCTAATGGTTTAGAGAGCACTCGCTATGGAGCAATTCCCACTGTCTTATTTGCTAGCGAGATAGTTGTATTGTACTAGGAGTAGGACTCCTTTGCATTTCCTTCCGTGTTCTGTTTCATAGACCTGGTGTATTACAAGTGACTTGACATTCACGTTCCAAAAACTATCTCTTGGAAGAGACATAAGCTGCTGTCTTGTTTTGTTCACACAGGATAAAGATCTTGAGAAGGCTGTGGATGCTTTTAGTCGTGCTGTGCAGATAGATCCTGAAAATGGAGAAGCATGGAACAACATAGCCTGCCTGTATGCCCCCTTCAATATGTATTCCTTCATTACTATGTTCTGATGTTGATTGTTTTGCTGGGTGTTATTTGACTGTATTTCATTCTTTCCCTCCCTGCGCGCTGTTGATATTTCCTTATTTCAGTTGAACACCTTTTAGTTCAGCAGGTCAAGCTAACTTCAGATCGTTCCCATTTTGACATGTTGATTTATAGGACAGTGCTAGGTTGTATTTTCGTAGCTTTCAGAGACTTGCGAAAATTGTAATGTACCAAGCATGCAGTTGTATTTTTTGTGTAGGTTTTCGTCTCGTATCATTTGTCTGATATAGTTAACTTTCCAGGCACATGATTAGAGGAAAGAGCCAAGCGGCAGTCCAGGCATTCAAGGAAGCTGTAAAATTCAAGTGTGTATCACCTCATATTCCATAAGTTTATTGTCGAGAATATTTCTAATTCATCATAAATAAATAATTATAGGAGGAATAGCTGGGAAGTTTGGGAAAATTACAGTAAGGTTGCTTTGGACACATGCAATATTCGACTGGTAAGATATGTACTTATGCGATTAATTCTAGATTTCTCATGAGCTGGCATTTTAACTTTTCAGCTGATCACACATTAGCATACTCCTGTTTTCAGGTTTTGTTCCTGATTTTGTACACGTCCATTATTTGTTTGTTTGAAGGACATACAGCAGGGGGAGCCCTGTTGTTCACCTGTTAGTAGAATATCTTTTAGTAGGCTAGTACTGTGCATACATAATTACAGAAATATTGAAGAAAAAAAATCCCAGCCTCTGGAGGAAGTCAACTGGCTTTCTGCAAGGTTCTTCTCATCGCCTTTGATAGTTTGGCTTGTTGTAGCTTACTTACCAAAAAAGAGTGATGCCTAGGAGGAACTAGGTATCAATTTAATCAAGGTAGAGCTGAGGATCAAACCCATTCCTACCCTACCATATATGCTGCTAGCCATTAAGCCCCTTGATGACTTCTCCAGATATGTATAGTTTCTTTTTTCGTTTGCTTGTTTAGTGTAGTGCCATAGCAAATGATGGTACTCAGCTGTTTTAATGATAGATTTTTTGGTAACGTTTAATGATAGATTTCTACATGTACCAAAACTCTTGACAGTCTACCATGATATGACTACATAGCTTTTCTCAGTATCCTCCTTGGGTGGACATGATATCTAATTTGAATATTTCAGGCCTATATGTGAGCAAATATTGTCTGAATTGGTTAATATGACATGAAATAATGCATAGTATCCTGTGCAGACACTTGAAGCTGCCAAAACGGTATTGAATTTGTCCTCAAACAAGCGCTTCAATGTTGATTTATTGGACAAGGTGATGACCACTCTCGAAGAAGAAGCTGCACATCTTAATGATACTCAAGAAGCTGAATCCATAAGCAACACTTCAGATGATCCAAATAAAGTGACCAGGCGAACGAATCAATCGCTAGATATAATTGGCGATATCCTTCAACAGGTATAAGCTATGTGGCTTGGGTTTTCCTCTTGCATTCCCACATGGATTGCAGTTTTTTTAGAGAAAACGCAAAGTATTCTTTGCGTTTTATTTTAGACTGGATTGCAGTTTACTTGACTGGTTATGTTTGTAGATTGTACGAAGTGGTGCTAGCAATGCAGAGATATGGGGATTATATGCAAGATGGCACAAAAGCAAGGGCAACCTCATGGCATGCTCTGAAGCTTTGTTGAAGCAAGTTCGATCCCTCCAGGTGAATAATTACTGTCACGCTGACTGGCTTCATTCCTCTTTTCTCGTTGTTTGCTTGATTAACTACGACACATATTACCTCTATCCATAGTCCACTTAGGTCGCTAGAGACAGAAACCACAAAGTGCACATTGGATCTTTCAGTGCAATATATTAAAGAATACCACAACTTTGACAAATTGGAGTTGATGTACACCAGTCTGATGAAAAGTGGACAAAGTGACTTGTGATCAGACTCTTCTTCATTTGTACGTTGATGACATGATCTGATGATCATCATCACTGGAGAGGATTCTTAAGTGCATTGCCTTTGTAAAGGCTCATCTTAGTGAGCAGTTTCGTATCTTGGTCCTCATCTTTTTCATATGATCATCATCGCAAGTCATATGATCATCATCACAAGTCACAATATTTTCTGGACTTTCTATCCCCCTTGATCTTGCACTGTCCTTTCTTGTACTTGTACATGTTGATATATAATTGAAAATCACACCGTAGGGGTTCTTTCCTACGGTACAGGCTTAAAAAAAAACAAAAAACTAGGGAGTTCAGAGCGGTGCTGCCTGACAAACGGTGGACCAAGGAGTTGCAGGTGGCTGCGACCAAGGGGAGCTGCAACTGCAAACAACGGGCAATGAGCGCCTGACTGATGGCTGGAGCAGAGCATAGATTGGGGGCAAAGTAGAAAGGACAGCAGATTGAGATCGAATAAAAAAATGATCGTAAAAAGGCGAGACTGACCAGAACTCGATCAGGGAAGAGAAGATCGATAAAAAAGTAAATCGATCCATCTGTTTGTGAGGAGAGATGGACGATTGACGATTGCAGCGTCCAGGAAAAGAATTCAAAACCGTAGATGTCAATTTAGGCTCTGATACCCTGTGACGAAATATCCAACTTGTACTTCCATTAGGCCATAGGTACGAATACATGTGTGGTAACATTCAGAAAACCTCTTATACAACTACAGCGGTGATAGTACAATACACGAGAAGTATATACAAAACTCTAACAAAAGGAATGGTGTTGGGAGGTGCGGAGAAGAAACGATGGAGGTTATGTTGGGGCAATTTAATTGGCAGTGAGAAAACACTCATTTTTTCTTTGCAATGGCATTTGCAAACTGGGCATGTAGTTGCAAATACACAATTATTCCCTTGAGGATAGGCGGTCTGCGAATATCCACCTGCCCGTTAAGGTTATACAGTATATCTTCACTATCTTCTCAAGTAGCGCTACACTTTATTACTTTTAAGCAATGTATTTCAAAAACTGATTTCTCGTGCAACTGCAGACTTTTATTTTCTTATTGAATCCTACTATTTAATGTGGAGTCACACATTTGTACTTTATTCCAATAGTTTGTGTCCGGTTGTTCTATTATTCGTTCTATCACATCAGCTTATTAGTGACTGTTGTCCTCACAGGGTTCAGGGTTATGGCATGACCAGAAGAAGTTCATAAAATATTCTCAAGCTTCTCTTCAGCTTTGCAAGGTTTACATTGAAATTTCTTCAACGACTGGAAGCAGGCGAGAATTATTGTCAGCTGAGATGCATCTAAAAGCTCCTTGAAACAGGTACCTGAGTTTTGCTTGTGCTGCCCAGCACCCTTAATTTTTAAATGATGGGTAATTAGCCATCCTTAACTAGATTTTTTGTTCATGGACATGTGGAATGCCACAACACCAGCAATATGCCTAATACCTTCAGGAATAACATGATGGAAATAAAAGCCATGTCTACTATAACAACCTGCCCATTGCTCTTAGTTTTTGGAGTTAAGAAGTTATGATAGATATACCCTGTTACTTAAGAATCTGTGTACGGATGATAAAGTATTGAGAACAGCAATCTCTTTGTTCTCTTTCTGTTTCATGTGCTCGCTGATAACTCAATGTTGGAGCTGATCTTCTTCATGTAGGCAACAGACTTCTCAGGTACGGAGGAGTATCAAGCACTTAATGACTGCCTTGTTGAATTGACGGACCTGATTGGTACTACATAGACTTACTGAGGTAGTAGTTTCAGCTCTCCTCTTTTTCTTACTACTTTTCTGCTCAAGGATTGAAAATTCAGTACCTGGTCCTGACACTTTTGGGCCGTGGGCACGTCTCAGAACCTGGGCAGTATATTTCTGGATTAGCAGATGCTGACAGAGTTGTTGGGTGTTAAAATGCATTGATGCATTGATTGGCTTGATCTGTCACAAACGTGGAAAAAATCCAGGGAGAAAGTATAATTAGGTGTCTTTGCTCTGTGATGGCTGAGTTTTTTCTGGTCATTGACTCTTGTTAATTTTATAATTTACAATATAACCAAGTCGGTTTTGTTGGCTACTTCCTGCAGTTTTCATCAACGGTTACTGGTCGCGTGCCTGGTTGAGTATCCACATACATTGCGTCTAAATTAGGTACTAATATATCATCCACCAATCTTGGAAATAACATTATTAACTTTTGTTGTAACCCTGCACAACCTACATGTGCTTACTAATATATCATCCACCAATCTGGGAAATAACATTATTAACTTTTGTTGTAACCCTACACCACCTACAGGTGCTAAGTAGTACCAAACATTGTATAAATTACATTTTATGTTTGAACCACAAATGAGTTAGCACCATCAGCTAAGTTTAGTGTTGATGCTATGTGTGCTGACCTTTATCCACTGATGCTAGCTGGATTTTCTCGCCTGAAGCATTGTCGTAGTTTGCAATTGTTGATTTGTTTCAAGTATAAATGCAAATGTGGCTCAATATAACTTATAACTCGGTTTCTCTTTCTTTGATAAATCTCAGTTGTGAGTTGAGGTCACCTTATATGGATGGCAACCTGCGCTGGCTGGCAAATTCTTGCTATAGCTTATAACAAAGGATCAGGTCTCAGCTTTCCAAAATGACAAAAGCTTACTCATTTATCAGCTCATGGAGATGGGGATTACGAGAGCATAAGCTTACTCATTTATCAGCTCATGGAGATGGGGATTACGAGAGCATTATAACTTTATAAGCTTGAGGAAAGTACAATGGTAACTTATATGCGTAACTTAATTCTCAAAGTTATGTGGGGCTAGTACCATTTTCAAAACCAAGAGGAAACCGCATAGGCTAGGTTGGACCATGTGTTTGTCAGTCGTAATTCTGGTCAGGGGAGGACGTATCTTGTAGTCTATTGTGTAATTTTTGCATGTCATGGTCAAGCATGAGTTCAGTTGCTGGCGAAAATTCTCTGAATTCCAAACTTTTGTAACTCTAGTTTTTCGAAAGAATTTATTTAGGCACGACACTTAAATTTTCAGTGCCCATCTAGACACATGGCGTAACCTGGCCTACGGTTGGACACCGTATCTTCCAATCTTCCGAAGCCTCTACTTACATGAATAATCTGGAGCTTCAGCCAAACAATGTCTTCCATCAAGCGTACAAATTTTTGCCCCTCAAAGGAGCATGTTTCTTGGAAAATTGGTTGAAAGCACATACATGATGCTTCTACTGAAGTTGTTGGCCGGGTACCCCCAAGTGGAAGGGATGTTGTAGCTGGTAGCAAGTATTTCTGTTAGTTGAGAACCAAGATTTATTGGACCGGTAGGAAACATCACAGATGCTCACCATGTTAATAGTTCATGTACACAAACACAAAACTAACTTGTCACCAACTTACAGAAAGGTTGTGAAGTTTCCCATCTAGCAAATTACAAGGATTAAACTCATAAGTTGGATTGAAGTAATTAGTAAATTAAATGACCATCGAGGAAACTAAAAAATACTGTAATTTCAGCTCAAGATTGCCTTAGGATACTAAAAAAAGAGGACACCATGTTCACAACAAAATAAAGCAAGAATGGACCCTGTTGCATAACTGCCATCCCAACATCTGATGTGGATGATATCATGCAAAATTAGAGTGATACTGATGACCCCAATGGATCACCACCTCAAAGGTTTTGTGACCATGCCATACAATTTCCTTTAGGATTAAGTCGACCCACTGTGGCACATTACAAAATGACTCATAACCAAAAAATTAATTTGGTAGAATTAGTTCGAAACATCTTGAACAACTCTTAAATTAGAGCAAGCACAAGCCCATACTCTTCTTCTGCAATCTTGGTTAGAAAGATAAGATAAGATTTGGAATTGTGTGTGTATTATAGACTCCGCCACTAGCAAGGAGTATTATTAAGGCTTCAAACCGAAGAATTGTTTTTAATTGGAGATCTTTAGTTCAAACCGACAATCTTGTTCACTTTTAAATAACGGATGCGCGAGATGCACCAATACCGCTTCAATAGAACCTATGGTGAAGATCTAGTTTCTTTCAAAAGTATAATTAAGTCATGGAATTGTCGGTAATTCAATTAAACTTCTCGCTCCTCTAGAACTAAACAGTTAGGGAGAAGGGTGGAACGGAGGCACGAGAAACATAAACCCTAAGTTCTATAGATATGCATCTTCAATGTTATGTTCTTCGTTTTCATTTATGTTTCTTCCTTTTACATATACATGTTTTCTATTTAGATACGCATCTTCAATGTTACCCTCAATTATCGACGTATGGTTGCATTCTGTAGATCATGCGCTCCATCCATAGCGAGGTCCTGATGCTATGTGCACCACGATTAATTAACTAATTTACAGAAACCACTCTATTTGACCGCTGCCATATTCTTGCCATGAATCGTAAGAAACCTCAAAACAAAAAAGGCCCGCTCACCCATGTCGAATACGGCGATTCAAACTGTATGAACCTGTTTTAGCTTGTTTTATTACTAGTACTATAACACGTATTTCTGGTGTACAAAAGTGGGTTCGGAATTTTGGTTTGATTTTTTTAATCAAAGTCAACTGACCAGTCAACACAAAAAATCTGAAATAACTTTTGTACACCAGAAATCCGTGTTGTACTAGAAACACATGTTAGGTTCGCACAGCGTATAGCACAGGGTGCGTACCTACCCATGTGGGTAGCCAACTTTTTTTGAGGTTTATGGGTAGCCAATTTTCTCTAAGGCTAGTCACAGTGGGGAGTAACTTAGACTAGTAACATGCATATGTTACTAAATTCAAAAAAAAAACATGCATATGCTACTATTCTAAGTTACTACCTCCACAATGGGAGTAACATGTGTGTAGTGTCATGCACAAGTCTATTTATTAGGTTGTACACATATTTTGTCCTGAAATATGTGATGTTACGGTAACTAGCTATATTACTCCAATCTCTCTCCTCATTAATTACTCGCCACATCGGATTTTTTGCCTACGTGGTATGCATGTTACTCCTATGTTACCATCCACTGTGACTAGTCTAAACCAAAACGTGTATTTCATATTCTTGGATTAGATGGAATTGGGTAGATCCAGGACGGCGCATGTGCATGTGCAAGGTAGACTCAATCAATAGCTCGTGTGAGACATGCATTAATCGTATATGAAGTCAACACCAGAGACATCTTTATACAAATAGATTGTTTATTAATTTGTATACAGATCTACACGAACCAACACTATTATCCAACTTCGTATGAAGGTATCTAATGTCAGCTCTGGCACTTTTAACTGCTTATAAAGAGCCAATTTGTTGGTTCTTTTTCATGTTTTAGTTACGAAGAGGATAAATGTTTCATCCATTCGTGGTAGCTGGCTAATTTGACCGCATAGATTGGCCAGATTTTTTTTTGAGATATCTGCACCATTTGTCACTAAATTTGGCGAGGATGAGTACTTTAGTCACTGAACTTGAAGAATGTTGTGCGCAGATCACCAAACTTGGCAAGGATGAGTAAACCGGTCACAATCGTACTCATCCTCGCCAAGTTTTACCAATGGTGCATATATCTCTTTTTTGAACCTGAAAACTATGACAAAGCTAGCGCTCTCACATTCTGTTCCCGAACCAAGTGAGCTATGCTGGATTCAATATTGCGTGCAACTTGTCCTAAGTATAGGTTGCCCATTGCTGCCGAGAATGAGTCTACGCACATGATACCATGTGCAATTTCATGTTGTTACATGCCTGCTTAATCAAGACTCCAATCTGGGCAAGGGATACAGCTCGCGTCACGCGTAGCAGGTGAACTCAGCACGCAGGCTGGAAAGGAAGAAGAGAGAAGTCTGAAGACTTGTTGCTACTGAATTCATCGATGCCTGCCCCAACTGCAGGATGGTGCTGGATATGCTACTCCCACACGGACGACTTGGTCACCCCTGACCTGTGGGCCCTGCTTGACAGCTCACGGCGCGCCTGCTCTTGGCCTTGCGCCGTCCCAGCTCCGTCATCGCCTTCGTCAGCAGTGGCGTCGTGACATTACCCCCCCCTGAAGGCACGGTCTGTCCCCAGGCCGTCGATGACGGGTGCTTCTGAAGCATGGCGTACAGTGGCTCCCAGGTGCGGCAGTCTTCGGGCATCCCCTCCCATTGAATGAGCAACTGCGGAACAAGCTTGTTCCCGCGACGGATCATCCTGTCGGCGCACACACGGGCTGGCCGTATGGAGATGTTAGACATCAGGTAATTAGGCAAACTCTTGCAAACCTGTGTGTCGTTGGAGATAGCCTTCTTGAGCTGCGAGACGTGCACCACCGGATGAATGCGAGCCGTGAGAGGGAGCTGCAATTTGTACGCCACTTTGCCAATGCGTTGAAGTATCACATAGGGCCCGAAGTACTTGAAAGCCAGCTTCTGGTTAGAGCGCTGCGCCACGGATGTTTGCACATACGGCTGGAGCTTCAGATAGACGCTGTCGCCCACTGCGAATTCCCTCTCTGATCTGTTCTTGTCAGCTTGATGTTTCATCCTACTCTGGGCACGAGCAAGGTGTTGCCGTATCACTGGAACCATCTCCTCCCTTTCCTGAATCCACGCGTCCAATTCGGTGTTCCCTGTGTCTGCATTTGCCGTGACACCAAACTGGCGTGGCTGTCTTCCGAACAAAACTTCAAAGGGAGACCGCCCGAGGGCCGTGTGAACTGTGGTGTTGTACCAGTATTCAGCTTGCGGAAGCCACTTCGCCCAGTTTTTTGGATTCGCCTGAACCGTGCACCGTAGGTAGGTCTCCAGACACTGGTTCACCCGTTCAGTCTGCCCGTCCGTTTGAGGATGGTAAGAGGAACTCATGTTCAGTGTTGTATCTGCTAATTTGAACAATGTTGCCAGAAACCACTGATGAATATCTTATCCCTGTCAGAGATCAGCACCTTAGGCATGCCATGGCGGCAGTACACGTTGTCCATGAATGCTTGGGCAACCGACTGTGCGGAGAAGGGGTGCCTCAGAGGTATGAAATGCGCATACTTAGAAAATTTATCCACCACAACCATAATTGTGTCAAACCTGTTTGATTTCGGTAGTCCTTCAATGAAATCAAGCCCCACACTGTGCCACGCGTCCGGAGGTATTGGCAGCGGCTGCAGTCTGCCTGGTATCTTCACCTTCTCTGGCTTGGCTTGCTGGCATGTGCGGCAAGCTTTCACATATTGGATGATATCGTTCTTCATGTGTGGCCAGTAGAACAACTTTTTAACATTGTGATATGTGGCCTGGATACCCGAGTGACCTCCCAGCGCGCTGCCATGGAGAGCTAACAGCACCGCATTGTGTGCTGCTTTGTGCCTGCCCAACCACACACGCCCTTTATACTTGATAATGCCATCATGCAAGGAATATCCTTGTTCATTTGATCCTGTTACAGCCAGCTCTGTCAACAATTTTGTTGCTTGATCATCATTGTGATATCCTTCTAAGACTGTTTCCAACCATTTGGGTTGCACAGCAGAGATAGCATAAGTATGATCAACATGTGGGCGTCGAGATAAACCATCAGCTGCACGGTTTGTGATCCCTTTTTTGTACACAATTGTGTAGTTCAGACCCATCAGTTTAAAGAAGGCCTTTTGCTGAATGGGTGTATTGAATTTGTGATCCCCCAAATGCACCAGACTCCTCTGATCCGTGTGTATGGTGAAGTGCTTGTGTTGTAAATAGGGCTTCCACTTCTCCACTGCCATGAGAATTGCCAGACACTCTTTGTCATAGATACACAGAGACTGGTTCTTGGGTCCCAATGCCTTGCTCAAAAATGCCAGTGGATGCCCTTGTTGCATGAGCACATCACCACCCCTGTGGCACACGCGTCAGTTTCAATCACAAACTCTTTTGTGAAGTCTGGCATAGCTAAAACGGGCGCTTGAATCAGTGCTTGCTTCAGCCACTCGAATGCTGCATTTGTTTCAGGTGTCCACACATAAGGGACATTCTTGCAAAGCAATGCTGTCAATGGTTTACAAATTATCCCATAGTGGCGGATGAACTTCCTGTAGTACCCAGTTACTCCCAACACACTTCTGAGCTGTTTTGCATTTTGTGGTACAGGCCAGTTCTTGATGGCGGCAATCTTGTCAGGATCTGTGGACACCCCATGGGCCCCTATGATATGCCCAAGATATTCCAATGATGTCTGCGCAAACGAGCACTTGTTCTTTTTGATGAACAACTTGTGTTCCTTTAAAATTGCAAACACCGTCTTCAAATGCTCAACATGATCATCCAATGTTTTGCTGTATATGAGTATGTCGTCTACAAATACCAGCACCATTTTTCGGATCAGGTGTGCAAAAATGCTGTTCATAGCTGCTTGAAAAGTTGCTGGAGCACAAGAAAGCCCAAATGGCATCACCCGAAACTCATAATGTCCACTGTGGGTTTTGAAAGCAGTCTTGTTTTCATCCTGTTCAACCATTCGAATCTGGTGATACCCTGAGTGCAGATCTAATTTTGTGAAATATTTAGCCCCAGCCAATTCGTCCAGCAATTCATCTACCACGGGCATTGGGTATCTGTCTTTCACAGTCACTGAGTTGAGCCGTCTGTAGTCCACACAGAATCTCCAAGTTCCATCTTTCTTCTTCACTAATAAAACAGGTGATGCAAACGGACTTTGACTATGCTGGATAATCCCCTGTGCAAGCATGTGCCGAATTTGCTTCTCAATTTCGTCCTTCTGTTGTGGTGAATACCGGTATGGTTTCACATTTACTGGTTGCACACCTGGCATGAGTGTGATTTTGTGATCAAACTTTCGGTGTGGAGGGAGTCCTTCAGGAGTGGCAAAGCAGTTTTTGTTCTCCTCCAAGATTTCCACAATGCATTGGGGAAGCCCACTTTGCTCAGTATTGGCTGCACACAGTTCTACCACATGAGCTACTGCATTGTCAGCAAACAATTCTTTTAGTTCGAGTCCAGTGATGGCAGTGCAGGAATTTGTGGCCTCTGACACTCCTCTCACAGTTACTCTTTTCTCCCCTTGTTTGATTCTAAAGGTTTTCTTTTTCCAATCTATCCACATGGGTCCCAGAGTGTCCAACCAATCCATTCCTAGGATCATGTCGTAGTGCGGCAAGTCGAACACCCTGAAGTCAGTGCAAAAGTTTGCCTTCTGGCACTTCCACTGGACATTCTTCACAGCAGTATTCACACGAGTGGTGGCTCCATTGGCCACTGTGACTGTTACGCAGGCACTTCCACTTTTGTGAGCCCTAACAGTTCAACTGCATCTGTACTGATGAAACTGCCACAGCTGCCCGAGTCCACCAACAATAGTACTTGCTTGTTATTGATCACTCCTTGTAACCGGAAGCTCTTCTTGCGCACAGTACCAGCCATGGCACACTCGAGATGGAGCACAGGGATTCATCTGTACTGTTGTTGTCGGACTTGTCATCTTCATCGTCAGACTGCGACATTTTTAAAGCAGCCATCAGCTCCTCCATCATGTTCAGAGGTACTGTGGCACTGCACTTGTGCCCTGGATGGAATTTTTCTCCACAGGTGAAACATTCCCCTCTTGCTCGGCGTTGAGCCTTCAGAGCTTGCAGTTTGGCATTCCATGGCGGTTTTGCTGATTGTTTCTGCTTCACTTCTTCAGGTGAGCCAGCCAACACTCCCCTGTTTGCATTGGTGTGGAATGGCTTGAAATCATGCCGGAACCGCCCACTCGATGTGTGTCGAGCCTCCTCCAGCATCTCCTCCTGCGTTTCAGCCAGAGATAGAGCAGCATCAACAGTTCGAGGCTTATGCAAACGTATAGCTCCTGAATATCTTTCCTAAGCCCACTAATGAATTTAGTGACAAAGAAAGCCTCATCATAATGATTGTTATGCACTAGCACCTTATGCCTAAGCTCTTCAAATTTTAAGAAATATTGCTCTACAGTTCCTGTCTGCTTGCAGCGTTCTAAAGCCTCTAAAGCCCTATGATGCTTGTCTTTGCCAAATTTAGCGTGCACAGCAACACAAAGCTCTTCCCAATTATCTATGTCATGCTCGGCCTCAACATTTTGGAGCCATAAAGCAGCGTTACCAATGAAGTGGATGGTAGCATAGTTAGCCCATGTGCTGTGATCGACATCATACATAGCAAAATATTTCTCACATGTTTTCTTCCACCAGCGAGGATTTTCACCATCAAATTTTGGGAAATCAGATTTAGGTGGACGACTGGTACGGTGCCTACTATAGTGAGCATGCATTGGCGTGTCAAGATCATCCTCAACACCACCAGATCCCTCCCCTAAATTAAATGTTACTGGAGAGTGGCGAAAGGCACGCGTACCCTTTGCCAGGGCAGGTGCCATGGCCTGGTGGCCACTGGTCACGGTGCCCTGATTCGATGTTGCAGCGCCGTGCCCATGGGGCCGAGGAGTGGCGTCGACGCTTGAAGGGCGGTCGGCTTCCAGGATGGCCACGCGCGTGCCCACCTCCTCAAGGGATTTGTGCATCGCCCTGAGCGAATCATCGATCGCAGGTGCCCAGTTGTTTAGGCCCTGGATGTTCTCCACAATTTTTCCCTGGCTGTGTGCCATGGCCTTCAACGAGTCCTTCACCGCCATCAGTGCCGAGCTCGTGTCGTCGCCTTGCTTGTTGAAGAGGGTTGCCAGAGACTGGAGCTCGGCCTTGAGTTCCTCCATCTCCGCTGCTTCACAGACCGCCCACGTCGCTGAGTGAGACGCGAGTGTCTGCCGTCGGTCACCGCGACCAATTGCTTACGGGGTCGAGAACGAGATCGTCGGGATTTTACCAACCGCGGTGGGGATCCGCGGCCAACCGCGACCTTCGAATCGAGCCCACCAACTTGTCACCGGCACCACCCACCAGCACGCGCACGCACGCGCGCTGTCGCCGCCGCCTAGGACTAGATCGAGGCAGGGATTTTACCAGGGCAAACGCCAACCCGCCTAAGATCTGATCCACTCCATCGCCTCCTCTCGATCTGAATTTTTTTGCTGGATTGAGTGGAGAGCTTTGGATCGAATGGCTCTAGATACCATATGTTACATGCCTGCTTAATCAAGACTCCAATCTGGGCAAGGGATACAGCTCGCGTCACGCGTAGCAGGTGAACTCAGCACGCAGGCTGGAAAGGAAGAAGAGAGAAGTCTGAAGACTTGTTGCTACTGAATTCATCGATGCCTGCCCCAACTGCAGGATGGTGCTGGATATGCTACTCCCACACGGACGACTTGGTCACCCCTGACCTGTGGGCCCTGCTTGACAGCTCACGGCGCGCCTGCTCTTGGCCTTGCGCCGTCCCAGCTCCGTCATCGCCTTCGTCAGCAGTGGCGTCGTGACACATGTCACTACAAATCCAGCACCTAATAAGTCATTAGAAAAATGTTTACAGCCAAACCGACAACTTTATACAAGGAAATCCACTTTGGCTGCCGGTGCATACGCATCCCGTATTTTAAAAACACATCACGCAGTGTCAAACTTTTTCAAAAGAATATTCCGTACATACATCTTCACATTCTATGTATCCACAAAGTTTCTTCGCGAAAAAAACGACATTTCTTGTGACCTGTGTAAAACAGATAAAAATTTCTCGTGAAAAGTCTTGTTTCAACACCAAATTTTATCTATTTTACGCCGGCCAGAAAAAATGTTGGCTTTTCGTGAAACGGCTTTGTAAACACATATGATGTTAAGATGTGCGAATATGTTTTTTTACATTTTGGTATAAAATGCATTTTACATAAAGAGTGCATATGCACCCAGGAGGCAAAACGCCTCTCCCCTTTATACACCACTACCAAAACGTGAAACTACTCATTCGTTGGATAAAGAATCGAGAGCAAGGATTGTTAGTGTACAAAAAAAATGTAAATTTACGCCGCTCTAAGTTGAAATTTGCAAAATATATAAAGTGCAGATGTTGTGTAGAAAAGATAAAATTTTATTTGCTATTTACTGGTTTTGCAAATATCTCGTAGAAATAACACAACAGTTGTGTACAAAGTTATTTCAATACATATATATTCTCACCAGTAACATCTACATAAAGGACTGATCAAGCCAGTTGCTTGAGGTGTCTACTTATTTGCTGCCGATAAGAAGAGCGCGGCAAAGTTTTTGTTGCGCTGAAATAGTACAATACCAGTAGGGAGTCGATATGATGTCACATTCTCAACTTCCTGATCTATTCAAATGCGAGAACCTATACATGCTTATTCCTCTCAGTCCCGAATACATATGATTAAACAACTCCATACACTCGATCCCAAAACTTATATAAACTGCAGAATTATCAACAGTGGGACAATTTCCTGACGTAAAGTAGTACAATCTACACAGCTAGCTGTGCATGAATTCATCCCTCTATCGCGGCACATAATCCAATATCAAATCATATCAGTACCTACCAGTTAGACAGAGTGGTCAAGTATCGATGTCACCGACACCCACATTTCTGCAGGGAATGAGCACACGCAATGTCAACTAGTTCGATCGGGTAGTGAGGTTATGCTCGCCATGTTCCCGCGCTTGACTTCTCTGCTCATCACATTGCAACCAAACATTAGTCATGCCTTCCAGCTTGGCTTCTTTGTTCCTGAGCTATAAATAGACCCGAGGAACAGCATGTTTTCCACAACCCATCCTCCTCTCCCCATCTCTCGAGGCACGCACAACACAATATACCATAACGAAGATGGCCAGTGGTAAGCTTGCCGCCTTGGCCCTGATGGCATTGCTCGCTCACGCTGCTGCTGGGTACGGTGGGTATCCCAACCCAAGCACGCCAAGCTACCCTCCTCCACCAAGCCCGACACCTCCTCCTCCGGCAGGCTATCCCAACCCAAGCACGCCTAATTGCCCTCCACCAAGCTCAACCCCGCCTAGCCCGACGCCGCCTCCTACTGCGGGTATCCCAACCCAGGCACGCCTAGCTACACTCCACCGGGCGCAACCCCGCCAAGCGCGACGCCTCCTCCTGCTGTGCCAGTGCTCGCGATCGGCCACTACCGCAACACGTGCTACCAAGCAGAGAAAATCGTAAGAGACGTCGTCGGGAAGGCTGTGTACGCCAACCGCGGCATTGGCGCTGGACTCATCCGTCTCTTCTTTCACGACTGCTTCGTGAGGGTAAAACCTCGATACACATGTGTCTCGCGTTGTGGGATTAAAAAGTATTTGTCAACATTTGGTTTATAAAAGATGGCTGCATGCATGCATCGCGCGACATGCAAAGTCTCGAGTCCGTTCTCTCCTCCACGAAAAATAATTCATGTGGCTAGCCTTGGTGGTCGGACTCTGACAAGATCTTACTAATTTGTGCAGGGGTGTGATGCATCGGTTCTACTTGACCCCACCTCGGCAAACACTCAGCCAGAGAAGCTTGGAATCCCCAATTTCCCCAGCCTCCGTGGCTTCGAGGTCATAGACGCGGCTAAGGTCGCACTTGAGAAGGCATGTCCCGGCGTCGTATCATGCGCCGATATTGTTGCTTTCTCCGGGCGTGACGCCACCTTCTTCCTCAGCAAAGGGAAGGTGGACTTCAACATGCCGGCTGGCCGCTATGATGGTCGTGTGTCCCTTGCCAGTGAAACCCTCACGGACTTGCCCCCACCTTTCGCCAACCTTCAGCTACTCAAGGACATGTTCGCCGCCTAGGGGCTTACCACTGGCGAAATGGTTACCCTCTCCGGGGCGCACACCGTAGGGATCTCTCACTGCTCCTCCTTCTCAGACCGCATCCCTGCCAACGCCTCGGATCCCACGTCCATGAACAGTAGATTAGCCAAGTCTGTGGAGAGGCAATGTAACCAGAGTGGTGACCCTACGGTGGTTCAAGACGTCGTGACCCCTATAAAGCTTGACAACCAGTACTACCGAAATGTGCTCGACCGTAAAGTGTTGTTCACGTCGGATGCCGCACTCCAGTCGACGGAGACAGTAGCCGAGGTAAGGCTCAATGCCAGGATCTCTGGGCGATGGAAAAAAAGTTCAAGGCTGCAATGGTGAAGATGGGCAGCATTGAGGTGAAGAACAGTGCCAACGGGGAGATCAGAAAGCAATGTCGATTCGTCAACTAGAGGTTAATCAAACGTGCACGAGAATTGACGTTCATCTCACTTTGACTCTTGATGCTCGTGACTCGTGCGAATAAGCTCGTGCATTCGTGTTTGCTGATTTTGATTGATTTATCATTGTTGTTTACTTTCCACTAAGTCTTTCATACTTGTATTACATTTGTAAGTTTGTTATTTGTGTACTTCTATTGATTAATTATTAATGAGATTTCCCCTATGCATTGTCGGAAAGCACTCACTTTACCTCTTTTGGGTTAATTTTCGAAAGACATTTGGTGTATTTTAGGTAACCGAGAAACTTTTAGTTTGCTGCAAGGAAACTTTAAAACGATTTTTTGTTGCTGCTACAAGGAAACTTCGGTACTAGTGTGCCGAGCTGTATGCATGACTTGCGCTCTCCTCCCCTGCGCCTGGGTGAAAACCCTAGTTCCCTGCTGAGCGGGCGGCGGCGGCGCTCCGGCGTCGCGTTCTCCTTGGAGGCGTCGTCTTGGGCTGCGGGGAGGTGGTGGATCTGCGAGCTGATTGCGGTGTGCTTGTGGTGGCGTGTTCCTGCGGCAAGGTGTAGTCGGGTCCGGTCAAAGCTCCTTCCTTTGCTGCTATCCTGCGCAGGTGTCCTGTCCATCCGCGGGTCGGCGCCCTCGAGCCTGGGCGAGAGGGGAATGGGTTCCTCTCTGCGGCGACACCAGCCTGGTGTTTTGGATGGAAGACAAAGATCTGGTTGAGCTCTGCCCCTCCTCGGCGGCCCTTGCTTCCTTTGTGCCGTGTCTTCTATGAGTGCTCGCGTCCAATAGCCTGCGTCTTGCCGAGCTGTCGGTGCCGGCGGCGACGTCTTTGGGCTGTGCGCGAGTTGTGGCTTCCGTGCTGGAATCTGTCCCTCTGCAAATCGGTGTGTGTTCTTCGTGCTCTCGGGTGAGCTTCTCTGCCTTTCGACGGTGCGGCGTCCTTCGAGCCAGGACGAGAAGACAGGGGTCTTCTTCGAAGGTGGAGGCGAATGGCATTCGACGACGACAAGCAGCGGACGTGAAGAAGGCGGGATTCTCCGGCGACGCTCTTAGCTTCTTAGTGTCTCCTTGGTGCTGACCTTGTTGGCAGACGGTGGCCTCGATGATCAAGCTGTACTTTTCTTTGTATTTTCTGTTTGCTTGTTGATTCGTGGCCTGTAAGCTGTTCTTGCATCATGTGTTGTACTTGCCGTATCTGGCTTTATTAATTTAAAGCTGGGCACTTTGTGCCTTGTATCTAAAAAATTTCTAGACCAATTACTCCTTTGAGTGTCATTACCATACTCGGCCTGTGAGAGCTCGGGCGAGGCAGCTTATCTTGTGCGTCCATTCACCTCTGCACAATAGTTTTTTTCAGCCGCCCCTTTTCACCGTGACCGTTGGATGTGGTACGTTTTCGTTTTTCACCTCTTCGCTGACATGATAGGTCGATGACATGTAGAACAGCTTGCAGGCGGGACCCAAATTTCAATGCGGACAACACGCTCGTCTGCGTCTCACCCTTTTCGCGTGGGGGTGGATATGAGTTGTCCAATGACAGACTACTAGACCAATTGGATATAATATATGGGGATATTTAGCCTATTACGTTGAGCGCGCTCCCACTATCGATGAACTCAGTAAAAACTTTTGTTGTGAATAGTCAGGATACCACAACAGGACCACGGAGACCCGCGTCGCTCCATGTCGGGTGACTTGAGGAAACATACCACCCCGGCCACCGGCCACCACTCACCTCCCTCCCTTCCCCACGCTGCCGCTGGAGGAGGTCGTTCGACGGCGGACGGCGGCGGGGCGCCCCTGCATGTTTTCTTTCAATGGTCTGTACAGAGTTCTTCAAATACATCTTTCCGATCTAATCTGTACTGGATATCCGGCCGCCGGCGTCCACGATCCATGTTCGTGCGCACTCACACAGCCATCCAGCCATGTGCGTGGCGCATGGCGCAGGATGCATCCAGGCAGATGCGTGGCAGGCCGCTGAACCGATCGGGATCGATCGTTGCCTTGCGTGCGTACAGGCGAGCAGGCAAGGGTCATGTTAGCTAATGACCGGAGCTCCAGGTGCATGTCGCGTTGGTACCCATCGATTGCTAGCTACTGGAGGAGTGCAAATGTGCCCCTGACGTGCCTACATCTCCGAAATCTAGATCGTAGGGCTGGCGAGGTCAGGTGGCCACGATGAAGAAAGGCAGCGACAAGATTGTGAGACCGGCGACTCAGGACGGCGGTGGCCGGTTCGTAAAGGCCGCGTCACTCTATGGCGGTGGTCAGATCATGAGAGCACCGGCAGCTGCTCACCGTCACGGGCACGGGTCTGGTCTACGCGACAATGTTGCGACCGGATGAGTTCATGGGTGCAGACGATCGGGCACCAAGAGTGATTCTCCCCAACAACGACCCAGGAGAGACAACAAATGGAACAAAATTGCTTTGTGGGGTCGGTACGGCAAACCTCAACCAGATTTTTGCTCCGGGGCAGTCGAATTGTGGTGTTTTAACACTCAGATTTGTCGGCAGCATGACTGCATGAGGTACGCCATTTCTTATTTAGTTGCGATTGTGAAAAATATAGAACCCTAATGTTGTGCTTTTTAATTGATCTGACCCTTGTGAGGATATACAACGTGAATGTCGACCTTGGTGATGATTGTGTTGATGACGTAAAATTCGACGATCTTGATGTAGTCGTACAACTCGGGTCGTTGTTGGCTCGGCTTGTATGTAGTCGTACAACTCGGGTCGTTGTTGGCTCGGCTTGGTGTAGTCCGGATCGTTGCAGTGCAGATCTCGATGATGGCTGTGTTCTTGCGTGCATGAGGTTTATGGAGTCGATGTCGCTCGGCGGAGTCGGTGTAGCCTGGACGGAAGGCGGCGCGCTGGCGTGCGACTGGTCGATGTCGTCGTAGATGTTGCAGATACGAAGGTTGCTTCAAGTTTGTTGCCTTGTGCACTACATAGAACCTCGATGTATCGTAGAATAATTTCCATGGACGTGGGACGTGGGCCATCTGATTCCTCACGTGGAGCTTCTTTTACCTAGGAGTCTTGGACCCGATCTGCCTGACGTTGCTGCTGCTGGTTCTTGAGGCATGCAGCCGCCAAAAGTTCTTCGGCCAGCACGTGATGAAGGCATCCACGGGCATGGTCGCCGGGAAAATTCGCGAGCTGGCGTCGAAGAGATCTCTGCACTGGTTTTCACCGGAGATTTGAGGGTCCCGGAGATCCAGGATCAGGGGCGGAGCCAGGATTTGATCTTGAGGGGGGCGAAATTTTTCTTTGTTGCAAATATATGCTTTGCATTTGAAAGAAAGATACATTATATCAGTTTGAAAGTGTCTATAGGTCCATCGAACTTATCATAATTATTTTGTGGTGCCAAAAATTGTTTGTTCTCTGTATATTATAATTATGCTTTTCCAGAACCATAATTTTTTCTGGACATAAACTATTTTGTAGTACCAAAAAACTTAGTATCCCCGTCTAAAAAAAAACTTAGTCTCCAACCCAAAATCAAGAAAATTGGAAAATAATTGATCTACGATTAATTATTTGCTTTATGCAATTCTACATTAGGAGACAAGGCATGTGATTTATGATCGGTCGTAGTATGTAGTTTGTTATTGATCTACAGTATTAACTAGCCAGTGGATCGATCCCGGGGTCCAGTCCGTAAGACATGCACTTACGGTTATAATATATGCATCCATTCGAGGCCCAAATGCTCAAATCATGGCTCACGTAATGGGCTATTGAGTACCAGTTGGGCTTTGTCTCAGATAGCAAGGGAGCTGCGCCTCTGTTTCTTTGTCACTAGTACAGAACGACACATCGGATACCCCTCTATGGAAACGGCAGGCGTTGGGCGACGGAGAATCGCGCTTTCCGCGCGGCCAGTGCGTATAAACCTGACCTGGGCCGTGGCTGGCCCGTCAACATAGGTAACGGAGAAAGTATTAACTCCGTTACCCATAGTATTGGCAACGGTCTTAATTCTGGCTCCGTTTCCGATAGGTGCCTCTATAGCAACGGAGACTTTTGGGTGTCCGTTTCCAATGTGGACACGTTCCATCTTCTTGGAATTCGAAGCGAGCCGGAGTAACTGCTATGGCGTAGTGGCGCCGCGGCACCGTCCATCTCAATACGCCACTTCGCCGCAGCCATGGATACTCCTAGCAACTCCTCGGGCGTTCGCCGCAGCAGTTTCCCGCTTTCGCTGAATTGGAACCGCGTCGTCGTGCCGGAGGCCGTCGCGCAGAGGCACTGGCAATATAGGAGGCCAGTGCCCTGGTCAAATGTTAGCCTCCCCGCTGGCTGGCGCGTCAACGACAGGAGGGTGCCTATGCCACCGGAAGAGGACGCGGGATCCTCGGGCGCCCGCGACCGCAGCCGCTCGCCGCGGCGGAGAGACGCTCGTCCGCGGTCGCCTGGATGGAACCGCGTCATCGTCGGGCAGGCCGTCGCGGAGCGGCACTGGCAATATAGGAGGCCAGTGCCATGGTCAAAGGTTCGGCTACCCGGTGGCTGGCACCTCAACCGCGCGTCGGTGCCTATGCCGCCGGAAAGAGTTGAGCTGCTTCAGAGCCGCCGGCTCCTCCTCCCGCCGGAGCTGCGCGATGATCCTGCCTACGACGACGACGAGATGTGGGAGGGGCGGACGGGCGGCGATGACATCGTCGGCGAGGAGCCGCGCGACGACACGGACGACTACGTGGCTCTCCTCGCATACGAGCAGGAGAAGGCGGAGGCCGAGGAGTAGTTATAGTTATTTATTTTTATGTTCTTCAACTTCAATACTAGTAGAGATCAGTATAAGCCCAGTGTGTCAGTGAAAAAAATCAAAGGAAACGGTTGTTTATACCCTCCGTTTCCGATGTTCTACTTTGCTATAAATGCGCCCTTCACACAGCCCTAAACTCTATCGCTCACTCTCAGCCTCACTCTCAAAGTGTGGCGGCGCCTCCACGCAGCACCAGATCTTAGCTCCACCATGGCGGCGCGCATCTCCCTCCCTCCGACCGTGGCGGCGCGCATCTCCCTCCCTCCGACCGTGGCGGCGCGCATCTTCCTCTCCTCCGACCGTGGCGGCGCGCATCTCCCTCCCTCCGACCGTGGCGGCACGCATCTTCTTCTCCTCCGACCGTGTCGGCGCGCATCTTCCTCTCCTCCGACCGTGGCAGCGCGTACCCGTTCTTTACTCCACCCGGGCAGATCTCGTCGCCTGATCTGTAGCTGGAGGGCGCATGGCGTGTCGATCCGAGGACGACTACGTACTCCCGCCGCCAAATCCAAAGGTAATACATCTATTTGTGACCGGCCGTCGTGCCGACGAACTAGGGTTGTTGTCATTGTTCTGCTTAGGTTTTCTTCCATAGGACACTCATGAACAAAACTAGAACTAGGGTTGTAATACATCCGAGGACGATGAGGACGACTACGTAGTGTAGTGTCGCTCGAAAAGAACATAACTAGCACAAATCGGTAGTGTATGAAACTCATGGCTGACTTATCTCCTTTGCAAAACAGATGTACATTTCGGTGACACTGTATAAAAAGCCGGGTCCTTAGCCAAGGTGCGCTTGTCGTCCGGCATAATTGTTGGTACACAACAACTATGCAATGGATTTGTAAGTTTGTTATTCTGTCTTATGCATCCTTTTGTGTTGTATGTCCTTTATGCTAGATGTATAGTGAGCTAACATGGAGTCATATATTCTCTCTTTGCATTTCAGTGACCACTTTACAAAAGAGGCACCTTCAGTACATCAGCACTCGCTTATTGCACTATGTGCAGAGCATGGTGCTGATCCGTTTAGCTCATTTAAATGAGCTAACTACAAGGTCGGGGACAAAGCGGCGAGTTGATTATATTTTGGCGACACCGTCCAAGAAGAAGATTCAATTCATGAACTCTAACAGCAAGTCATGAAGATAAATTAAGTTGGAAATGACAAGGATAAGTTTAGAGAGGCATGACATAGATAGATTTAGCTAGACATGTCAATGATAGATTTAGAGAGGCATGACAATGAAGATAAGTATTTGGTTGTCTTGTGATGCAATGTATCGGTGACATTTGTTATACCTTATGAATGAATTTGTTAGCATTTTTGTGCTTCTGCTGTGAAATTTTAAATGTCCAGTGCCAAATCTATTCCTGCTCTAGGCTTATGAAGAAACCTCAATGCAAACGAGCAGAAACAGAATCTCCGTTTCTGATGTCCAGATACATCGGCAACGGAGACTGGATGGCAACCGTAGCCAAAATCAAGCTTCATCGGTGACGGTTTTTCTTGTCCGTTGCCGATGAGAGCCTTCACATCAGTGACAGGGTCGGGGATACGGACCCTTTTTCCGTTTCCGATGGGCTTTTTGGCCCGTTTCTGATGTGTCGTTCTGTACTAGTGTGTCTAATGGCCGAATACTAATCGCAATTACCACTAATACAATACAATTTTTGTTGAGGGGGGCAGAAGGTTAGGGGGGTCAGACCCCTGCTAGCACCCCCCGGATCCGCCCCTGTCCAGGATCACCGGATTTATTAGTGGCTGAATTGGATCTAATCTACGGGATTGGAAATTTCGAAATTGATCTAATCTAATCTAAAAAACCGATCCAGTATTTGATCGAAACCGGGTGCCGCACCCCCGAGGAGAAGAGATTAATCTCCCCAGGGGCGGCACGTTGCGAAAGTGGTGGAGAAACCTAGTATCGGCATCGTTAGACTAACCGCTCATGATGCTGACAATGATGTTGAATTTCAAGATGGTTGTGCCGTATGACCAGTGAATATCGATGGCTCATGACGTTCCAGGTCGTCTGAAAAATGACATGTCGACCGACGGTGCATACTCCATAATATGCTTGAGAAGATTTCAAGGTGACGATCATGTGTTCAACACGCTGGATTCCGATTCTTGTAAAAGGATCTATGTTGTTGTACTTCCTGCATGCCGCAGCTATGAACTTCCCTCGATAATCTATGTCGACCAAACCTGCACCGGCAATGCCCCGACCCGTCAATCGTCTAGAAGCAGCGAGCAGTTTATTCAAACTTGTATGTAGGTCTTAGATATCCTAAATCATGGATACCTCACTACCCGCGAATTCGAATTTTCAAGTGATGAGGGAGTCGAGTTTTGGATGTGGCGAAGGCGGTGAATCTGATAATCTGTGTTTTGCGGTAGCCTTGGCAAGGGGGGCGGCAACATAGGGGGACTTCTTCTTGGCGGTGCTCTTTGGGCACCAATTTTTAGTTCCGGGTGAAAACCCTAGATCTGACTTTCACTACTGGTTGTAGATGGCAATGGCGGATCTCTATTGGTCTCCTCATTGAAAACATTGTCTACAGTTTAGTCGGATTTTTTCGGGGCGAAAACACAGGATCTATAATCAAAGTGGTCGTCATTGGAGAACTTTTTTAGCAGTCCGAATGTGACCTATCGTTCATGCTGCTTCGCTGATTTGTCCAATGGGTTTTTTCTTTTGCTATGTGCATCTTAAATGTCTTGCTTAACTCTTAACAGTGTGTTGTTGTTGCAGAGGCCGTGTAAAATGAGTACAAAGAATGTGGCATGATCCGCAGAAATCTGATTATCTCTCTCTAAAATATGGATTCAGATGGAAGCGTCGTACATGTCGGAAGTCATCTAAAAGTGACTTCTAAAGATTTGCCTTGGACAGCTGGGTTTGGACTTGATTTTAAGTTCCTGTTCCCAAGCCTGCTATGCCCATCAAACTCTTCCAGACAGTTTCAGTTACTCCGTATTGAACTTGCTCATGTCTTTACTTCCTCGGACACCGTCTGCTGGTGAGAGTGCAGCGGAGTACTTCAAGTTACTGGGAGGAACAATGATTAACTCAGAGGCTTCACGTCTTTTCTTAACTGTCCGTGGTTGTTTAACCACATTATGTTCCTTCATAACAAAAGATGTGTGCAATGTTGAATCACAGGAGAGAAACCTTAGTATTGACATATCACAAGGATTCATTTTTCATAAGCTTTACGAGCTCCTAAATTTCTTGAAATTCGTAATATTAGTATGACTGGATCAAGGCCTTTTTGTTAATCCGTGGTCTAGTTGTGCAAAAGAAAAGGTTAAGCAATGATTGCAAGCCAACTGGTTGGGGTGTTAGCTCTACTTATTTTCTTCTGACAAGAAGAGCAACAAAGTTCGTGTTGCACTGAAATAGTAAAATACCAGTAGGTGATCGATGTTGCACTCTCAACATCCCTGATCTAGTCAATTCCGAGAACCTTTACATGCATTATTCCTCTCAGTCCTCAATACATATAATTAAACAACTATCCACTCCATATATAGCCAACACACTCGATCCCAAAACATATATAAACTGCAAAATTAACAACTGTCGGACAATTTCCTGATGTTCGGAAGTTGAACACTCTAAACAGCTAGCTGTACATGAATTCGTCGTCCCTCTATTTGCGGCACACCATGCAATATCAAACTATATAGATATAGTATATCGGTACCTACCGTACCAGTTTACCACCAAGTATCGATGTCACCGACACCGACATTAGCGCAGGGAATGAGCACATTCGCTATGTCAACTAGCTAGTTCGATGGAGTTGTGACTTGTGAGTTAGTGCTCGCCATGTTCCCGCGCTTGACTTCTCTGTCCGACATATTGCAACCAAACATTATTCATGCATTCCATCTTGGATCGGCCACCATGTTTGTTCATGAGCTATAAATAGACCCGAGGAACATCGAGTTTTCCACAACCCATCCTCCTCTCCCCATCTCACGAGGCACAACACAATATACCATAGCGAATATGGCTAGTGGTAAGCTTGCCGCCTTGGCCCTGATGGCCTTGCTTGGCTGTGTGGCTCACACTGCTGCAGGGTACGGTGGGTATCCCAATCCAAGCACGCCAAGCTACCCACCTCCACCAAGCCCGACACCTCCTCCTACTGCAGGGTATCCCAACCCAGGCACACCTAGCTACACTCCACCAAGCTCAACCCCGCCTAGCCCGACGCCGCCTCCAACTGCACCAGTGCTCGCGATTGGCCACTACCGCAACACGTGCTATGAAGCGGAAAAGATCGTGAGAGATGCCGTCAGGAAGGCTGTGTACGCCAACCGCGGCATTGGGGCCGGGCTCATCCGCCTCTTCTTTCACGACTGCTTCGTCAGGGTAAAATCTCAATGCTCATGCGTCTCTTGTTGTGGGTTTAAGAGTATATATTTTCTAAACATTTTTTTATAAGATAGGGCCGCATGCATCGTTTGATATGGACGTTGTCTCATTCACAAAATAATGACGTAACATCCAATACAATTGGTGACCGTACCCATGACGATATATTCTAAATTTGTGCAGGGGTGTGATGCGTCGGTCCTCCTTGACCCCACCTCGGCCAACACGCAGCCAGAGAAGCTTGGAATTCCTAATTTTCCCAGCCTCCGCGGCTTTGAGGTCATAGACGAGGCCAAGGCCGCACTCGAGAAGGCATGTCCAGGCATCGTCTCATGTGCCGACGTTGTTGCTTTCGCTGGGCGTGACGCCACCTTCTTCCTCAGCAACGGGAAGGTGGACTTCAGTATGCCGGCTGGCCGCTATGATGGTCGTGTGTCCCTTGCCAGCGAGACCCTCACGGACTTGCCCCCACCTTTCGCCAACCTTCAGCTACTCAAAGATATGTTCGCTGCCAAGGGGCTTAGCACCGACGAGATGGTTACCCTCTCTGGTGCGCATACCGTTGGGATCTCTCACTGCTCTTCCTTCTCAGACCGCCTCCCTGCTAACGCCTCGGATCCCACATCCATGGACACTAGACTAGCCATGTCGGTGGAGAGGCAATGCAACAAGAGCGGTGACCCCACGGTGGTGCAAGACGTTGTGTCCCCTATAAATCTCGACGGCCAGTACTACCAAAATGTGCTCGATCGTAAGGTGTTATTCACATCCGATGCCGCACTCCAGTCAGCAGAGACAATAGCTGAGGTAAGGCTCAATGCCAGGATCTCTGGGCGATGGGAGATGAAGTTCAAGGCAGCAATGGTAAAGATGGGTAGCATTGAGGTGAAGACCAGTGCCAATGGGGAGATCAGAAAGAAGTGTCGATTCGTCAATTAGATGTTGATCAAACGACCACAAGAGTTGACGTTCATATCACCTTTACTCGCAAGGCTGGGGACTCCTACGAGTTGTTTCGTGTTTGCTGTTTTTGATTGAGTTATCATTGTTGTACCATTTGTATTAAGTTTTTTTCCAAGGTTGTATTACATTTATACGATTGTTATATCTATTAAGTAATTATTAATGAGATATCTTCTATGCATTATCGGAATGCACTTGCTTTACCGCATTTGGGTTAATTTTTTGAATTAATTTTAAATGGACTTTTGGTGTAATTTGTTAATTAGGTTATCAATGAGTGTTTAGTTTGCTACAAGAAAACTTCAGTACTAGTCTGCCGAGCTGTCTACGTGACCTAGTGTTAACCATTTTAATTAGTAACTATATGATCTCATGCATAGACTACTAGACCAATTGGATAGAACATCTAGGGATATGTCGCTAAATATATATGAGGTTGAGCAAGCTCCCATTATCGATGAGCACTCAGGAAGAGCATTAGTTGTGAATAGTCAGCGATACCACGGCATGCATGCTTTTGCAAAGGTAAAACAAGACAGACATTTTGAACCGCGGTATGACACTTCGCGCTGCTGGTTTTCAGCACGAACTACTTCGCTGCCGGGAGACCTTGAGCTGGACGGAAATGACGTAGAAGTTGGATGGTAAATGATCCCCTGTTGATTTCCCATTGTGAAAGCATAAATATAAAAATACTTGAAAATATAAGCACAAAAAAAGGTAAAACCAAACAAGTGGATTTACCTAAAACTAATAGGACGTGGCAAAGATCACAACCACAATTTTTTGTGCAGTGTCATCCAAAATAAATCCCTATTATAATAGGCTAGCTAGAGTTAAATTAATATGAGAACATATAAAAACACAGCACATAATAGACAATATAGCACGGGAGATCTAGTTTTTCCCAGCTTCGACAAGGTGAGTGGGTGTGGTCCAAAAAGGGAGCCGGCTATCGAGTGAAGTGAGGCTAGTCGGTTACACGGTTGCTGTTGCACCAAATTTGTATAAGAGACAAAATAGGGTTGCAACTTAATAGGCCCCTAATGGCCCAACCGTTCACACCCGATTTGTCCGGAATAAAATGATACATTTAAGCTATTCGTGAATACATATTCCGAAGATGTTTTAGTAAGTGTAAAGCTAGAAGAATATTTTCATGGATCTCTATTTTCTATCTAGATAAAACTAGAACTGCTATTACAATAGATACTACAATAATTAAATCAGCTAAAATATAAAGGACATTATCTTCCTTGTCACGAACATATTTTCGTATGATTTTTCAACTTCACCTCATCAGCCTTTGTTTGTTATAAGGGACAAGATGTACAATATGCAGATCCATCACCATTTACTCCTTTTTGATACTCTGCTTTCTTCTTCTCCTCGACAACAATGTGCATATTCTATAACAGAGTGTGCTCATTTTGCCTTCCACAGACTACTTAAACTCGGCGCTCAGTCGACACACATATGAACTTTCAAATATTAAAAAATGGAATGAATCGTAAACAAATAATAAGAACCCCAAACATAAACAAACCCCTAGAAGTCCACAAATGTACATCGTCGGAGTCTGTGTCGGTGTTGTCCTCTTTCATCCTATAGACCATTGTGATGATATTATATGTATGCTGCGAGAGGGGTGGGATGGACGACATAAGAATACAGCTCGACAACAACGACAAGAAATGTGGGAGCTCGTCATCAACAAATAGAAAAGGGCATCGTGAACATAAACGGCATATATCGCACACGCGTAAGGTGCACAAATCAGGTATGAAAAACATGTTCATAGATCCTCGAGTATTTTTTTTTAACTTGCCAAAATCTATTTTTGGTTCGGTTCAGACCAATGAATCATGTAGGTGTACTGCATTCTTGAAGCAATTTTGAGAAATGTGCGAAACTAATAAGTCAATGTCATTACCAAAGTTCTAAAAAAAGTCAATGTCATTACCAAGAAAGCCCATAAATTTTAACAATTTCGGCCCAATCAAGGATTATATGAAACATTATGGTTTAATTGTTTGTTACTTTGACTTGCAACAACTACGTTGGGAATGATTATTATCGCGCATGGTTTTCTTCAACAAAACCGTATGTGTGGCAACCTATCACACATGATTAGCTTTAACAACATCATTGTGTACCCCTGATTGAAATTGCAACCGCTTGTTGCGAGCAGCGAAACTGGATGCAGTTGATTGTTTCCAGATTTAACCGCCCTCTGAGGCACCAATATAATGCATTTATCTATGTTTCAATCTGCATTCCTTTATTCTTCACCGCTGCACTCGCTGCAATCTCGCAAGTGCAACCTTGACTTCGTTTTGGGGCGGTCCCTAGAAGACAGATGACTCGTCCAACGATGATGAGTACCACCAGAATTCCATTGTAAGAGAGGAGTCGTTGAACCTGAGGTAGAGGAAAAGCACCGGTGAGGACAATGAGGAGAAGGACGACGAGGAGGAGGAAGAGAACGACGGGGAGGACAACGACGGCGACGAGGATAGGCGCAGATGTGACGACAATAAACGTTCTCGACAAGACGATTGCGCGCAAGAGGCGGTCAAAGAAGAAGAAAACTCAATAGCTTAATAAACCTACTTTGATTTGGTAAATATGCAGTAGGTCTATTGTGGTTTGAATTTGTAAATTACATAATATTATTATTAGTAAACAATCAAGTTCTTTGATTATATAGTTTATTCGAGCCACACATCTTTATATTTTCCTAGGATTTATGTGAATGCACCATGTGTGATTATTTTGTAATTTCACACGGTTTATGTAAATGAACTCTGTGATATTGCAGAAAACAGAGGGTACATTATTTCCAGTCATTTTTACAGGGTAATGCTGAATGTGTGCTAAGAAAGAGCTATAGACTAAACATACTAAAAGATATCACTGAGATTACACTGGGCACATGAAGGTGAAACACTTAATATTTGGAGGGTGTCATTCAAATAGTTCAGTCTTACATATACACAAAACAGTCATAACTAAATACGATAGATGTTCTCCTCGTACGAGGTTTCGTCGGTGGCATCATAGTCGTTGGCGTCAGCATCGTTGGTGATAGGTGGTTGACAAGACCTCGAGGCCTTGACAGTGGCGGCCTTGTAACGCTTGGGTGGTGGTGCATCGACACCCTTGAACTCCTCCTTTAGGCGCAGCCACCTTTGTCGGCAATCTTAGTGCATAGTCTCGAAGGTGTCTCCACCCCGCGGTGTATCATGTATTTCTCTTGGCGCAACGTCGCGATGGACTCATGCACCATCATGTTCTCCTCCATCTACAGCCTCCGATCGAACTCCTCAAAAAAAATTAGATTGACCGACGCTGACCTAGAGCAAGTGTCGACGACCAGTGTCTATGTGCTAGGGATAGACGAGGGCAAACAAGTTGAGGAGGGAACGTGGGAGAAGAAGGTGGGGCATACTTTTTGAGATATCTGCACCATTTGTCACTAAATTTGGCGAGGATGAGTACTTTAGTCACTGAACTTGAAGAATGTTGTGCGCAGATCACCAAACTTGGCAAGGATGAGTAAACCGGTCACAATCGTACTCATCCTCGCCAAGTTTTACCAATGGTGCATATATCTCTTTTTTTGAACCTGAAAACTATGACAAAGCTAGCGCTCTCACATTCTGTTCCTGAACCAAGTGAGCTATGCTGGATTCAATATTGCGTGCAACTTGTCGTAAGTATAGGTTGCCCATTGCTGCCGAGAATGAGTCTACGCACATGATACCATGTGCAATTTCATGTCACTACAAATCCAGCACCTAATAAGTCATTAGAAAAATGTTTACAGCCAAACCGACAACTTTATACAAGGAAATCCACTTTGGCTGCCGGTGCATACGCATCCCGTATTTTAAAAACACATCACGCAGTGTCAAACTTTTTCAAAAGAATATTCCGTACATACATCTTCACATTCTATGTATCCACAAAGTTTCTTCGCGAAAAAACGACATTTCTTGTGACCTGTGTAAAACAGATAAAAATTTCTCGTGAAAAGTCTTGTTTCAACACCAAATTTTATCTATTTTACGCCGGCCAGAAAAAATGTTGGCTTTTCGTGAAACGGCTTTGTAAACACATATGATGTTAAGATGTGCGAATATGTTTTTTTACATTTTGGTATAAAATGCATTTTACATAAAGAGTGCATATGCACCCAGGAGGCAAAACGCCTCTCCCGCTTTATACACCACTACCAAAACGTGAAACTACTCATTCGTTGGATAAAGAATCGAGAGCAAGGATTGTTAGTGTACAAAAAAAATGTAAATTTACGCCGCTCTAAGTTGAAATTTGCAAAATATATAAAGTGCAGATGTTGTGTAGAAAAGATAAAATTTTATTTGCTATTTACTGGTTTTGCAAATATCTCGTAGAAATAACACAACAGTTGTGTACAAAGTTATTTCAATACATATATATTCTCACCAGTAACATCTACATAAAGGACTGATCAAGCCAGTTGCTTGAGGTGTCTACTTATTTGCTGCCGATAAGAAGAGCGCGGCAAAGTTTTTGTTGCGCTGAAATAGTACAATACCAGTAGGGAGTCGATATGATGTCACATTCTCAACTTCCTGATCTATTCAAATGCGAGAACCTATACATGCTTATTCCTCTCAGTCCCGAATACATATGATTAAACAACTCCATACACTCGATCCCAAAACTTATATAAACTGCAGAATTATCAACAGTGGGACAATTTCCTGACGTAAAGTAGTACAATCTACACAGCTAGCTGTGCATGAATTCATCCCTCTATCGCGGCACATAATCCAATATCAAATCATATCAGTACCTACCAGTTAGACAGAGTGGTCAAGTATCGATGTCACCGACACCCACATTTCTGCAGGGAATGAGCACACGCAATGTCAACTAGTTCGATCGGGTAGTGAGGTTATGCTCGCCATGTTCCCGCGCTTGACTTCTCTGCTCATCACATTGCAACCAAACATTAGTCATGCCTTCCAGCTTGGCTTCTTTGTTCCTGAGCTATAAATAGACCCGAGGAACAGCATGTTTTCCACAACCCATCCTCCTCTCCCCATCTCTCGAGGCACGCACAACACAATATACCATAACGAAGATGGCCAGTGGTAAGCTTGCCGCCTTGGCCCTGATGGCATTGCTCGCTCACGCTGCTGCTGGGTACGGTGGGTATCCCAACCCAAGCACGCCAAGCTACCCTCCTCCACCAAGCCCGACACCTCCTCCTCCGGCAGGCTATCCCAACCCAAGCACGCCTAATTGCCCTCCACCAAGCTCAACCCCGCCTAGCCCGACGCTGCCTCCTACTGCGGGGTATCCCAACCCAGGCACGCCTAGCTACACTCCACCGGGCGCAACCCCGCCAAGCGCGACGCCTCCTCCTGCTGTGCCAGTGCTCGCGATCGGCCACTACCGCAACACGTGCTACCAAGCAGAGAAAATCGTAAGAGACGTCGTCGGGAAGGCTGTGTACGCCAACCGCGGCATTGGCGCTGGACTCATCCGTCTCTTCTTTCACGACTGCTTCGTGAGGGTAAAACCTCGATACACATGTGTCTCGCGTTGTGGGATTAAAAAGTATTTGTCAACATTTGGTTTATAAAAGATGGCTGCATGCATGCATCGCGCGACATGCAAAGTCTCGAGTCCGTTCTCTCCTCCACGAAAAATAATTCATGTGGCTAGCCTTGGTGGTCGGACTCTGACAAGATCTTACTAATTTGTGCAGGGGTGTGATGCATCGGTTCTACTTGACCCCACCTCGGCAAACACTCAGCCAGAGAAGCTTGGAATCCCCAATTTCCCCAGCCTCCGTGGCTTCGAGGTCATAGACGCGGCTAAGGTCGCACTTGAGAAGGCATGTCCCGGCGTCGTATCATGCGCCGATATTGTTGCTTTCTCCGGGCGTGACGCCACCTTCTTCCTCAGCAAAGGGAAGGTGGACTTCAACATGCCGGCTGGCCGCTATGATGGTCGTGTGTCCCTTGCCAGTGAAACCCTCACGGACTTGCCCCCACCTTTCGCCAACCTTCAGCTACTCAAGGACATGTTCGCCGCCAAGGGGCTTACCACTGGCGAAATGGTTACCCTCTCCGGGGCGCACACCGTTGGGATCTCTCACTGCTCCTCCTTCTCAGACCGCATCCCTGCCAACGCCTCGGATCCCACGTCCATGAACAGTAGATTAGCCAAGTCTGTGGAGAGGCAATGTAACCAGAGTGGTGACCCTACGGTGGTTCAAGACGTCGTGACCCCTATAAAGCTTGACAACCAGTACTACCAAAATGTGCTCGACCGTAAAGTGTTGTTCACGTCGGATGCCGCACTCCAGTCGACGGAGACAGTAGCCGAGGTAAGGCTCAATGCTAGGATCTCTGGGCGATGGGAAAAAAGTTCAAGGCTGCAATGGTGAAGATGGGCAGCATTGAGGTGAAGAACAGTGCCAACGGGGAGATCAGAAAGCAATGTCGATTCGTCAACTAGAGGTTAATCAAACGTGCACGAGAATTGACGTTCATCTCACTTTGACTCTTGATGCTCGTGACTCGTGCGAATAAGCTCGTGCATTCGTGTTTGCTGATTTTGATTGATTTATCATTGTTGTTTACTTTCCACTAAGTCTTTCATACTTGTATTACATTTGTAAGTTTGTTATTTGTGTACTCTATTGATTAATTATTAATGAGATTTCCCCTATGCATTGTCGGAAAGCACTCACTTTACCTCTTTTGGGTTAATTTCCGAAAGACATTTGGTGTATTTTAGGTAACCGAGAAACTTTTAGTTTGCTGCAAGGAAACTTTAAAACGATTTTTTGTTGCTGCTACAAGGAAACTTCGGTACTAGTGTGCCGAGCTGTATGCATGACATGTTACCAATTTAGTAACTAAATGATCTCATTGATGGATTTCAACAGGACCACAACAGGACCACGGAGACCCGCGTCGCTCCATGTCGGGTGACTTGGGGAAACATACCGCCCCGGCCACCGGCCACCACTCACCTCCCTCCCTTCCCCACGCTGCCGCTGGAGGAGGCCGTTCGACGGCGGACGGCGGCGGGGCGCCCCTGCATGTTTTCTTTCAATGGGCCGTACAGAATTCTTCAAATACATCTTTCCGATCTAATCTGTACTGGATATCCGGCCGCCGGCGTCCACGATCCATGTTCGTGCGCACTCACACTGCCATCCAGCCATGTGCGTGGCGCATGGCGCAGGATGCATCCAGGCAGATGCGTGGCAGGCCGCTGAACCGATCGGGATCGATCGTTGCCTTGCGTGCGTACAGGTGAGCAGGCAAGGGTGGTGTTAGCTAATGACTGGAGGTCCAGGTGCATGTCGCGTTGGTACCGATCGGGAGGAGTGCAAATGTGCCCCTGACGTGCCTACATCTCCGAAATCTAGATCGTAGGGCTGGCGAGGTCAGGTGGCCACGATGAAGAAAGGCAGCGACAAGATTGTGAGACCGGCGACTCAGCACGGCGGTGGCCGGTTCGTAAAGGCCGCATATCACTCTATGGCGGTGGTCAGATCATCAGAGCACCGGCAGCTGCTCACCGTCACGGACATGGGTCTGGTCTACGTGACAATGTTGCGCCTGGATGAGTTCATGGGTGTAGACGATCGGGCACCAAGAGTGATTCTCCCCAACAACGACCCGGGAGAGACAACACATGGAACAAAATTGCTTTGTGGGGTCGGTACGGCAAACCTCAACGGCTCAACCAGATTTTCACGCCGGGGCAGTCGAATTGTGGTGTTTTAACACTTCGATTTGTCGGCCGCATGAGGTACGCCATTTCTTATTTAGTTGCGATTGTGAAAATATAGAACCCCAATGTTGTTTTTTTTATTGATCTGACCCTTGTGAGGGTATATAAAGAGTAAAATACTGGGAAGGCAAGATGCCTATAACTTGGAGTACAAGCTGATCTCTAATCCTAATCTAACACGTATCCTAACATTCTCCCTCAGTCGTAGCGGGAGTGAAGCGGACGATTACGACTGGCTTTAAAGCTTGCGCATCCGTCGTTCCTCCTCTCCGTCATCATCAACTACGTCTCGGCTGATCTTCCTCTCTTCCCTCCCGCCGTCAGTGGAGTGGCGTGGACGCAAGTGACGACGCCGACGCTGTTGACTGGAGTTGTTGCCGATGTGTTGCTGTAGACATTGCTCTTGATATCGATGTCGACGTAGCCGGTCATGATGTAGCCGTGGTCGATGTTGTCATAGTCATGGTTGTTGTAGCCGATAGAGCCGGTGGCGCAAATAAAATTGCGCGGTTTTGGTCATAGTGTTTTAGGTTTTGTGCGGCGGCGACAGAGATTGCGGCGGTGGCGGGTTTTTGTGTGGCGGCGGCGGCAGGAATCTGCGGCGGCGGCGAGTTTTTGGTTCATTGTGCGGCGGCGGCGGGTTTTTGTGCCATTGTGCGGAGGCGAACAGGATCTGCGGCGGCGGCGGTTTTTTGGGTCATTGTGCGACGGCGGCAAGGATATGCGGCTGCGACGGATTTAGGGCGGCGGCTAAAAACAACGTGAATGTCGACCTTGGTGATGATTGTGTTGATGACGTAAAATTCGACGATCTTGATGTAGTCGTACAACTCGGGTCGTTGTTGGCTCGGCTTGGTGTAGTCCGGATCGTTGCAGTGCAGATCTCGATGATGGCTGTGTTCTTGCGTGCATGAGGTTGATGGAGTCGATGTCGCTCGGCGGAGTCGGTGTAGCCTGGACGGAAGGGCGGCGCTGGCGTGCGACTGGTCGATGTCGTCGTAGATGTTGCAGATACGAAGGTTGCTTCAAGTTTGTTGCCTTGTGCACTACATAGAACCTCGATGTATTGTAGAATAATTTCCATGGACGTGGGACGTGGGCCATCTGATTCCTCACGTGGAGGGGAGCTTCTTTTACCTGGGAGTCTTGGACCCGATCTGCCTGACGTTGCTGCTGCTGGTTCTTGAGGCATGCAGCCGCCAAAAGTTCTTCGGCCAGCACGTGATGAAGGCATGCACGGGCGTGGTCGCCGGGAAAATTCGCGAGCTGGCGTCGAAGAGATCTCTGCACTGGTTTTCACCGGAGATTTGAGGGTCCCGGAGATCCAGGATCGCCGGATTTATTTGTGGCTGAATTGGATCTAATCTACGGGATTGGAAATTTCGAAATTGATCTAATCTAATCTAAAAAATCGATCCAATATTTGATCGAACCGGGTGCCGCACCCCCGAGGAGAAGAGATTAATCTCCCCCGGGCCGGCGCGTTGCGAAAGTGGCGGAGAAACCTAGTATCGGCATCGTTAGACTAACCGCTCATGATGCTGACAATGATGGGAAATTTCAAGATGGTTGTGCCGTATGACCAGTGAATATCGATGGCTCATGACGTTCCAGGTCGTCTGAAAAATGACATGTCGACCGACGGTGCATACTCCATAATATGCTTGAGAAGATTTCAAGGTGACGATCATGTGTTCAACGTGCTGGATTCCGATTCTTGTAAAAGGATCTCTGATGTTGTTGTACTTCCTGCATGCCGCAGCTATGAACTTCCCTCGATAATCTCTGTCGACCAAACCTGCACCGGCAATGCCCTGACCTGTCAATTGTCTAGAAGCGAGCACTTTATTCAAACTTGTATGTAGGTCTTAAATCATGGATACCTCACTACCCGTGAATTCGAATTTTCAAGTGATGAGGGAGTCGAGTTTTGGATGTGGCGAAGGCGGTGAATCTGATAATCTGTGTTTTGCGGTAGCCTTGGCAAGGGGGGCGGCAACATAGGGGGGCTTCTTCTTGGCGGTGCTCTTTGGGCACCAATTTTTAGTTCCGGGGTGAAAACCCTAGATCTGACTTTCACTACTGGTTGTAGATGGCAATGGCGGATCTCTATTGGTCTCCTCATTGAAAACATTGTCTACAGTTTAGTCGGATTTTTTCGGGGCGAAAACACAGGATCTATAATCAAAGTGGTCGTCATTGGAGAACTTTTTTAGCGCAGTCCGAATGTGACCTATCGTTCATGCTGCTTCGCTGATTTGTCCAATGGGTTTTTTCTTTTGCTATGTGCATCTTAAATGTCTTGACTAACTCTTAACAGTGTGTTGTTGCAGAGGCCGTGTAAAATGAGTACAAAGAATGTGGCATGATCCGCAGAAATATGATTATCTCTTTCTAAAATATGGATTCAGATGGAAGCGTCGTACATGTCGGAAAGTCATCCAAAAGTGACTTCTAAAGATTGCCTTGGACTGCTGGGTTTGGACTTGATTTTAAGTTCCTGTTCCCAAGCCTGCTATGCCCATCAAACTCTTCCAGACAGTTTCAGTTACTCCGTATTGAACTTGCTCATGTCTTTACTTCCTTGGACACTGTCAGCTGGTGAGAGTGCAGCGGAGTACTTCGAGTTACTGGGAGGAACAATGATTAACTCAGAGGCTTCACGTCTTTTCTTAACTGTCCGTGGTTGTTTAACCACATTGTGTTCCTTGATAACAAAAGAAGTGTGCAATGTTGAATCACAGGAGAGAAACCTTAGTATTGACATATCACAAGGATTCATTTTTCATAAGCTTTACGAGCTCCTTGACTGGATCAAGGCCTTTTTGTTTATCCGTGGTCTAGTTGTGCAAAAGAAAAGGTTAAGCAATGATTGCAAGCCAACTGGTTGGGGTGTTAGCTCTACTTATTTTCTTCTGACAAGAAGAGCAACAAAGTTCGTGTTGCACTGAAATAGTAAAATACCAGTAGGTGATCGATGTTGCACTCTCAACGTCCGTGATCTAGTCAATTCCGAGAACCTTTACATGCATTATTCCTCTCAGTCCTCAATACGTATAATTAAACAACTATCCACTCCATATATAGCCAACACACTCGATCCCAAAACATATACAGTATAAACTGCAAAATTAACAACTGTCGGACAATTTCCTGATGTTCGGAAGTTGAACACTCTACACAGCTAGCTGTGCATGAATTCGTCCCTCTATTTGCGGCACACCATGCAATATCAAACTATATAGATATAGTATATCGGTACCTACCGTACCAGTTTGACACCAAGTATCGATGTCACCGACACCGACACCGACATTAGCGCAGGGAATGAGCACATACGCTATGTCAACTAGCTAATTCGATGGAGTTGTGACTTGTGAGTTAGTGCTCGCCATGTGTTCCCGCGCTTGACTTCTCTGTCCGACATATTGCAACCAAACATTATTCATGCATTCCATCTTGGATCGGCCACCATGTTTGTTCATGAGCTATAAATAGACCAGAGGAACATCGAGTTTTCCACAACCCATCCTCCTCTCCCCATCTCACGAGGCACAACACAATATACCATAGCGAATATGGCTAGTGGTAAGCTTGCCGCCTTGGCCCTGATGGCCTTGCTTGGCTGTGTGGCTCACACTGCTGCAGGGTACAGTGGGTATCCCAATCCAAGCACGCCAAGCTACGCACCTCCACCAAGCCCGACACCTCCTCCTACTGCAGGGTATCCCAACCCAGGCACACCTAGCTACACTCCACCAAGCTCAACCCCGCCTAGCCCGACGCCGCCTCCAACTGCACCAGTGCTCGCGATTGGCCACTACCGCAACACGTGCTATGAAGCGGAAAAGATCGTGAGAGATGCCGTCAGGAAGGCTGTGTACGCCAACCGCGGCATTGGGGCCGGGCTCATCCGCCTCTTCTTTCACGACTGCTTCGTCAGGGTAAAATCTCAATGGTCATGCGTCTCTTGTTGTAGGTTTAAGAGTATATATTTTCTAAACATTTATTTTATAAGATAGGGCCGCATGCATCGTTTGATATGGACGTTGTCTCATTCACAAAAGAATGACGTAACATCCAATACAATTGGTGACCGTACCCATGACGATATATTCTAAATTTGTGCAGGGGTGTGATGCGTCGGTCCTCCTTGACCCCACCTCGGCCAACACGCAGCCAGAGAAGCTTGGAATTCCTAATTTTCCCAGCCTCCGCGGCTTTGAGGTCATAGACGAGGCCAAGGCCGCACTCGAGAAGGCATGTCCGGGCATCGTCTCATGCGCCGACATTGTTGCTTTCGCTGGCCGTGACGCCACCTTCTTCCTCAGCAACGGGAAGGTGAACTTCAACATGCCGGCTGGCCGCTATGATGGACGTGTGTCACTTGCCAGTGAGACCCTCACGGACTTGCCCCCACCTTTCGCCGACCTTCAGCTACTCAAGGATATGTTCGCTGCCAAGGGGCTTACCACAGACGAGATGGTTACCCTCTCTGGGGCGCATACCGTTGGGATCTCTCACTGCTCGTCCTTCTCAGACCGCCTCCCTGCCAACGCCTCGGACCCCACATCCATGGACACTAGACTAGCCAAGTCGGTGGAGAGGCAATGCAACAAGAGCGGTGACCCCACGGTGGTGCAAGACGTCGTGTCCCCTGTAAACCTTGACAGCCAGTACTACCGCAATGTGCTCGACCGTAAAGTGTTGTTCACATCAGATGCCGCACTCCAATCGTCGGAGACAGTAGCCGAGGTAAGGCTCAATGCTAGAATCTCTGGGCGATGGCAGAAAAAGTTCAAGGCAGCAATGGTGAAGATGGGTAACATCGAGGTCAAGAGCAGTGCCACCGGAGAGATCAGAAAGCAGTGCGGATTCGTCAACTAGAGGTTGATCAAATAACCACAAGAATTGATCGTGCATCTCCCCTTAACTCATGAGGCTGGCGACTATACGGATAATTCGTGCTTTCGTGTTTGCTGTTTTTGGTTGAGTTATCGTTGTTGTTTACTTTGCACTAAGTTTTTTTTTCATGATTGTATTACATTTGTACGTTTGCTATCTATGTACATCTATTAATAATTATTAATGAGATTTTCCCTACTCATTGTCGGAAAGCACTCGCTTTACCTCTTTTGGGTCAATTTTTGTGTTAATTTCTGAAGGACGGTTGGTGCATATAGACATAATAATAACTAGTACAATACCCCCACGCGTTGCCGCGGAAATCTCTTTACAAAAATTAATGTGTAAATAAAGTTATAAGACACATGTTATATGAAGTTGACGACAAAATCCCGTTTCAAGAAAAAGAAGTTGTCGACGAAAGTATGAGATATTCAATTGTAGTTGAGAAGCTAAATTTAATTGACATGAAATACTACTAACTATATTAAGGAGCAGCGACTCCTCGCGATCTCAGCACACATGTCACTGTAGCGTCGCACTGTAGCGTGTACAGTGCGTGCTACAGTGCGTTGCTACAGTTTTGGTTTCTGTTGCAAGGCAGCCCCTTTCCAGCCCCGATTTGGCGGTCTCTCACCGCAGGAGCACTGTAGCTTCGCACTCTACAGTGCACGAACGCTTCGGTGTCGTCCGATCTAGATTCGACGGCCCTCCTTTTCATGATAATATATATATGAAATATATGCGCGTCGGTAAATAGGTTCCATTCCCGTGATCGGTTTCAAGTTTGGTCGACTCTAGCTCCTTAATTCCGGATCGAAATTCGTAAAAACATTTGACGAATTTTGTCAAATTCATCGCATTCAGTCATCCGTTTGAATTTTCCTTTCACGAGTAAATGGATATCACCCTTCCAAACAACTTTCATGTGTTAACCTTTTTATGACGGACATATACATATTTCTCTAATCTTCAAATTCGATGTATTTTAGGCTGTGCAAAAAAGACAAATTCGGACCAATTTCAAAATTTTAAATCCGGGTATTTGGAGCACCGAATTGTAGCTCCCACAGCGCTCGGCGCACTGTAGCTAACGCTATTCAGCTACAGTGATGAACAGTGCCCGCCGCGAACTGCGTCGTCCATGGCTGATCCGACGGCCCGTGCGGTTCTTTCGCGCAAAGGTCCTTGCGTTTTCCAGATATTACAAACTAATTTTAGAAACATCACCACAAAATTACTTTTTACAAACTAATTTTAGTAACATTATTTTAAGCGGCATATATATTTCATATTGCACTGAAATATTGTTTTACCAATTTATTTCCTATATGAACTTCATTTACGATCAAGGCACCAAAATAAATGTTAGAACATTTCTTTTACGGAAAATTCTACAAGGCAAGAAACTAACAATCAAACATTTTTCCCCTAAATAAAAATTCTTCTAACCCTAAAAATTGTACCGCTAACAGGATATCAAATTTTCTTCTTTCTATTTCAAACTCGCTTATATTTTTCCCGATGACAACCGTCTTTCTAGTTCGCAAACCTTCTAGATTAGGCTTACATTTCCTTTAGCAAACATCGTCTCCCAATTTATTTACTATTCCCCAAAAATAGCGATCCTCTAAAACTAACTAAGCGAAATACTACTGTTGTTTCTAATATTATTACACACATATCACAACAACCAATTATCACTCAACGGGCGTCGACCGTCTCACGAACAATAGTTCCACCCCCATGCACCCGATAAAAAAAAATCCTACCTGCTAGCATAAGCAAATTAATTCTACAAGTACACGAACTTCCAAATCAACCTAACCACAAATTTAAATTGACACGAGCGTGGCGTAAGACCATATTAGGGTTGGATAGAGGCAACATTGATTATTTCTATTCTTTTTGCACGACTTCAATTTCAAAGTACACGGTATTCTTAGAAATCCCTCTTTATATTTATTACTTCCATATATAATTACATGCTTCTTAAAAACAACAAAAATAACTCTACGGGCGCGGCAGAACAATTACGTTTAGATCCTTCTGTACATAAACCGTACATTTCAATATCATAATGATCGACGGAATTCTTACAAAAAAACCCCTTCTTTTCCTGACAATTACGTTCAGGTCCTTCTGTATACAAACCGTCCGTTTCAATATCATAATACCACCGTTGCTACTTACAAAATGTATTATATAACTAGAACAAGGAAAAACCAACAACACAAATTCTCACTAAGGGCGCGGCGTGCCGCCGCGCGAAATTCAACTAGTGGTTTTGTATTTGACAACAATCCAGCCCAAACATAGCATCTCTTTTAGTTGATGATATAATTTTGATTATGAATGAATAAAGAGGTATGATGTGTTAAAAAATTTGGTTACATGGACAATTGTATGGCTTAAAACAATTGATGATGTGGATATGTTGCATGTAAATATATAAAATCATTAATAAATGTTAGTGGGATGACATGGCCAATTGATTGGGTAAAATAGTATGTGACGTGGATAGCTTGCATGTCAAGATAGACAACTTAAATGACCTCTTAGTGGGGTTTTGATTTATAAGAAGTTAGAAAATCAATATACGTGTAAAAAATATATTGTCAATAATATGTAAATGCATCCAAAAGCAATACGCATATCAAATAATTTATACATATTACCTTAAAACTTTCTTCTAACATTCCTTGATGCACAGTCATTTACAATGGGGTCGATGTTAATGTCGTCCAATAATTTCTTCTTGGTGCATAATGTCGCCAAACCATTTAAATTATATGGAGTCATTGTTGATCTTAAATAGTTTTTCCATAATTTCAACTTAGAAAAGGTTCTTTCAGCCGATAAGATGCGATAAGCATATTAGGATAGCAATCAACTTCTCTGACATGCTTGAAAGTCTCCGTATCAGACATTATGTCATCTCGCAATGTGGATCTCACAATCTTTAATTCATAAATATGATCATATACCTCGACATCAGATGGACCATCATGAGAGGAAGTTTTTGCAAATTTTGTGCAACCTTATTCAAGTTCATTATCATTTAAAAAGTTTGAGGTGACCCAGCTTGATAAAAAACTGAATATATCGTTAAACACCATGAGTTATTTAAATCTATCATTCAAAGAAGTGATCGCCATAACAATCAAACCATAAAATATTTGACTTGAAAATCTTTTTCAAGATCTAGAATTTCTTCATGGCCATTGCTTTCATCAAGCTGGTTCTTCGTAACACGGCTTTTTACTGGGAACAAGGCTCTACAACCATTTTAATTGCAATACCTTTGCCAATGATCAAACTAGAACAAAACCCCTCATCTCTATATTCTGGAAATATTGTGTTATACCTTGTATTTGCTTCAATGTCGTAGAGTCAATGCACATGGCTGGAGACTGCAACATATTGCTAACTTTATTCACTGCAAATAGAATATCATGCGAGATAATAGATAATCGTAGCAACAAGAAACTCAAAGCGGCCAAGCGCATCAAATAAATTGTTTGCATCACTTTTATTCTTAGCATCAAAGAGTATTCGATAATGATTTCACAGTTAAACTAGGAACATGTTTAAGAAAAATATTCCACCTTTTCGTAGAACCAGCAAACAATACATATATGTGTTGAACAATTAAAAAAACAGCTTTCCCACATGATTTTGCCATATCACAAATAGTGATATTGAGGCTATGGCAAGCACATGGCATATACAATGCTCTTTGATTCATCAGAAGTAACCTAGATTGTACCCCTCTGTAGAACCATTGTCATAGCCTTGGCCCCTTATATCTACAATATTTAGGCCAAAGAATTCCATATAGATTCAAGCAATACTTTAGAAAGCCCCAAGCCAGAAGTGTCATCCACTTGGAAGAACCCTGGATCAGTACCTCACGTGGTCGAGGGAGATCGATGAGATGTTGAGCGCTTGGGTGATGGCGGCTGGGACTGGGATGGGTATAGGCGATCGCGAATGACACGCGATGTAACAGGAAGGCTAGAGCTGATTTGATCGATCGATCGCTAATATTTTTCTTAAGCGGAAGGCCGGAAGAAGCGATCGCTAATTCCCTCTTGCGTGCGACCCCTTGCCTCCTGGCAACCACCACATAGCCCATTAGCCCAAAGTCTTTTTATTTAGTTTTTATGCCCTGCGATTGAAAAAATTATCACTATGAGGATTCAAAAAAATCAGTGAATTACCTCAGATGGAAAAATAATAATGGCCCGCCAAATGCAACATGTTAAGAGAGAGAAACTGAGAAAGACAAGAATGAGGATGAAGGTACTACTATGAAAGATAATAAAGAGCAGCAAAGAGAAGAAGAAGTTGAAGAATGGGTAGACTATGAAGAAAATGAAGAAGGGTTGCTGGCACAATAGGAGAGTGAGGGAGGGGATCGATCTACCTGATTCCCATGACTCTTTTGCTGACAAGGCGGCAGAGTGGACTAGTGTTTCAGAAGACCAGAGAAAGAAGAAAGGAGCTAGTGCTGATGTGAATGTTGAGCCCAGGAGATGACCTAGACCTAAGAAACAAGAAGATGTAGATAGAAATGAGTTTGCTATCTGTCTTCTAAACGTTAGTTTCAAAATTTTCACTAAAACCGCTACTATTAGGCTTAATTCGGTGGCTGATCATGTTGTGAGACCGACTCAGACCGCTTTTATGCAAGGTCGCAATATCCTTGATGGGGTTGTGATCTTACATGAAACAGTACATGAGTTACATCGGAAAAAGCTGAATGGGGTTATTTAAAAATAGACTTCAAAGAGGCTTATGATAAAATAAAGTGGTCTTTCCTCCAACAAACACTCAGAATGAAAAGTTTTTCTAATGAGTGGCGTGCTATGATTCATAATTTTGTTTCCAGAGGAAGTGTCGCCATCAAAGTTAATGATGATGTTGGTAGATACTTCCAAACGAAAAAGGGATTACGACAAGGCGACCCATTATCACCTATATTATTTAATATACTGGCTGATATGCTAGCCATAATCATTGAGCGTGCAAAATTGGATGGGAAAATTGAAGGGGTGGTACCTCATCTTGTGGATGGCGGGTTATCCATACTTCAATATGCTGACGATACGATTCTATTTATGGAACATGACATGGAAAAAGCGAGAAACCTGAAATTAATATTATCAGCGTTCGAGCAACTTTCCGGTCTAAAAATTAACTTTCATAAAAGTGAATTGTTTTGTTTCGGCGACGCTCTAGACGAGGCTACCCAGTATGCTGAGCTTTTTGGTTGTGGGCTAGGCCAGTTTCCAATAAGCTATCTAGGCATCCCAATTCATTTTAGGAGGCTAACGATTGCTCAATGGAAACATGTCGAGGAAAGGCTACAAAAGAGATTGAGTAGTTGGAAAGGAAAACTACTATCCCTAGGTGGTAGATTGGTTCTCATAAATTCAGTCCTAACTAATATGGTACTGTATATGATATCTTTCTTCCAATTACCAAAGGGAGTCTTACATCGATTGGACTATTTTCGATCCAGATTCTTTTGGCAAGGGGACAATGAAAAAAAGAAATATCGGCTAGCCAAATGGGATGTAGTATGCCGCCCCAAGGATCATGGTGATCTGGGGATCCACGACCTTGAGGTCAAGAATAGAGCCCTTCTTGGTAAGTGGCTGTTTAAACTTCTGACCGAAGACGGGGTATGGCAAACTCTTCTTAGGAGGAAATATATGGGCTCAAGTGCGTTATCACAGGTGTCTTGGAAATCAGGTGATTCCCATTTTTGGGCTGGCCTAATGGCGACGAAGAAATTCTTCTTCCCATATGGTTCTTTCTCCATTAAGGATGGTTCGGAGATAAGGTTCTGGGAGGATAGGTGGCTAGGAACTACCTCGCTCCGAGAACAATATCCAGCTCTATACAATATAGTCCTTGGACGCCACAAAAGCGATATGCTCGCTCAAGTGTTGGGGAATACCCCTCCAAATGTGACGTTCAGAAGAGATCTCGTTGGCCCCAGACTAGCTGCTTGGCATGAGTTGCTGCAGCGTCTAGCTTCTGTCAATTTGACGCAAGGGACCGATGAGTTTCGTTGGAATTTACTCAAGAGTGGTAAATTCTCTGTGGACTCCATGTATAGTGCTTTGATCCAACCAGATGTGCCGGTAGATAATAATAAGAAAATCTGGAAGATGAACATTCCATTAAAAAACAAAGTTTTTGCGTGGTATCTTCGTCGAGGAGTAATTCTTACTAAAGACAACCTTGCAAAACGCAATTGGCACGGAAGTAAAAAGTGTGTCTTCTGTCATAAGGACGAGACTATCAAACACTTATTCTTCGAGTGCAAATTTGCTAGTTCTATATGGTCAATCATTCAAATAGGTTCTACTCTATATCCACCCAAAAGCATTGCCAATATTTTTGGCAATTGGCTGAATGGGGTGGATAATAGGTTCAAACAACTTATTAGGGTGGCAGCGCTTGCCGTTATATGGTCGCTTTGGCTGTGTAGAAATGACAAGGTTTTTAATGATAAAAATTCTTCTCTTATGCAGGTTATCTACAGGAGTACAACTACGCTCCGTTTGTGGTCTCCGTTGCAACGTGTGGCGCATCGAGACCTGTTTATGGAGGTGTGTACCAGACTGGAGGATACGGCGAGAGACTTTTTATCCCAACATGGATGGCAGCATAATTTGCGGATCGGCCCTCCACCTCATAGGCGTTGTTACACTTTCTCAATATGATATGTAATTAGCCTTTTACTTTTCGAACTTTTGAACTCGTTTCGGCTGTGTGCATCGTTGGTATGCAGAGGCTGGGTGTAATGCTTAAACCTTTTAAGTAATAAAACTCCCTTTATCTAAAAAAAAGAAGTCATGGTTGGGTGCCTACGACAGCAAAACTGACAGTGTGACATCTAGGCTTGCATCTTCCCTGGAGTTTTGTTCCTACTCTGGTACCCTTAACCTTGAGGTGCTTATGTGAGTGGGAATGTCACTCGGTTTTCATCTCGTTTAGAGAATTAGCTGCATGGAGAAGATTCGTTTTCTTTGTATTTTGAACCTTTTACTTTGTGGCGGTTTTTTAATATGGAATCGACGAGGTGTGCATGTTTGGTAAAAAAAATTGTTGGGCATACAATACATAGGCATATAGTATACCCCGCAGGGGGGCCATATATTTGTGGGGGGGGGGGGGGGGGGGGGGGGTTACGGCCGCCCACCCTGCACCCCCCTGAGCATCTCCTGCCCACTTAGCACCAGTTTGTGTTGAGACACTAGAAACGACCAAATCCAATCTCCCGCCAGGTCCAATGCACATAAGACCTCTTGCCATATCAATTTGTCCAAGGTGCATTGGAACAGACAAATTCTTCTTAGTAAGAATGCTATTCCTCGATACCAATCAAATGAAGATTTTGATCTTTAGCGTGATCTTTATCTTCCGGCGAAACTTGTATGGGAACACCCCATTTGATCTGAAATGAAGATACACACCCCTCACTTCAAACTGACTAGAGGCCCCAATTCTGCCAGACTCGTCTTTCAATTGAATAGAATCCACCAAAACTATCCAATTGAGCTGATGTATCTCCCCAGTGATTTCAACTGTAAACCCAAAGGCAGACCCATCCTTCTTCCTTGAGCTTGCTTACTGTAACCAACTTGGTGAAAGTAATCTATACTTCTTATAAAGCAAAACCCCACTAACTTGCATTAGTTATTTTCTTTCTCAACATGCAAGCCATCCACATCATCCATTCTCTTAACCAATCAATTTTCCATGTCATCTCCACTAATACTTATTAATCACACATCATCTATTCCTTAAGCCACATTATCCACTATTTGAGCCATTATTTATCCATGTCATCAAACATTTATTAATGATTTTCTATACATTCATGAAAACTATTCTCATTATAAATTATTTTATCCATACAACACCTCATCAATTTTAGTTGTTAAATATAAAAAGATTCTACATTGATTAAATCTAGACTCTCGATTATGGTGTCCAATCGATTCCTGAATATTTCCCGTTGCATGTGTCATATGTCCGTTCGTTTATATTACAATTTTATTAAAAGTTCCCGCCGCAATGCGCGGGGTATCTTTCTAGTGTTTTATACAGTGTAGGAAATTGAAATGAAAGTGGTGAATTATTCACCTAGATATCTTTCCAAAAATAGTGTTCTTTTTCATTATTCATTCATCTAGATATCCCTGCCTCTTGCTTCGATGGATCTTGCATCATGTTCAGTCTAGAGTTCAAAGCTGTTACCGATTTTAGCAATTTTCAATTGTAATAACACTAAACAACAGAGCACCCTACAATTCTTCATAGTTCAGAGTCTCGGTCCTAAATCCAAATGAATCGACAAACCAGAACAGAGTTCTAGTCGTAATCTCATTCAAACACTGAACAACTGATGTTTTTTCATGGTTCCGCACTCCTAAAATTAATCCAAATGTTCTTTCAGGTGAATTCATTAGATGCTTTACTGAGGCAGTCCGCATACGAGGCGGCGACAAGTCATTTCACAGTTTCTAGAAGAACCGTGTCGGTCAAAGAACAAGTTCGTATTAGCATCGAGGTAAATAAACGAAAGAATAAGGGAAGAGAGGAGATGCACTGCTGCCGCGGTGCTCAAGAAATAAACTGAAGAACAAATAAGCTTTGGCCTGTGTATATATAGTGCGCAAAGATGTCCTGACATGGCTTTGTTTCTCATCCATTTTGTTCCACTGGTTATCAAAGCCGTAATCCATATATCGTGTTATATTCTGTATAACAAAATGGTAACTAATGAGAACCATAAATATTTGTACTCCCTGTTTACCCTGTATTTATTTTGTTTTTCATTGAAGAAGATAAACTGCATACATGTATGGCGTGCGATTAATTAGTTTTTTTCGATAAAGGAAATTTTATTACTTAAAATGTCTTAAGCATAACTGCGATTAATTAGTTACTGACAATAAATTGATTGGTTAACTAGGTGTGAGTTTAGTTAGGTGGTAGGGCAGAATGTGACGTCATATACGGCGGCGCCGGAGCACGTGAAGGTGGAGCTGGCGTCGTCGTAAGCGTAGCTATACGCCGTCGGGCAGGCGGACTTGAAGACCTGCGAGTAGTTGGTCGGCCCGCACGCAGCTGGCGTGCCGTAGTCGCCGCTGCAGCAGTAGCGCGGGCTCCCGTACGCGTTGCACGCGCTCTTGCAGGCCACCACCGCCCCATCGCCGGAGGCGGAGATGACGCGCAGGTCCGTCGGGCACACGGCGTTCACGTCGCCAGCGCACGCCGCTGCACGACATCCTTCGTTGGAGGGGGCGATTCGGAGGGGCACGTTGAAGCCGTCGACGAGGCTGACGTCGTAGAAGTCGAGGCCACCGGAGCCGGGGGCGGCCAGGGTGACCTCGGCGAGCGTGACGGGCGGAGCTGGTCCGCGGCCGTTGCACGCGACGTCGCCGGAGCCGCAGTCCGCGGTGGCGCAGGAGAAACGGCCCGTGGAGGCTTCGGTGGCGCAACCGGTGCGCGCCCAGAAGTTGCCCGACCATGCGCCGGAGGAGGGCGCGGCGAGGGCGGAGGTGGCGCCGGGGGCGAGGTAGAAGCCGGTGCGGGACAGCGGCGGCGAGGTGGCGCCGTTGAGCGAGCCCACCCACACCGGGTGCGCGCATGCGTTGGTGAAGCTGAACGACACGGCGTCACCCCTGGCGAGCGCTCCGAAGAGAATTGTGTTGAGAAGAAAGATGATCAGCTGCCTGCTACCATTGCCGGCGGCCGTCATGGCCATGGAGAATTGGAGATCACTAATAAGTTGGACAAAAAGCTGGGTGTGCTACCGATCGATAGGAAAGAAGAATGTAGCTAGCTAGCAACCGAGCGTCACTGCGAGTTTGTCTCAACCACAAGCAAATACCTCGATCAGCCTATCGTGTTTATATATAGGCATATAGCATGCCAAACTAAACATGTACGGTACATGCAAGAGGAGATCGATGAACGATGATGCATGGTAGGTAGGTTAGAGTAGATAGCTAGCTAGAGAGGATAGGTGATCCATGCGTGCGTGGCGGACAGAATTTAAAGGATGCAGGCGCTAGGAAGAAAGTTACTGTAGTTTCTTGGCGATTTTTTTCAACTTTTTTGGTCGATCACGCTTGGCATGTGCTAGCTACATCGATCAGTCATAATGCTGACAACAGGGAAAAGGCAAACAGATAATTAAGTGGCATCACGTACTGTTCGACCGATCTGTTCATCATCATCATCAATTCCACCGATCGATTGGTCGGTCGGCCCAATAGTAGATCAATATATAAAAGCGTGAAAGAATCACCCCAGGTCCGCATCATCCACGTCGCCCCCACGGCTGTCCGATCAGCACGATCCACCGTCCAGGAAACGGCCACGTCGCCCCCCGCGCGCGCCACTGTTTACAGCTACAGTGTTTCGGATTTTCTACCAATCAGACGCTGACACGTCGCCCGGTCACCACCCGGTGACGCCGGTGGCCAGCCGGTCACCCCTCCCGCACGTTTTTTGGTGCAACTTTTTACACGAAACCCCCCGCGAAGGACTGGAACGCAAATTCCGGAAACGGCAGGGTCCTCCGTGCAAAAACGTCACCACACCTCACCCTCTCTCTTCTCCTCTCCCCACGCGAACCCGAGCTCGCCGGCGCCGCCGACGCGTGCCCCCGCCGCTCCGCCTCTCCCCGTTCAGATCGACAAACACAGCGACCTCCGCCGTCGCGCGCTCTCCCTCCTCGCCGACAGGCGCGTGCCGAAACGCCGCGAGCTCGCCGGAATCGACGCGGCCGTGCTCGCAGGCTGCCGCCGCGTTCGCAGGCTGCCAGCGATGCTCCGGTGACCCAAAAGAGGCGGCGCCACCTCTCCCAGGCACCCCGCATCCAGGCGCCTCCGGCGAACCCATGCGCATGTCCCATCTCGCGGTGGCGCGGCGCCGGCGTGCTCCACGCCGCCGCGGCAGATCCTGTCCACGTATGACGTCACGGCGACCTCAGCGTGGGCCCAGGCTGTCAGCGTTTTTCCCTTTTCGCAAAAAAAATACATAAATTGCAAAATTCCTTACAGGTGGGCCCCTACTACTCCACACAAATTCCAGAAAATGAAAAATATTACAAATTCAATAACTTTAAATTTACACACCGGGAAAAAAAAGAAAAAAATAGCAAAATGGTCACCAAAATAAATGCCGACTATTTATGCCATGCGATGAAATTCTTAGATTTAAATATTTTTAAATTTCAAATACCCTTCAAATTTAAACATTCCGTAAACGTAAAAAGAATTCAGACCTGACCGACCTCCAATTTGAACAATTTTAAAATCTGAACAATTTTTAAACGTAACTTCCTTTGAATTTCAAAAATTTCCAAATTTGAACAATTTTCGAATGTGAACATTTCCAAATTTGAATTTTATCACACGAGCGGGAAAAATATGACAAATATATCAACATGAATACAAAAAAAAAGATTAACTATTTATATCATATGATCAAATTCCAAATTGTAATACTTTAAATTTTTGAAAGCATTTCAAATATGAGCGTTTAATAAACGCAAAGAGAATTCAAATATGACAAATACATCAACATGAATACAAAAAAAAACGCTGGCTATTTATGACGTATGACCAAATTTCAGATTTGAATATTTTAAAACTTCTAATACCTTCCAAATCTGAGTATTTAATAAAAATATTCAAATTTCAGATATCCTTCAAATCTGAATATTTCGTAAACATAAAAAGAATTCAAACCTAAATGACTTCCAATTTGAACAATTTTTGAAATCCAAACAAATTTTAAACGTAACTTCCTTTGAAGTTCAAAAAAAATCCAAAATTGAACAATTTTCGAATGTGCACGTTTCCAAATTTGAATTTTACCACACAGGCGGAAAAAATATGACAAATATACCAACATGAACACAAAAAAAATGTTCACTATTTATATCATATGATCAAATTCCAAATTATAATACTTCAAAATTTTTGTTGAGGGGGGCAGAAGGTTAGGGGGGTCAGACCCCAGCTAGCGCCCCCCCCCCCCCCCCCCCGGATCCGCCCCTGTCCAGGATCACCGGATTTATTAGTGGCTGAATTGGATCTAATCTACGGGATTGGAAATTTCGAAATTGATCTAATCTAATCTAAAAACCCGATCCAGTATTTGATCGAAACCGGGTGCCGCACCCCGAGGAGAAGAGATTAATCTCCCCAGGGGCGGCGCGTTGCGAAAATGGTGGAGAAACCTAGTATCGGCATCATTAGACTAACCGCTCATGATGCTGACAATGATGTTGAATTTCAAGATGGTTGTGCCGTATGACCAGTGAATATCGATGGCTCATGACGTTCCAGGTCGTCTGAAAAATGACATGTCGACCGACGGTGCATACTCCATAATATGCTTGAGAAGATTTCAAGGTGACGATCATGTGTTCAACACGCTGGATTCCGATTCTTGTAAAAGGATCTATGTTGTTGTACTTCCTGCATGCCGCAGCTATGAACTTCCCTCGATAATCTATGTCGACCAAACCTGCACCGGCAATGCCCCGACCCGTCAATCGTCTAGAAGCAGCGAGCAGTTTATTCAAACTTGTATGTAGGTCTTAGATATCCTAAATCATGGATACCTCACTACCCGCGAATTCGAATTTTCAAGTGATGAGGGAGTCGAGTTTTGGATGTGGCGAAGGCGGTGAATCTGATAATCTGTGTTTTGCGGTAGCCTTGGCAAGGGGGGCGGCAACATAGGGGGCTTCTTCTTGGCGGTGCTCTTTGGGCACCAATTTTTAGTTCCGGGGTGAAAACCCTAGATCTGACTTTCACTACTGGTTGTAGATGGCAATGGCGGATCTCTATTGGTCTCCTCATTGAAAACATTGTCTACAGTTTAGTCGGATTTTTTCGGGGCGAAAACACAGGATCTATAATCAAAGTGGTCGTCATTGGAGAACTTTTTTGGCAGTCCGAATGTGACCTATCGTTCATGCTGCTTCGCTGATTTGTCCAATGGGTTTTTTCTTTTGCTATGTGCATCTTAAATGTCTTGCTTAACTCTTAACAGTGTGTTGTTGTTGCAGAGGCCGTGTAAAATGAGTACAAAGAATGTGGCATGATCCGCAGAAATCTGATTATCTCTCTCTAAAATATGGATTCAGATGGAAGCGTCGTACATGTCGGAAGTCATCTAAAAGTGACTTCTAAAGATTTGCCTTGGACAGCTGGGTTTGGACTTGATTTTAAGTTCCTGTTCCCAAGCCTGCTATGCCCATCAAACTCTTCCAGACAGTTTCAGTTACTCCGTATTGAACTTGCTCATGTCTTTACTTCCTCGGACACCGTCTGCTGGTGAGAGTGCAGCGGAGTACTTCAAGTTACTGGGAGGAACAATGATTAACTCAGAGGCTTCACGTCTTTTCTTAACTGTCCGTGGTTGTTTAACCACATTATGTTCCTTCATAACAAAAGATGTGTGCAATGTTGAATCACAGGAGAGAAACCTTAGTATTGACATATCACAAGGATTCATTTTTCATAAGCTTTACGAGCTCCTAAATTTCTTGAAATTCGTAATATTAGTATGACTGGATCAAGGCCTTTTTGTTAATCCGTGGTCTAGTTGTGCAAAAGAAAAGGTTAAGCAATGATTGCAAGCCAACTGGTTGGGGTGTTAGCTCTACTTATTTTCTTCTGACAAGAAGAGCAACAAAGTTCGTGTTGCACTGAAATAGTAAAATACCAGTAGGTGATCGATGTTGCACTCTCAACATCCTGATCTAGTCAATTCCGAGAACCTTTACATGCATTATTCCTCTCAGTCCTCAATACATATAATTAAACAACTATCCACTCCATATATAGCCAACACACTCGATCCCAAAACATATATAAACTGCAAAATTAACAACTGTCGGACAATTTCCTGATGTTCGGAAGTTGAACACTCTAAACAGCTAGCTGTACATGAATTCGTCGTCCCTCTATTTGCGGCACACCATGCAATATCAAACTATATAGATATAGTATATCGGTACCTACCGTACCAGTTTACCACCAAGTATCGATGTCACCGACACCGACATTAGCGCAGGGAATGAGCACATTCGCTATGTCAACTAGCTAGTTCGATGGAGTTGTGACTTGTGAGTTAGTGCTCGCCATGTTCCCGCGCTTGACTTCGCTGTCCGACATATTGCAACCAAACATTATTCATGCATTCCATCTTGGATCGGCCACCATGTTTGTTCATGAGCTATAAATAGACCCCAGGAACATCGAGTTTTCCACAACCCATCCTCCTCTCCCCATCTCACGAGGCACAACACAATATACCATAGCGAATATGGCTAGTGGTAAGCTTGCCGCCTTGGCCCTGATGGCCTTGCTTGGCTGTGTGGCTCACACTGCTGCAGGGTACGGTGGGTATCCCAATCCAAGCACGCCAAGCTACCCACCTCCACCAAGCCCGACACCTCCTCCTACTGCAGGGTATCCCAACCCAGGCACACCTAGCTACACTCCACCAAGCTCAACCCCGCCTAGCCCGACGCCGCCTCCAACTGCACCAGTGCTCGCGATTGGCCACTACCGCAACACGTGCTATGAAGCGGAAAAGATCGTGAGAGATGCCGTCAGGAAGGCTGTGTACGCCAACCGCGGCATTGGGGCCGGGCTCATCCGCCTCTTCTTTCACGACTGCTTCGTCAGGGTAAAATCTCAATGGTCATGCGTCTCTTGTTGTGGGTTTAAGAGTATATATTTTCTAAACATTTTTTTATAAGATAGGGCCGCATGCATCGTTTGATATGGACGTTGTCTCATTCACAAAATAATGACGTAACATCCAATACAATTGGTGACCGTACCCATGACGATATATTCTAAATTTGTGCAGGGGTGTGATGCGTCGGTCCTCCTTGACCCCACCTCGGCCAACACGCAGCCAGAGAAGCTTGGAATTCCTAATTTTCCCAGCCTCCGCGGCTTTGAGGTCATAGACGAGGCCAAGGCCGCACTCGAGAAGGCATGTCCAGGCATCGTCTCATGCCGACGTTGTTGCTTTCGCTGGCGTGACGCCACCTTCTTCCTCAGCAACGGGAAGGTGGACTTCAACATGCCGGCTGGCCGCTATGATGGACGTGTGTCCCTTGCCAGCGAGACCCTCACGGACTTGCCCCCACCTTTCGCCAACCTTCAGCTACTCAAGATATGTTCGCTGCCAAGGGGCTTACCACGACGAGATGGTTACCCTCTCTGGTGCGCATACCGTTGGGATCTCTCACTGCTCTTCCTTCTCAGACCGCCTCCCTGCTAACGCCTCGGATCCCACATCCATGGACACTAGACTAGCCATGTCGGTGGAGAGGCAATGCAACAAGAGCGGTGACCCCACGGTGGTGCAAGACGTTGTGTCCCCTATAAATCTCGACGGCCAGTACTACCAAAATGTGCTCGATCGTAAGGTGTTATTCACATCCGATGCCGCACTCCAGTCAGCAGAGACAATAGCTGAGGTAAGGCTCAATGCCAGGATCTCTGGGCGATGGGAGATGAAGTTCAAGGCAGCAATGGTAAAGATGGGTAGCATTGAGGTGAAGACCAGTGCCAATGGGGAGATCAGAAAGAAGTGTCGATTCGTCAATTAGATGTTGATCAAACGACCACAAGAGTTGACGTTCATATCACCTTTACTCGCAAGGCTGGGGACTCCTACGAGTTGTTTCGTGTTTGCTGTTTTTGATTGAGTTATCATTGTTGTACCATTTGTATTAAGTTTTTTTCCAAGGTTGTATTACATTTATACGATTGTTATATCTATTAAGTAATTATTAATGAGATATCTTCTATGCATTATCGGAATGCACTTGCTTTACCGCATTTGGGTTAATTTTTTGAATTAATTTTAAATGGACTTTTGGTGTAATTTGTTAATTAGGTTATCAATGAGTGTTTAGTTTGCTACAAGAAAACTTCAGTACTAGTCTGCCGAGCTGTCTACGTGACCTAGTGTTAACCATTTTAATTAGTAACTATATGATCTCATGCATAGACTACTAGACCAATTGGATAGAACATCTAGGGATATGTCGCTAAATATATATGAGGTTGAGCAAGCTCCCATTATCGATGAGCACTCAGGAAGAGCATTAGTTGTGAATAGTCAGCGATACCACGGCATGCATGCTTTTGCAAAGGTAAAACAAGACAGACATTTTGAACCGCGGTATGACACTTCGCGCTGCTGGTTTTCAGCACGAACTACTTTACCTCCTAATGGAAGATCCGGTGGTATCCTCCTAGGAGTTGATTCAGATTATCATCAAGTTTTGGGTTCTGAGAAAGGAAACCATTTTATTAAAATGGATTTGATGGAGAGAGTGACTAATTGGAATTGGAGTTTGGTTGTGGTTTATGGCCCAGCACAAGTGGACGGCAAGGAAAAATTCCTTGCCGAGCTTGCTCGCTTGGTTAGTAATTGCACGGGTCCGGTGGTCATAGGTGGTGATTTCAATATCATTAGGAAAACCTCAGAGAAAAATAAACCTTGTATTCTTCCCAGATGGAGTCATATGTTCAACTCCATCATAGATATTGGTGGTTTAAAGGAACTAAAACTCCTTGGAAGATTATATACTTGGTCGAATAATCTGGCAGACCCTACCTTCGAGAAACTAGATAGAATTCTAGTGTCTTCGTCGTGGGATATGTCTTTTCCGTTAGCCACAGTGACAGGTATGAATAGGGACATCTCGGATCATGTTCCCTTACTCCTGTCTTGTGGTAACCCTCCTCAACATTGCAAGTTGTTCAGATATGAACACTGCTGGAGAGAGAGGGAAGGTTTTAAAGAAATGATGACAGACAGCTGGGGAAAAAAATACTTTCTGCAAACACGACATAGATAAGTGGCAAGAGAAAAGCAGGAGATTAAGAAGACATACAAAAGGGTGGCATATAAATGTAGAAGGAGCTTATAGAAAGGAGAAGAAACAACTGCTGAGCAAGCTAGATATGCTTGACAGAAAAGCAGAAATAGATGTGCTGGATACTACTGATAGGGAGCAACAGATTAATATGCAAGGGAGGCTGAAGAAATTACTGAGAGATGAGGAATTAAAATGGAGACAAAGAGCTAAAGAGAAAGACTTGATCGAGGGAGATGGAAATACAAGGTACTTTCATATCAAGGCGAGTGGCAGAAAGAAAAAGAACTACATTTCAGTCTTATACAATAATGGTGAAGAAATAGTGGGAGATGAAAAGTTGATCAAACATGCGACTGACTACTACAAGAGTTTGTTTGGGCATTCAGAGAGAAACAACCTAAGGATGGAGTTACCAGACTCGGATAAGCTTGATAGGGAGGATGTGACGATGCTCACTGCTCCGTTTGAGCTGGAAGAGATAAAAGAGGTGGTCTTTAGCCTCAAACACTTTAAAGCTGCTGGACCTGATGGTCTACCTGCAGAATTTTATCAAGATTTCTGGGAGATAATCAAAGATGACTTGAAAGAGATGTTTGATGCTTTCCACAGAGGACAGTTAGACATCGAGAGACTTAACCATGGTGTTATCACCCTGATCCCGAAGACGCCTGATGCGACGGTAATTCAGAAATTCCGGCCAATCTGTCTGCTAAATGTTAGTTATAAGATACTAACCAAAATCTTAGCAAATAGATTGGGGAAAGTGATACACAAAGTGATTACTGATACACAGACCGCGTTCATAAAGGATCGTTTCATCATGGAGGGCGTACTGCTCTTACATGAGACAATTCATGAACTGCACCACAAGAAACAGCCAGGGGTCTTACTTAAAATAGACTTCGAGAAGGCGTACGATAAGGTTAATTGGCGATTTTTATATCAGATGATGCAATCCAAAGGCTTTGGTGATGGGTTCTCAGATTGGGTGATGAAAGTAGTCAGAGGAGGTCGAGTGGCTATCAGAGTAAACGACCAGATTGGACCCTACTTTCCCACATATGCTGGGGTTAGACAAGGAGATCCCCTGTCGCCGTTGCTATTTGATATAGTGGGCGATGGTCTGGCTTTAATGATCAAGGAAGCAGTTAGACAAGGTTTGATTGCTGGCCTGGTACCACATTTGGTGGATGGTGGTCTTGCTGTACTTCAGTACGCAGACGATACTATTCTGATGTTGGAAGATTCGTTGGAAAATGCAAGGAATATGAAGTTCATCTTGTGCATTTTTGAGCAACTGTCAGGGCTCAAGATAAATTTTCACAAGAGTGAAATTTACTGCCTGGGAGCAGCAAAAAACAGAGAGGCTCATTATAGTGAAATTTTTACATGTGTGGCCGCTGGGCTGCCTATGAAATATCTAGGCTTGCCAATCGATGAAAAGAGACTGGCGTTATCACAATGGGGTTTGATCACGGATAAAGTGGCTGGTAAATTGGCAGGTTGGAAGGGTAAGCTACTATCCATTGGTGATAGAGTCAACTTGGTGAATGCTTGTCTTACTAGTTTAACACTGTATATGATATCCTTCCTGGAAGCTCCAAAGGGAGCACTTAAAAAATGGGATATTGGCCGGAAGAGAATGGTCTGGAACGAATTGATGGGAAAGAAGAAGTATCATCTGGTTGCTTGGCCAGATGTGTGCAGACCAAAGGATTGTGGAGGCTTGGGAGTACTGGACTTAGAAACTATGAACATAAGCCTACTTTGCAAGTGGCTTTGGAAATTGGAAAACACCGAGGGTACCTGGCAGGAGCTGTTGAGTAGGAAATACCTACAGAATAAGGTTTTGTCTCAAGCAGAAGCTGGGCCAGGATGCTCTCATTTCTGGCAGGGATTGATGAAGGTTAATCATACCTTCCAACAATTCTCTGAGAGGATCATGAACAATGGGGAAAAAACTCTGTTGTGGGAAGATCCCTGGGTAAATAATTTACCATTGAAGGATTAATTTCCTCGACTCTTTGACCTGAGCTTTGATAAGAAGATTACTATCAGTGAAGTTAAACAAAAAGGCTGTGGGTGCTTGAGGTTCAGAAGAACTATCTGGGGGGAGCTACACAGACAATACACTGAGTTGACAGGATTGATTGATGCTGTGATCTTGGCAGATGAGACAGATAGAGTTAAGTGGAAGATTGGTAACAAAGGTTTCAGTGTGAAAAATCTTTACATTCACCTGAGAACTGCTGGGTCTTTCCCGCAGAAATTCTTATGGAAAGTGAAGATGCCATTGAAGGTTAAAGTATTCATTTGGCTCACCATTAAAAACAGGATTCTAACAAAAGATAACTTACTGAAAAGAGGGTGGACTGGTAATAAACAATGTCACTTCTGCGGCTCGGATGAAACAGTCGATCATCTCCTTTTCCAGTGTTCGTTGTCGAAACTGGTGTGGCAGATGGCTTTGTGTGTTCTGGGTTGTTCCAGACCACCAACAGGAGTTGATGATCTAATCAATAACTGGATAGAGTTATTCCCTAAAAAGAAAAAGAAGCTGATTATGTGTGGTTCTGCAGCAGTATGCTGGACTCTGTGGAAAACTCGCAATGATGCGTGTTTTAACCAGAAGTTCCCCAGCGATCCTGCAGCGGTGATATATAGATTGTGCGCCTTACTAAACAATTGGGATATGTTGCAGAAAAGTCGCGATCGAGGAGAACTTGAAGATGGGGCGCGGAAGATGCAAGTGGTGCTGCGGGAAGTATACTCCAGATCGCATGGCTGGGCGACGACGGTGGCTAGAATTTCGAACTGAATTCGAACTAAGTTTCTAGTAGCTGTTATGGTGCTGTAATATTTTGCTATCTTTCGTTTTGTTTGATTCTCTGACCTTGTTTGTAAGACTGGCGGTTTCTTTATATGAAATCGACGGGGAGGCTCGTTAGTTCAAAAAAAAAAAAACTTCGCTGCCGGGAGACCTTGAGCTGGACGGAAATGACGTAGAAGTTGGATGGTAAATGATCCCCTGTTGATTTCCCATTGTGAAAGCATAAATATAAAAATACTTGAAAATATAAGCACAAAAAAAGGTAAAACCAAACAAGTGGATTTACCTAAAACTAATAGGACGTGGCAAAGATCACAACCACAATTTTTTGTGCAGTGTCATCCAAAATAAGATCCCTATTATAATAGGCTAGCTAGAGTTAAATTAATATGAGAACATATAAAAACACAGCACATAATAGACAATATAGCACGGGAGATCTAGTTTTTCCCAGCTTCGACAAGGTGAGTGGGTGTGGTCCAAAAAGGGAGCCGGCTATCGAGTGAAGTGAGGCTAGTCGGTTACACGGTTGCTGTTGCACCAAATTTGTATAAGAGACAAAATAGGGTTGCAACTTAATAGGCCCCTAATGGCCCAACCGTTCACACCCGATTTGTCCGGAATAAAATGATACATTTAAGCTATTCTTGAATACATATTCCGAAGATGTTTTAGTAAGTGTAAAGCTAGAAGAATATTTTCATGGATCTCTATTTTCTACATCTAGATAAAACTAGAACTGCTATTACAATAGATACTACAATAATTAAATCAGCTAAAATATAAAGGACATTATCTTCCTTGTCACGAATATATTTTCGTATGATTTTTCAACTTCACCTCATCAGCCTTTGTTTGTTATAAGGGACAAGATGTACAATATGCAGATCCATCACCATTTACTCCTTTTTGATACTCTGCTTTCTTCTTCTCCTCGACAACAATGTGCATATTCTATAACAGAGTGTGCTCATTTTGCCTTCCACAGACTATTTAAACTCGGCGCTCAGTCGACACACATATGAACTTTCAAATATTTAAAAAATGGAATGAATCGTAAACAAATAATAAGAACCCCAAACATAAACAAACCCCTAGAAGTCCACAAATGTACATCGTCGGAGTCTGTGTCGGTGTTGTCCTCTTTCATCCTATAGACCATTGTGATGATATTATATGTATGCTGCGAGAGGGGTGGGATGGACGACATAAGAATACAGCTCGACAACAACAAGAAATGTGGGAGCTCGTCATCAACAAATAGAAAAGGGCATCGTGAACAAAAGAATATTCCGTACATACATCTTCACATTCTATGTATCCACAAAGTCTCTTCGCGAAAAAACGACATTTCTTGTGACCTGTGTAAAACAGATAAAAAATTCTCGTGAAAAGTCTTGTTTCAACACCAAATTTTATCTATTTTACGCCGGCCAGAAAAAATGTTGGCTTTTCGTGAAACGGCTTTGTAAACACATATGATGTTAAGATGTCCGAATATGTTTTTTTACATTTTGGTATAAAATGCATTTTACATAAAGAGTGCATATGCACCCAGGAGGCAAAACGCCTCTCCCCCTTTATACACCACTACCAAAACGTGAAACTACTCATTCGTTGGATAAAGAATCAAGAGCAAGGATTGTTAGTGTACAAAAAAAAATGTAAATTTACGCCGCTCTAAGTTGAAATTTGCAAAATATATAAAGTGCAGATGTTGTGTAGAAAAGATAAAATTTTATTTGCTATTTACTGGTTTTGCAAATATCTCGTAGAAATAACACAACAGTTGTGTACAAAGTTATTTCAATACATATATATTCTCACCAGTAACATCTACATAAAGGACTGATCAAGCCAGTTGCTTGAGGTGTCTACTTATTTGCTGCCGATAAGAAGAGCGCGGCAAAGTTTTTGTTGCGCTGAAATAGTACAATACCAGTAGGGAGTCGATATGATGTCACATTCTCAACTTCCTGATCTATTCAAATGCGAGAACCTATACATGCTTATTCCTCTCAGTCCCGAATACATATGATTAAACAACTCCATACACTCGATCCCAAAACTTATATAAACTGCAGAATTATCAACAGTGGGACAATTTCCTGACGTAAAGTAGTACAATCTACACAGCTAGCTGTGCATGAATTCATCCCTCTATTGCGGCACATAATCCAATATCAAATCATATCAGTACCTACCAGTTAGACAGAGTGGTCAAGTATCGATGTCACCGACACCCACATTTCTGCAGTGAATGAGCACACGCAATGTCAACTAGTTCGATCGGGTAGTGAGGTTATGCTCGCCATGTTCCCGCGCTTGACTTCTCTGCTCATCACATTACTAAGTATATCAAAGCTGTGTAGTTTCTCGCCCTCTCCGCGCGCCGGTTACTGTAGATGATACAGTAGGCACTGTAGAAATCTACAGTGTTCTACAGTCTCGATCCCGGCCGTCCGCTTGCGATCGCACGGCTCACACACACGTCCGTGACGGATTTGCAAAAAAGCCCCTCACAAACCAAGAAAATGGCTCCGCAGCCAACAACTTTCCACTACAGAGGACCACAGTGTAATTTCAATAAACAACGATGCCCTTTTTGCAAAACCATCCGCACAACTCCCACAACCTCTCACCCGCGCTCTCCTCTCGCTCTCGCTCCCGCGCCTCTGGTCGCCGCCGCCGCCGCTTAAATCCGGCGAGGTCCGGCCACCTCCGCCGCCGTGCTATGGCACAAACGACGCGCCTCGCGGTCCTCTACGTTCCTACCCCGGCGATTCGCTCCTCTTCGCCTGATGCGGCTGCGCGCGACTCCAACCTGAGCTAGGGTTTCGGCCTCGCTTCGTCTCCTCTTCCTCCTCCTCCCCGTCGCCCACCGCCGCCGCCACCGGCCACCTCGCGCTCATTCGCGCGCACGCGGAGCTCCGGGACCCTCCGGGCCGACGGAGACGCCATCCGCGCCACCGACGGGGCCCTCCGCGGCCCTCCATGACTGCCACGACCACGAGGGCGCCGCACCCCTCCTTCTCCTCTTCCTTGCCCTCTCCATCTGCGGCGACCCTCCATGGCAGCCACGCAGATGAGGCCGCGCCTCTCCAGGACGGAGACGAACATCGCCGGTGGTCTACTGCTGCTGCTTCCGGCGTCGCTACCCTTCCTCTTCATCTGGCACCGAGGAAGACGCTGGGCCCCCACATCCGCCCCCGATTCGGCGCTGGCAGCAATTCCGACGTTCTCCAAGTGGCTTTGAGAGGTAATATATTGTGGATAGAGGAAAGAAGATTCGTTCGCTAAGTTTCCTGTGTTGAACTGTCTATTTCGTTGGTAATTGGTAGTGCTGATTGCTGCCGTAAGAAAAATTCGTTGTCCCACTGCAGCATACACCTCGGTTTGGATCTTTGTTGCTTCTGTTTATTTAATTAACATTAGTAATCTGATAGGAGTTATATATTTTCCAGCTCACAAGCAGCAGCTGCTCAAGCACATGGAGAAGAAGGGCCTGATGGGGAGAACCACAACAGCGCTTGCAAGCGCTGAGGCTAAGAAGACCATATGATTTGATTGAAGATGCAGATTACCAAGCATGTCTTCATAGCTGTACCAACGGCATGCCAGGTTATTAGCCGCTCTTACTGTTTTCCAAAATTTATTTCCCAATTACACAAACGCCAATACTGGGATTTACATGTCACTATAATACTAGATTTTGTGCACGGAAGCATTACTAAAGAGAACCTGCGCTGATAAGAAAATGTTCAATGAACTCTAAAGGTCTTTGGACTGTTTATTAGTGACCCATTGGGATAAATATCATTTTCAATTTGCAATTATCCTGGAGACGTAGATAAACGGAACTGGTTAAAAAAATGCACTCTTTTGTTACTGGGTATGTACCTTGCCTTTCCGATAATCTATTTGGTTTTGTCCAAAAAATTACAGTTCGTATGCTAGGATGTTACAATTCTAAAACTTGGTGCTTTCCATATTCACCATGTAGATCATAGCTTATTTATATGTTCTTATTGAATGTGTTTCCAATCCTTCACATCATTGTACAATTATTAGTTGAGGGTGTGAGTTTTATGGAAAACATTGCAGCTGTGATATTCTTTGTATGATGAGTTGATGGCAGTAAATAGTTAAACTGTACTTACAACCACCATTATTTTAGACAATGCGAGGGTGAGTGGGTTATGGACATAGTGTACTCTGTGCTTTCTTACCTCTTTGTACCTATAAAAAATAAGTGGTGTTTGTGCCATTCAGTTTCCTGTCTGACTGTGTTGAATTATTGGATGGATCGGCCGTTGTTTAGGAGTGGCAAGGAAAACTTACTTACCCTCAGTTCTTGCTGTGCGAAAATATGATCTACCGACAGTGTTAGAGCAGTTTTCCTGCTAAACTTCCGAACTGAACTAATAATTCTTTTACGACCGATAGACATGTGGGGATGCTTTAATTATCAGTCTGAGGAACTGGTCGTGTGATGATCTTATTCAGTACAGATATCATCTTTCCAAATTTCTCTACTCAAATTGATTTGTTTTCTAGGTTGCTGCTCCTCTACAGATTGGGGATGAGATTACAGATAATTTCGGAATTCAGTACCAAGGTCTTCAAATGGGGAATAAAGACACCGATTTATGACCATGAGGATGGATTTGGGGGCGGAATCAATAGATTTGGGCAATAATTGTAAGTGTTTAATCAGTTTGTCAGTGTTGTTCGTTTCTATCTTTGAGCTTTATGATTCTCCTTTGTGCTCTGCTCTTCTGCTTCATCAGAATCATTGGTAGCTCAAGCTTAAAGAGACTGCCCTGTCGAGGCGTGCCAACGACGATGGCAAGGCTGTCGTAGCGGCTGTTCATACCGAGAAGTTTGTCGACCTGAACAGGTAGGCAGCGCTGCGTTCCATCGGGTTTCGTCAGTGTTAAGCATTTTGTTGCCGGTATTTCTCTGCTGCTGCAGCCTGCATCTTTTGGTGTTGTTTTGGATTTGGTTCCAGCCTCAAGCTCGGCTGTGCATCAAACTAAACATATCGGACTGACTTTTCATGTACATGATTATGGTGTCTTCTTATATTATTGTTCAGATCAGAATTGACGCTCCGTAAGTTTAATAGTTCGCATGTATATGGCAGTTACCGCAAAAAGCAGGGTGGAACAGAAGAGGGAGATGTGGAGCAGGAGGGTGGTGATGGAGAGAAGAAGCCCTGTATGCCACACATGTTCTGCAAGACGCATGGATGTGGAATTTTCATGCATTATTCTTTAACAGTGAGAAGGTGTGTCAATACAGAGCCAATTCCTACCAGCTAGGCAGCTTACTATTTAACTCCGTATGTGCATCTAATTGATTGTTTACCATTATGTTTTGTATAGACATATGAAAAGACAATGAGATAAGCAACCATAGATTGTAACTTCTATTGTACCAATTTCTTCCTACCAATCTCTTTCTATTTTTTCCGTACCATCATGTTCTATTATGAGTAAAGGAAAATATATGTGTAGAAAAGTTTTATTTGAAGGTACTAATTAGGAATCATTTTCAATTTCAGCATTATTTTCACGAAGGGAGGTCATGCGGTTTAAAGGCGGCCATAGCCTTTGATTCGGTTGTTTCCTTATATGACGGTAATGCATTTTCCCCCTTGAAAGCACAAGCTGTTTGTCATCTTAAGCTTCTGCTGGTGATAATATCATGTGATGCATCAGCATCAGACAGCTAGACATTGTACGTGCTTGATGTTCATTATCCAAAATATGCATGATTGGCAAGTCTCAGAAAATAGAAGGCACGTCGCACTGCATGACAAGTATTTACTTTCTTTCTATAATCTGTTAGTGCCATTGCTATGAGGCTGGGATGATGTATGAGTCAGGGAGTTTATCCTGTTTGATGAGTGACTGACCGTGTCCTTTCATTCGACGGTGAAACGTAGTGTTTTTGTTTTGATAGACCACATCACTTTCTGCTACATATCTATTTGTGATTTAATTTGGTAGACCCGAATGGTTTACTGGGTTCCATGGTTAGATCCGTAGATATAAGACCTTAAGAAAAATGATGTATTGGAGATCATGGTCCCTACTTGAAAGTTTTTAAAAATATATGCATTGACAGAACAAAATGGTGTTGATTTGTAGTTCTGCTACCTAGCAAGTTACTACAAAGGGTAACCTTCTACGGTGATGCCGCTGCCAATATCATCGGCAAAGACATAGTACTTCTCCTTGCACAAACAAAGGGAAGAGCTGATTTTGTCCCGCCTGCAATTGATGCCATTGTCGGCAAGAAATGCACAGTTCTGTCTATGGTGAAGGATGAGACTTTTGATGCAGAAGAAGAAGGCCTTATCATATTTGAAGTGAAAAAACTGAAGTCATAAATCAAATCAGATCCAATTGAACTCAGTGTCACCCAAGAAAGTACATCGACACCCAAAGACGCGCTTGCGTTGACAAGCGGTTCTCCAGATGTACAACAATGCCTCCACAATGTTACCCACATAGAGACCACACCTGTAAAAGATGCTCGCGGTGGAACCTGCTCTGATATTGATGAGGTACCAATCTACAACTACTGACATTGCTTGATTAGTTCAGGCACTAACAATACCACCTTGCAGGATCCTTCTTCCGACACTGAAAAGAAAAAAAGGAAGCCAGTGTCAACAACTACCAATGAATCAAAAAAGAAAAGGTATCTTATGTCCATAGCTGTCACACTTGAACAACATTTATCTAGAAAATCATTTCTACTTTGTTCGAATGCAGCACTACCAGCAAGAAAAACAAAAGCGCACAGAAAAGCCTCACCTTCAGTAGGTAAACACAACAAACAGATATCCTTCCATAGATATCATTCAGTATTTCACCAATACTTACACCAGACTTAAATTAAATGCAGCGATGAAGGAGGAACGATCCACGCAAGACTCCTGCCGTTTGGTGCTAAAAGAAATGTTGAAAGGAAAATCCAAGCCAAAAAATATAGCTTTCTTCTAGCACTAAGAAGAAAATCCACTTTCACTGCTGGCTTACTTAATGTTACTGCCTTATGTATAATTAATTAAGTAGTACTGTCTGTAATAACTAAGAACCAGAACTTATTTCCGACAGCTCGCTAGCACGATGGAATCACCAATATATAGTTGATCTACCGCGTTTCAGTCGCTAACTATGCTTCCAGATGATTGTCCTTACCAGCCCTAAAGATTTCTTGCGCATTATATACAGCCTGGACAACTACAGGCGCGCCGTGACGGTGCGCGAAATTCCACTAGTTGCAACCAAACATTAGTCATGCCTTCCAGCTTGGCTTCTTTGTTCCTGAGCTATAAATAGACCCGAGGAACAGCATGTTTTCCACAACCCATCCTCCTCTCCCCATCTCTCGAGGCACGCACAACACAATATACCATAACGAAGATGGCCAGTGGTAAGCTTGCCGCCTTGGCCCTGATGGCATTGCTCGCTCACGCTGCTGCTGGGTACGGTGGGTATCCCAACCCAAGCACGCCAAGCTACCCTCCTCCACCAAGCCCGACACCTCCTCCTCCGGCAGGCTATCCCAACCCAAGCACGCCTAATTGCCCTCCACCAAGCTCAACCCCGCCTAGCCCGACGCCGCCTCCTACTGCGGGGTATCCCAACCCAGGCACGCCTAGCTACACTCCACCGGGCGCAACCCCGCCAAGCGCGACGCCTCCTCCTGCTGTGCCAGTGCTCGCGATCGGCCACTACCGCAACACGTGCTACCAAGCAGAGAAAATCGTAAGAGACGTCGTCGGGAAGGCTGTGTACGCCAACCGCGGCATTGGCGCTGGACTCATCCGTCTCTTCTTTCACGACTGCTTCGTGAGGGTAAAACCTCGATACACATGTGTCTCGCGTTGTGGGATTAAAAAGTATTTGTCAACATTTGGTTTATAAAAGATGGCTGCATGCATGCATCGCGCGACATGCCAAGGCTCGAGTCCGTTCTCTCCTCCACGAAAAATAATTCATGTGGCTAGCCTTGGTGGTCGGACTCTGACAAGATCTTACTAATTTGTGCAGGGATGTGATGCATCGGTTCTACTTGACCGGTTGACCCCACCTCGGCAAACACTCAGCCAGAGAAGCTTGGAATCCCCAATTTCCCCAGCCTCCGTGGCTTCGAGGTCATAGACGCGGCTAAGGCCGCACTTGAGAAGGCATGTCCCGGCGTCGTATCATGCGCCGATATTGTTGCTTTCTCCGGGCGTGACGCCACCTTCTTCCTCAGCAAAGGGAAGGTGGACTTCAACATGCCGGCTGGCCGCTATGATGGTCGTGTGTCCCTTGCCAGTGAAACCCTCACGGACTTGCCCCCACCTTTCGCCAACCTTCAGCTACTCAAGGACATGTTCGCCGCCAAGGGGCTTACCACTGGCGAAATGGTTACCCTCTCCGGGGCGCACACCGTTGGGATCTCTCACTGCTCCTCCTTCTCAGACCGCATCCCTGCCAACGCCTTGGATCCCACGTCCATGAACAGTAGATTAGCCAAGTCGGTGGAGAGGCAATGTAACCAGAGTGGTGACCCTACGGTGGTTCAAGACGTCGTGACCCCTATAAAGCTCGACAACCAGTACTACCAAAATGTGCTCGACCGTAAAGTGTTGTTCACGTCGGATGCCGCACTCCAGTCGACGGAGACAGTAGCCGAGGTAAGGCTCAATGCTAGGGTCTCTGGGCGATGGGAGAAAAAGTTCAAGGCTGCAATGGTGAAGATGGGCAGCATTGAGGTGAAGAACAGTGCCAACGGGGAGATCAGAAAGCAATGTCGATTCGTCAACTAGAGGTTAATCAAACGTGCACGAGAATTGACGTTCATCTCACTTTGACTCTTGATGCTCGTGACTCGTGCGAATAAGCTCGTGCATTCCTGTTTGCTGATTTTGATTGATTTATCATTGTTGTTTACTTTCCACTAAGTCTTTCATACTTGTATTACATTTGTAAGTTCGTTATTTGTGTACCTCTATTGATTAATTATTAATGAGATTTCCCCTATGCATTGTCGGAAAGCACTCACTTTACCTCTTTTGGGTTAATTTCCGAAAGACATTTGGTGTATTTTAGGTAACCGAGAAACTTTTAGTTTGCTCCAAGGAAACTTTAAAACGATTTTTTGTTGCTGCTACAAGGAAACTTCGGTACTAGTGTGCCGAGCTGTATGCATGACATGTTACCAATTTAGTAACTAAATGATCTCATTGATGGATTTCAACAGGACCACAACAGGACCACGGAGACCCGCGTCGCTCCATGTCGGGTGACTTGGGGAAACATACCGCCCCGGCCACCGGCCACCACTCACCTCCCTCCCTTCCCCACGCTGCCGCTGGAGGAGGCCGTTCGACGGCGGACGGCGGCGGGGCGCCCCTGCATGTTTTCTTTCAATGGGCCGTACAGAATTCTTCAAATACATCTTTCCGATCTAATCTGTACTGGATATCCGGCCGCCGGCGTCCACGATCCATGTTCGTGCGCACTCACACTGCCATCCAGCCATGTGCGTGGCGCATGGCGCAGGATGCATCCAGGCAGATGCGTGGCAGGCCGCTGAACCGATCGGGATCGATCGTTGCCTTGCGTGCGTACAGGTGAGCAGGCAAGGGTGGTGTTAGCTAATGACTGGAGGTCCAGGTGCATGTCGCGTTGGTACCGATCGGGAGGAGTGCAAATGTGCCCCTGACGTGCCTACATCTCCGAAATCTAGATCGTAGGGCTGGCGAGGTCAGGTGGCCACGATGAAGAAAGGCAGCGACAAGATTGTGAGACCGGCGACTCAGCACGGCGGTGGCCGGTTCGTAAAGGCCGCATATGGCGGTGGTCAGATCATCAGAGCACCGGCAGCTGCTCACCGTCACGGACACGGGTCTGGTCTACGTGACAATGTTGCGCCTGGATGAGTTCATGGGTGTAGACGATCGGGCACCAAGAGTGATTCTCCCCAACAACGACCCGGGAGAGACAACACATGGAACAAAATTGCTTTGTGGGGTCGGTACGGCAAACCTCAACGGCTCAACCAGATTTTCACGCCGGGGCAGTCGAATTGTGGTGTTTTAACACTTCGATTTGTCGGCCGCATGAGGTACGCCATTTCTTATTTAGTTGCGATTGTGAAAATATAGAACCCCAATGTTGTGTTTTTTTATTGATCTGACCCTTGTGAGGGTATATAAAGAGTAAAATACTGGGAAGGCAAGATGCCTATAACTTGGAGTACAAGCTGATCTCTAATCCTAATCTAACACGTATCCTAACATTCTCCCTCAGTCGTAGCGGGAGTGAAGCGGACGATTGCGACTGGATTTAAAGCTTGCGCATCCGTCGTTCCTCCTCTCCGTCATCATCAACTACGTCTCGGCTGATCTTCCTCTCTTCCCTCCCGCCGTCAGTGGAGTGGCGTGGACGCAAGTGACGACGCCGACGCTGTTGACTGGAGTTGTTGCCGATGTGTTGCTGTAGACATTGCTCTTGATATCGATGTCGACGTAGCCGGTCATGATGTAGCCGTGGTCGATGTTGTCATAGTCATGGTTGTTGTAGCCGATAGAGCCGGTGGCGCAAATAAAATTGCGCGGTTTTGGTCATAGTGTTTTAGGTTTTGTGCGGCGGCGACAGAGATTGCGGCGGTGGCGGGTTTTTGTGTGGCGGCGGCGGCAGGAATCTGCGGCGGCGGCGAGTTTTTGGTTCATTGTGCGGCGGCGGCGGGTTTTTGTGCCATTGTGCGGAGGCGAACAGGATCTGCGGCGGCGGCGGTTTTTTGGGTCATTGTGCGACGGCGGCAAGGATATGCGGCTGCGACGGATTTAGGGCGGCGGCTAAAAACAACGTGAATGTCGACCTTGGTGATGATTGTGTTGATGACGTAAAATTCGACGATCTTGATGTAGTCGTACAACTCGGGTCGTTGTTGGCTCGGCTTGGTGTAGTCCGGATCGTTGCAGTGCAGATCTCGATGATGGCTGTGTTCTTGCGTGCATGAGGTTGATGGAGTCGATGTCGCTCGGCGGAGTCGGTGTAGCCTGGACGGAAGGGCGGCGCGCTGGCGTGCGACTGGTCGATGTCGTCGTAGATGTTGCAGATACGAAGGTTGCTTCAAGTTTGTTGCCTTGTGCACTACATAGAACCTCGATGTATTGTAGAATAATTTCCATGGACGTGGGACGTGGGCCATCTGATTCCTCACGTGGAGGGGAGCTTCTTTTACCTGGGAGTCTTGGACCCGATCTGCCTGACGTTGCTGCTGCTGGTTCTTGAGGCATGCAGCCGCCAAAAGTTCTTCGGCCAGCACGTGATGAAGGCATGCACGGGCGTGGTCGCCGGGAAAATTCGCGAGCTGGCGTCGAAGAGATCTCTGCACTGGTTTTCACCGGAGATTTGAGGGTCCCGGAGATCCAGGATCGCCGGATTTATTTGTGGCTGAATTGGATCTAATCTACGGGATTGGAAATTTCGAAATTGATCTAATCTAATCTAAAAAATCGATCCAATATTTGATCGAACCGGGTGCCGCACCCCCGAGGAGAAGAGATTAATCTCCCCCGGGCCGGCGCGTTGCGAAAGTGGCGGAGAAACCTAGTATCGGCATCGTTAGACTAACCGCTCATGATGCTGACAATGATGGGAAATTTCAAGATGGTTGTGCCGTATGACCAGTGAATATCGATGGCTCATGACGTTCCAGGTCGTCTGAAAAATGACATGTCGACCGACGGTGCATACTCCATAATATGCTTGAGAAGATTTCAAGGTGACGATCATGTGTTCAACGTGCTGGATTCCGATTCTTGTAAAAGGATCTCTGATGTTGTTGTACTTCCTGCATGCCGCAGCTATGAACTTCCCTCGATAATCTCTGTCGACCAAACCTGCACCGGCAATGCCCCGACCTGTCAATTGTCTAGAAGCGAGCACTTTATTCAAACTTGTATGTAGGTCTTAAATCATGGATACCTCACTACCCGTGAATTCGAATTTTCAAGTGATGAGGGAGTCGAGTTTTGGATGTGGCGAAGGCGGTGAATCTGATAATCTGTGTTTTGCGGTAGCCTTGGCAAGGGGGGCGGCAACATAGGGGGGCTTCTTCTTGGCGGTGCTCTTTGGGCACCAATTTTTAGTTCCGGGGTGAAAACCCTAGATCTGACTTTCACTACTGGTTGTAGATGGCAATGGCGGATCTCTATTGGTCTCCTCATTGAAAACATTGTCTACAGTTTAGTCGGATTTTTTCGGGGCGAAAACACAGGATCTATAATCAAAGTGGTCGTCATTGGAGAACTTTTTTAGCAGTCCGAATGTGACCTATCGTTCATGCTGCTTCGCTGATTTGTCCAATGGGTTTTTTCTTTTGCTATGTGCATCTTAAATGTCTTGACTAACTCTTAACAGTGTGTTGTTGCAGAGGCCGTGTAAAATGAGTACAAAGAATGTGGCATGATCCGCAGAAATATGATTATCTCTTTCTAAAATATGGATTCAGATGGAAGCGTCGTACATGTCGGAAAGTCATCCAAAAGTGACTTCTAAAGATTGCCTTGGACTGCTGGGTTTGGACTTGATTTTAAGTTCCTGTTCCCAAGCCTGCTATGCCCATCAAACTCTTCCAGACAGTTTCAGTTACTCCGTATTGAACTTGCTCATGTCTTTACTTCCTTGGACACTGTCAGCTGGTGAGAGTGCAGCGGAGTACTTCGAGTTACTGGGAGGAACAATGATTAACTCAGAGGCTTCACGTCTTTTCTTAACTGTCCGTGGTTGTTTAACCACATTGTGTTCCTTGATAACAAAAGAAGTGTGCAATGTTGAATCACAGGAGAGAAACCTTAGTATTGACATATCACAAGGATTCATTTTTCATAAGCTTTACGAGCTCCTTGACTGGATCAAGGCCTTTTTGTTTATCCGTGGTCTAGTTGTGCAAAAGAAAAGGTTAAGCAATGATTGCAAGCCAACTGGTTGGGGTGTTAGCTCTACTTATTTTCTTCTGACAAGAAGAGCAACAAAGTTCGTGTTGCACTGAAATAGTAAAATACCAGTAGGTGATCGATGTTGCACTCTCAACGTCCGTGATCTAGTCAATTCCGAGAACCTTTACATGCATTATTCCTCTCAGTCCTCAATACGTATAATTAAACAACTATCCACTCCATATATAGCCAACACACTCGATCCCAAAACATATACAGTATAAACTGCAAAATTAACAACTGTCGGACAATTTCCTGATGTTCGGAAGTTGAACACTCTACACAGCTAGCTGTGCATGAATTCGTCCCTCTATTTGCGGCACACCATGCAATATCAAACTATATAGATATAGTATATCGGTACCTACCGTACCAGTTTGACACCAAGTATCGATGTCACCGACACCGACACCGACATTAGCGCAGGGAATGAGCACATACGCTATGTCAACTAGCTAATTCGATGGAGTTGTGACTTGTGAGTTAGTGCTCGCCATGTGTTCCCGCGCTTGACTTCTCTGTCCGACATATTGCAACCAAACATTATTCATGCATTCCATCTTGGATCGGCCACCATGTTTGTTCATGAGCTATAAATAGACCAGAGGAACATCGAGTTTTCCACAACCCATCCTCCTCTCCCCATCTCACGAGGCACAACACAATATACCATAGCGAATATGGCTAGTGGTAAGCTTGCCGCCTTGGCCCTGATGGCCTTGCTTGGCTGTGTGGCTCACACTGCTGCAGGGTACAGTGGGTATCCCAATCCAAGCACGCCAAGCTACGCACCTCCACCAAGCCCGACACCTCCTCCTACTGCAGGGTATCCCAACCCAGGCACACCTAGCTACACTCCACCAAGCTCAACCCCGCCTAGCCCGACGCCGCCTCCAACTGCACCAGTGCTCGCGATTGGCCACTACCGCAACACGTGCTATGAAGCGGAAAAGATCGTGAGAGATGCCGTCAGGAAGGCTGTGTACGCCAACCGCGGCATTGGGGCCGGGCTCATCCGCCTCTTCTTTCACGACTGCTTCGTCAGGGTAAAATCTCAATGGTCATGCGTCTCTTGTTGTAGGTTTAAGAGTATATATTTTCTAAACATTTATTTTATAAGATAGGGCCGCATGCATCGTTTGATATGGACGTTGTCTCATTCACAAAAGAATGACGTAACATCCAATACAATTGGTGACCGTACCCATGACGATATATTCTAAATTTGTGCAGGGGTGTGATGCGTCGGTCCTCCTTGACCCCACCTCGGCCAACACGCAGCCAGAGAAGCTTGGAATTCCTAATTTTCCCAGCCTCCGCGGCTTTGAGGTCATAGACGAGGCCAAGGCCGCACTCGAGAAGGCATGTCCGGGCATCGTCTCATGCGCCGACATTGTTGCTTTCGCTGGCCGTGACGCCACCTTCTTCCTCAGCAACGGGAAGGTGAACTTCAACATGCCGGCTGGCCGCTATGATGGACGTGTGTCACTTGCCAGTGAGACCCTCACGGACTTGCCCCCACCTTTCGCCGACCTTCAGCTACTCAAGGATATGTTCGCTGCCAAGGGGCTTACCACAGACGAGATGGTTACCCTCTCTGGGGCGCATACCGTTGGGATCTCTCACTGCTCGTCCTTCTCAGACCGCCTCCCTGCCAACGCCTCGGACCCCACATCCATGGACACTAGACTAGCCAAGTCGGTGGAGAGGCAATGCAACAAGAGCGGTGACCCCACGGTGGTGCAAGACGTCGTGTCCCCTGTAAACCTTGACAGCCAGTACTACCGCAATGTGCTCGACCGTAAAGTGTTGTTCACATCAGATGCCGCACTCCAATCGTCGGAGACAGTAGCCGAGGTAAGGCTCAATGCTAGAATCTCTGGGCGATGGCAGAAAAAGTTCAAGGCAGCAATGGTGAAGATGGGTAACATCGAGGTCAAGAGCAGTGCCACCGGAGAGATCAGAAAGCAGTGCGGATTCGTCAACTAGAGGTTGATCAAATAACCACAAGAATTGATCGTGCATCTCCCCTTAACTCATGAGGCTGGCGACTATACGGATAATTCGTGCTTTCGTGTTTGCTGTTTTTGGTTGAGTTATCGTTGTTGTTTACTTTGCACTAAGTTTTTTTTTCATGATTGTATTACATTTGTACGTTTGCTATCTATGTACTTCTATTAATAATTATTAATGAGATTTTCCCTACTCATTGTCGGAAAGCACTCGCTTTACCCTTTTGGGTCAATTTTTGTGTTAATTTCTGAAGGACGGTTGGTGCATATAGACATAATAATAACTAGTACAATACCCCCCACGCGTTGCCGCGGAAATCTCTTTACAAAAATTAATGTGTAAATAAAGTTATAAGACACATGTTATATGAAGTTGACGACAAAATCCCGTTTCAAGAAAAAGAAGTTGTCGACGAAAGTATGAGATATTCAATTGTAGTTGAGAAGCTAAATTTAATTGACATGAAATGGTTTTGTATTTGACAACAATCCAGCCCAAACATAGCATCTCTTTTAGTTGATGATATAATTTTGATTATGAATGAATAAAGAGGTATGATGTGTTCAAAAATTTGGTTACATGGACAATTGTATGGCTTAAAACAATTGATGATGTGGATATGTTGCATGTAAATATATAAAATCATTAATAAATGTTAGTGTGATGACATGGCCAATTGATTGGGTAAAATAGTATGTGACGTGGATAGCTTGCATGTCAAGATAGACAACTTAAATGACCTCTTAGTGGGGTTTTGATTTATAAGAAGTTAGAAAATCAATATACGTGTAAAAAATATATTGTCAATAATATGTAAATGCATCCAAAAGCAATACGCATATCAAATAATTTATACATATTACCTTAAAACTTTCTTCTAACATTCCTTGATGCACAGTCATTTACAATGGGGTCGATGTTAATGTCGTCCAATAATTTCTTCTTGGTGCATAATGTCGCCAAACCATTTAAATTATATGGAGTCATTGTTGATCTTAAATAGTTTTTCCATAATTTCAACTTAGAAAAGGTTCTTTCAGCCGATAAGATGCGATAAGCATATTAGGATAGCAATCAACTTCTCTGACATGCTTGAAAGTCTCCGTATCAGACATTATGTCATCTCGCAATGTGGATCTCACAATCTTTAATTCATAAATATGATCATATACCTCGACATCAGATGGACCATCATGAGAGGAAGTTTTTGCAAATTTTGTGCAACCTTATTCAAGTTCATTATCATTTAAAAAGTTTGAGGTGACCCAGCTTGATAAAAAACTGAATATATCGTTAAACACCATGAGTTATTTAAATCTATCATTCAAAGAAGTGATCGCCATAACAATCAAACCATAAAATATTTGACTTGAAAATCTTTTTCAAGATCTAGAATTTCTTCATGGCCATTGCTTTCATCAAGCTGGTTCTTCGTAACACGGCTTTTTACTGGGAACAAGGCTCTACAACCATTTTAATTGCAATACCTTTGCCAATGATCAAACTAGAACAAAACCCCTCATCTTATATTCTGGAAATATTGTGTTATACCTTGTATTTGCTTCAATGTCGTAGAGTCAATGCACATGGCTGGAGACTGCAACATACTGCTAACTTTATTCACTGCAAATAGAATATCATGCGAGATAATAGATAATTGTAGCAACAAGAAACTCAAAGCGGCCAAGCGCATCAAATAAATTGTTTGCATCACTTTTATTCTTAGCATCAAAGAGTATTGATAATGATTTCACAGTTAAACTAGGAACATGTTTAAGAAAAATATTCCACCTTTTCGTAGAACCAGCAAACAATACATATATGTGTTGAACAATTAAAAAAACAGCTTTCCCACATGATTTTGCCATATCACAAATAGTGATATTGAGGCTATGGCAAGCACATGGCATATACAATGCTCTTTGATTCATCAGAAGTAACCTAGATTGTACCCCTCTGTAGAACCATTGTCATAGCCTTGGCCCCTTATATCTACAATATTTAGGCCAAAGAATTCCATATAGATTCAAGCAATACTTTAGAAAGCCCCAAGCCAGAAGTGTCATCCACTTGGAAGAACCCTGGATCAGTACCTCACGTGGTCGAGGGAGATCGATGAGATGTTGAGCGCTTGGGTGATGGCGGCTGGGACTGGGATGGGTATAGGCGATCGCGAATGACACGCGATTAACAGGAAGGCTAGAGCCGATTTGATCGATCGATCGCTAATATTTTTCTTAAGCGGAAGGCCGGAAGAAGCGATCGCTAATTCCCTCTTGCGTGCGACCCCTTGCCTCCTGGCAACCACCACATAGCCCATTAGCCCAAAGGCTTTTTATTTAGTTTTTATGCCCTGCGATTGAAAAAATTATCACTATGAGGATTCAAAAAAATCAGTGAATTACCTCAGATGGAAAAATAATATGGCCCGCCAAATGCAACATGTTAAGAGAGAGAAACTGAGAAAGACAAGAATGAGGATGAAGGTACTACTATGAAAGATAATAAAGAGCAGCAAAGAGAAGAAGAAGTTGAGGAATGGGTAGACTATGAAGAAAATGAAGAAAAGTTGCTAGCACAATAGGAGAGTGAGGGAGGGGATCGATCTACCTGATTCCCATGACTCTTTTGCTGACAAGGCGGCAGAGTAGACTAGTGTTTCAGAAGACCAGAGAAAGAAGAAAGGAGCTAGTGCTGATGTGAATGTTGAGCCCAGGAGATGACCTAGACCTAAGAAACAAGAAGATGTAGATAGAAATGAGTTTGCTATCTGTCTTCTAAACGTTAGCTTTAAAATTTTCACTAAAACCGCTACTATTAGGCTTAATTCGGTGGCTGATCATGTTGTGAGACCGACTCAGACCGCTTTTTGCAAGGTCGCAATATCCTTGATGGGGTTGTGATCTTACATGAAACAGTACATGAGTTACATCAGAAAAGCTGAATGGGGTTATTTTAAAAATAGACTTCGAAAAGGCTTATGATAAAGTAAAGTGGTCTTTCCTCCAACAAACACTCAGAATGAAAAGTTTTTCTAATGAGTGGCGTGCTATGATTCATAATTTCGTTTCTGGAGGAAGTGTCGCCATCAAAGTTAATGATGATGTTGGTAGATACTTCCAAATGAAAAAGGGATTACGACAAGGCGACCCATTATCACCTATATTATTTAATATACTGGCTGATATGCTAGCCATAATCATTGAGCGTGCAAAATTGGATGGGCAAATTGAAGGGGTGGTACCTCATCTTGTGGATGGGGTTATCCATACTTCAATATGCTGACGATACGATTCTATTTATGGAACATGACATGGAAAAAGCGAGAAACCTGAAATTAATATTATCAGCGTTCGAGCAACTTTCCGGTCTAAAAATTAACGTTCATAAAAGTGAATTGTTTTGTTTCGGCGACGCTCTAGACGAGGCTACCCAGTATGCTGAGCTTTTTGGTTGTGGCTAGGCCAGTTTCCAATAAGCTATCTAGGCATCCCAATTCATTTTAGGAGGCTAACGATTGCTCAATGGAAACATGTCGAGGAAAGGCTACAAAAGAGATTGAGTAGTTGGAAAGGAAAACTACTATCCCTAGGTGGTAGATTGGTTCTCATAAATTCAGTCCTAACTAATATGGTACTGTATATGATATCTTTCTTCCAATTACCAAAGGGAGTCTTGCATCGATTGGACTATTTTCGATCCAGATTCTTTTGGCAAGGGGACAATGAAAAAAAGAAATATCGGCTAGCCAAATGGGATGTAGTATGCCGCCCCAAGGATCATGGTGATCTGGGGATCCACGACCTTGAGGTCAAGAATAGAGCCCTTCTTGGTAAGTGGCTGTTTAAACTTCTGACCGAAGACGGGGTATGGCAAACTCTTCTTAGGAGGAAATATATGGGCTCAAGTGCGTTATCACAGGTGTCTTGGAAATCAGGTGTTTCCTATTTTTGGGCTGGCCTAATGGCGACGAAGAAATTCTTCTTCCCATATGGTTCTTTCTCCATTAAGGATGGTTCGGAGATAAGGTTCTGGGAGGATAGGTGGCTAGGAACTACCTCGCTCCGAGAACAATATCCAGCTCTATACAATATATTCCTTGGACGCCACAAAAGCGATATGCTCGCTCAAGTGTTGGGGAATACCCCTCCAAATGTGACGTTCAGAAGAGATATCGTTGGCCCCAGACTAGCTGCTTGGCATGAGTTGCTGCAGCGTCTAGCTTCTGTCAATTTGACGCAAGGGACCGATGAGTTTCGTTGGAATTTACTCAAGAGTGGTAAATTCTCTGTGGACTCCATGTATATGCTTTGATCCAACCAGATGTGCCGGTAGATAATAATAAGAAAATCTGGAAGATGAACATTCCATTAAAAAACAAAGTTTTTGTGTGGTATCTTCGTCGAGGAGTAATTCTTACTAAAGACAACCTTGCAAAACGCAATTGGCACGGAAGTAAAAAGTGTGTCTTCTGTCATAAGGACGAGACTATCAAACACTTATTCTTCGAGTGCAAATTTGCTAGTTCTATATGGTCAATCATTCAAATAGGTTCTACTCTATATCCACCCAAAAGCATTGCCAATATTTTTGGCAATTGGCTGAATGGGGTGGATAATAGGTTCAAACAACTTATTAGGGTGGCAGCGCTTGCCGTTATATGGTCGCTTTGGCTGTGTAGAAATGACAAGGTTTTTAATGATAAAAATTCTTCTCTTATGCAGGTTATCTACAGGAGTACAACTACGCTCCGTTTGTGGTCTCCGTTGCAACGTGTGGCGCATCGAGACCTGTTTATGGAGGTGTGTACCAGACTGGAGGATACGGCAAGAGACTTTTTATCCCAACATGGATGGCAGCATAATTTGCGGATCGGCCCTCCACCCTCATAGGCGTTGTTACACTTTCTCATTATGATATGTAATTCGCCTTTTACTTTTCGAACTTTTGAACTCGTTTCGGCTGTGTGCATCGTTGCTATGCAGAGGCTGGGTGTAATGCTTAAACCTTTTAAGTAATAAAACTCCCTTTATCTAAAAAAAAGAAGTCATGGTTGGGTGCCTACGACAGCAAAACTGACAGTGTGACATCTAGGCTTGCATCTTCCCTGGAGTTTTGTTCCTACTCTGGTAGTAACACATCCATGTAACACATGAAAAAATGTGTTACACGCAAAACTGTAGTAACACAGCGTTGGTGTTGCAGAAGTAGACAGTAACATATAAGAAATAAGATTGAAAAAGGTGTTACAAGTATATTACTATAGTAACACATATATATGAGTTGCTCCGAATGTGTTACCAGCAAAGATTGCAGTAACACATAGATAGATATATTAAGGCCACACGATTTTACGCTCCACCAGCGAGCCAGCGCAGCGGGGCACTGTTTTACTGTGCCCCGCTACAGGATAACAGTGCCCCGCTGCAATCCGCGCCGTTCGCTGCTGATCAAGCGGTCCGCGCCGCACGTCCGTGACGGTTTTACAAAAAAGACCTCGCAATTTCCGAAAAATAACCCGAAGTCCAACAGTATAACAGTAACAGTGCATGTGAGGACCTATTTGTAAATGCACGAAACCTCAGGGACTTGCGTGAAAAATTCCGCAGAACACGACCATCCCCTCTCTCCTTCCCCGCGCACGGTCCGGACCTCGCAATTTCCGAAAAATAACCCGAAGTCCAACAGTATAACAGTAACAGTGCATGTGAGGACCTATTTGTAAATGCACGAAACCTCAGGGACTTGCGTGAAAAATTCCGCAGAACACGACCATCCCCTCTCTCCTTCCCCGCGCACGGGCCGCGCCGCCGCACCGAGCCTCCCCGTCCAGACCGAGGCCCACCGCGAGGTGCGCCGCCGCCGGATCTCCCCCCTCGCCACAGATCGGCCGCCGGAACGGCGCGGCCGCGCCGGATTCGTCGCCGCCGTCGGTGCGGTCCTCCGCCGCATCTCGCCATCGCCGTGGCCGCTCCGGCGACCCAACGGGGGCGGCGCCGCCACCCCCAGGCCACCCGCGAACGCGCGCGTCGAGCACGCCCAGTCGCGCGTCCCGGAGTGCCGTGGTTCGCCGGCGGCGACCGCCGCGCCGCCGCGGCAGAGCTCGCCCGCGGTGACGTCGCCGCTGACGTCGCAACGGGCTGGGCCGAGGATCTGGGCCGCTACGTGGGCCGCCTACTCCGGGCCGCTGCCTTTTTTTTTTTTCCCTTGCTCTTCCTTTTTTTTTCTGTTTTCTGTTTGATTTTTCTGAATTCAAATAATACTCATAATTCAACGATTCAAAAAGGAAAAATTTGGAATTCATCAAACGGTACTTTACACCCCATTATTTACGTAAACATAAACACAGAAAAAAAATTACTAAATTTACACAAAACTATAACTTTTGAACTAAATAATAAATGCCCACAAAAAATGCAAATAATAATTCGAAAATTTCCGAGACTATGGAAAGTACTTCTATTTTAAAACAATTTTCAAAAAAATGAGCATTAAAATAGACCGTCAAAAAAATAGTTCACACATAAATATCTTCCCAATTTGACCACTTTAAAAATTCAAACAACTTTCCAACACAAACTTTTTTTAAAACTTCATCAATTTACAAATTTAATCAACTTTCTAATGCATACAGTTCCAAAATTTAAATTTTTTACTACGCGGGTATTTTTCCTTCTAACCACACGTCCATGATATATATTTGTGGAAAGCATTTTCCAAATTAAAATCAGTAGGAAATGTGTTTGCTTAGCAAACACATGCTACATGTAGACAACAAAATCAACTTGGTATATACACAAACATAAGAACTATACCAAATAGAAAACACCACTATACTTACAAATGTGACAAATATATCAACATTACCACAGACAAAAAAATGCTTACTACTTATGGCATATGATATAAATTCAAATTTAAAAACTTCATAACTTTGAAGGTCTCCTATTCTAAATTTATTTTCCAAAAATAAATAATTCAATCGAAATTAACTTCCAAAATAAATCAATATTCAAATCATTCGAAACACCTTATACCAACAAATCATTTCAGAAATAGTCATACTTAGAAATAACTAAAACACTTTGCAAATAATATTTTAGGGCTTCAGTACAAGCAACAATTAAAGATTTAAAATCAAACAATCGAAACGAAACATTTTATGAAAAAAAAAAGGTATTCCAAAAACTGACCATTTAACAAACGATTATCACGACGTCGGCCCCACCACGTGCAAGGGTGCTTCTAGGAGCAGGTCACCCGGAAGGACGCGATGAGAAATCGCCGACGGGCGGCGCGGATTCCCTATGCTATCCGCAAGAGCGCCGTCACGTTTTTGGTCTGTCTTAAAGACGATTACGATAACTTTTCAATTCAATTGAGCATAGTAACCCTTTCTTGTAGTTCAAAAAAAAATTAACAATAAAATTGCATAACATGTGTCAAAGTAAATTAATACAAACAAAGCTAAATTGCATAACCGTGTCCATACTAAATTAGTGAAAATAGAAACACGATCAATGTGTTTGTACTGGGAAATAATCTTTTTACTAAGTATTAGCATTCATTGGCTGAAAGTTTTCCAACCCAGGCTTGCGGGGAAAACAGGCGCGTAGATGCAAAATTCATCTTTTTTTTTTTGAAACTAGAAGTTTTCCAAGCCACGTTTGCGGGAAAAACAGGCGCGTAGATGAAAAATTCATCTCTTTTTAGTGGGTCTAAACTGAAGGGACTCGATCCTGATCAACTCCCCGTCCCTCCACTTCCTCATCTTCCCCGCCGCCGCCACAGGGGCACAAACCTCCACCGCCGTGCCCTCCCATCATCCCCCCTTTCCACCACCCCCCTGCACCCACTACTGCGTGCCCGCGGCCACCACCACCGGTATTGGCCTCAAGATCGCCTCCCGGTGCCTGCTAATGGCGGAGAACCGCGTCCTCGTCGGTGGGCTGATCTCGGGGAATCCGCCCCGCCGGCTAAGCCTTCTTACCATCGGAAGAGGGACGACGATCTGGTAAGCGTCCCTGTCCAACCCCTTTCTCCCCACCACCAATTTTTCTAGGACCTGCGCCCGATCTAGATCGGGGACTATTTCGCTTCAATCTGCGGTTTTCGCTCATACTCATGTGTTTGTTGTTGGGCGCAGTCGGAGGACTCGTGGGTCAGCTCGAGCTCTGCGTCGGTACGATGTTTCTTGTGGTGCCTGGGCAAGTCTGCCCGCGTGCATCAGCTCACCGAGACAAGGAGATTGAGCTAGCCTAGCTTGCAAATTTAACACCAGTTCTAAGTCTAACAGGAAGAAGCCCGGAAAAATTATCAATCTAGGCAGTTCAGTGTGAAATCAGTATGCAAATGAGAATATTTTCTCCCAATGTATAGAAAACCAACGTGATGTGTTTCTGTGTTCATGAGATTTTTTTTAATCTATCGTCTTGTTCTTATCTCAAACATATTTCATTGTCTTGCTATTAGGGATGGAGTTAGCGAGGGCTAGTTTGCTTAGGTCCTGAAGATTGAACTGGCTCAGATAATTGAGGTAAGCTTTCTCTTATCTCGCAGCTATTTCTGTTTAAAACTATGCTTGTAGCACACGTGTTTAGTGTTATGCTTCAGTTTGTTGAACCAGGCTATGAATGCAGTCTTTTACCAACAAATACGAAAGAGAATATCCTGCAATCTGTAATGTTTAAGGTATAGGCAAAAACCTGTAATTTCATAGTTATATGTGATCGTTCTGGAAAAATAACAGTGTAATCATAATGTAATTTTTTGCAAGGATTTTAATATATACTTGGTAATGCCTTTTTGTGTGCACATTGTGTCGAGTGTTAAGTCTGTCAATGAGTTTAATGTGTACTAATGTACAATGATTTATCACCATGAAAGTTTATTGGATCATTTGGTTAGCCCCCATCTTTCATCGTGCAAGTTTCTTGATGACTAATGGTTCCCCTAGTTCATAGTTATAGTTGCACACAAGAATCATCACATAAGATATCTGAAAATCTACATGGTTAACTGTTCATGAGATATCGTTATTTCTATTTAGAACTCACGAGTTATTTTGTCTGTGAAGGGACTAGTAAGACGACCCAAGTGCCAGTCCAATAATATCTAGTTTTACTTGAATTAACAACTGTTTTTTCAAGTGCTTGAGGTTCCGGATCATATTGTTGCCTCATACAAAAGTAGTTTATAGTATGTAAAAGGAACTCACGTCAGAAGTTTACCAAGACTTGGGCAACTCAACAGACACAAAGATTAAACCTTGTGGCTCGAAGCTAATGTGGAAACCATAAGAATAAAGTCTCTTCTTACTGCAGTCTTTATGACTGTACCTTGTTGTGATATCATGGCACTGCTGTGTAAGAGAGTCACAATACTAGCGCAACGTTATCTGAAAAATATAGTTTACCGTTCATGAGCTATGGTTAATTTCTTTTTAGAGTTGAATCTGTCAGTTTGCCATCGATATTTTTCATTGCTGATGCTACGTTATCTACAGCACAAGCCAACCAATTCTCCAACCTTGTCTTTTTACACAGCTCATAGTTAATTAACATCCCAAGTCACTAGGAGGAATTTGTACTGAATTCAGCTACTGAATGTTGTTTGCGTCATAGCAAAGGTGTACAATGAGCCTAGCTTTGGATCTCAGTAATACCTACCAGTTACACTGTAAGTTTTTGACAACGATGATGTGATGATAGTCCTCTTCAGCATTCCTAGAAGAAAAGCCATATAGATATGCTTATTCTCGTTGCAGGATTAATGATATTCTGAATCATATTTTGTAGGATTAATGATAACTGTAACATCCATTTTTCTTTTGCAGATTCAAAAGAAGTACGATTAAGTTGACGTTGAATTCTCCCATTGCACCTGGAGCAAGAAGCAATTTAATTTTGAAGACTTCACTTACCAATAACTGTAGTTACATTGATAGATTAAAAATGTAATTTATTCACAGAGATATTTTTCTTCGAATTGATGCAAATTCTTGGTGTAATATTCTTTAGAAGGTGTTTTTTTGTAATCAAGTGTAGATGAATGTTCAGTTGTACGAATAATATTAATATTTAATTATTGTAATGTATGTGTCCTACACTGTATATCTGCAGTATCCTGATCATGTCAATTTGTGAATGTAGGGGCATCATAATAAAACAAGCAATTAAACACATGCAATTATTTATGTAAATAAATATATTCCTGAAAATATTTACCTAATTTTGTTTTTAATAATTGAAAACACAAATATTAATTATTTTGAGCATAGTAGTGTTACTGATGGTGTTACTATAGTTAGAAAAACGTGTTACTAGGGTAGTTGGCATCGATGAATTATAGTGTTACAGGCGTGTTACTGATGACATAGTGGTGTTACGGACGGCATTGAGTAACACATAAAATGCATGTTACTGACGGCTTATTTGTAACACAATTTTTAACATACTGTAACAATTATTATATGTGACAAGTGTCACCTCTTAGTAACACGGCCTAACGTAACACATTACAAAATGTGTTACAATCTGGCCCAGTAACACTGTTTTGGACCTGTAGTAACACAAAGCTGTGTTACAAAAGCTATGTCCTGTTGTAGTGGGTACCCTTAACCTTGAGGTGCTTATGTGAGTGGGAATGTCACTCGGTTTTCATCTCGTTTAGAGAATTAGCTGCATGGAGAAGATTCGTTTTCTTTGTATTTTGAACCTTTTACTTTGTGGCGGTTTTTTAATATGGAATCGACGAGGTGTGCATGTTTGGTAAAAAAAATTGTTGGGCATACAATACATAGGCATATAGTATACCCCGCAGGGGGGCCATATATTTGTGGGGGGGGGGGGGGGGGGGGGGGGTTACGGCCGCCCACCCTGCACCCCCCTGAGCATCTCCTGCCCACTTAGCACCAGTTTGTGTTGAGACACTAGAAACGACCAAATCCAATCTCCCGCCAGGTCCAATGCACATAAGACCTCTTGCCATATCAATTTGTCCAAGGTGCATTGGAACAGACAAATTCTTCTTAGTAAGAATGCTATTCCTCGATACCAATCAAATGAAGATTTTGATCTTTAGCGTGATCTTTATCTTCCGGCGAAACTTGTATGGGAACACCCCATTTGATCTGAAATGAAGATACACACCCTCACTTCAAACTGACTAGAGGCCCAATTCTGCCAGACTCGTCTTTCAATTGAATAGAATCCACCAAAACTATCCAACTGAGCTGATGTATCTCCCCAGTGATTTCAACTGTAAACCCAAAGGCAGACCCATCCTTCTTCCTTGACCTTGCTTACTGTAACCAACTTGGTGAAAGTAATCTATACTTCTTATAAAGCAAAACCCCACTAACTTGCATTAGTTATTTTCTTTCTCAACATGCAAGCCATCCACATCATCCATTCTCTTAACCAATCAGTTTTCCATGTCATCTCCACTAATACTTATTAATCACACATCATCTATTCCTTAAGCCACATTATCCACTATTTGAGCCATTATTTATCCATGTCATCAAACATTTATTAATGATTTTCTATACATTCATGAAAACTATTCTCATTATAAATTATTTTATCCATACAACACCTCATCAATTTTAGTTGTTAAATATAAAAAGATTCTACATTGATTAAATCTAGACTCTCGATTATGGTGTCCAATCGATTCCTGAATATTTCCCGTTGCATGTGTCATATGTCCGTTCGTTTATATTACAATTTTATTAAAAGTTCCCGCCGCAATGCGCGGGGTATCTTTCTAGTGTTTTATACAGTGTAGGAAATTGAAATGAAAGTGGTGAATTATTCACCTAGATATCTTTCCAAAATAGTGTTCTTTTTCATTATTCATTCATCTAGATATCCCTGCCTCTTGCTTCGATGGATCTTGCATCATGTTCAGTCTAGAGTTCAAAGCTGTTACCGATTTTAGCAATTTTCAATTGTAATAACACTAAACAACAGAGCACCCTACAATTCTTCATAGTTCAGAGTCTCGGTCCTAAATCCAAATGAATCGACAAACCAGAACAGAGTTCTAGTCGTAATCTCATTCAAACACTGAACAACTGATGTTTTTTCATGGTTCCGCACTCCTAAAATTAATCCAAATGTTCTTTCAGGTGAATTCATTAGATGCTTTACTGAGGCAGTCCGCATACGAGGCGGCGACAAGTCATTTCACAGTTTCTAGAAGAACCGTGTCGGTCAAAGAACAAGTTCGTATTAGCATCGAGGTAAATAAACGAAAGAATAAGGGAAGAGAGGAGATGCACTGCTGCCGCGGTGCTCAAGAAATAAACTGAAGAACAAATAAGCTTTGGCCTGTGTATATATAGTGCGCAAAGATGTCCTGACATGGCTTTGTTTCTCATCCATTTTGTTCCACTGGTTATCAAAGCCGTAATCCATATATCGTGTTATATTCTGTATAACAAAATGGTAACTAATGAGAACCATAAATATTTGTACTCCCTGTTTACCCTGTATTTATTTTGTTTTTCATTGAAGAAGATAAACTGCATACATGTATGGCGTGCGATTAATTAGTTTTTTTCGATAAAGGAAATTTTATTACTTAAAATGTCTTAAGCATAACTGCGATTAATTAGTTACTGACA